>VZRZ01007409.1:1066898-1109246 GCA_013398175.1 Climacteris rufus | reverse complement strand
TCCCCTTTTGCCAAAAAGAACAGACATCTGAGGATGATTGCAAACATTCACTTCATCAGTTCTGGGCTCTGTAAGTATCTGAATCTAAATGGTTTAGGGAGAAACACTATTTGTCCACTTGTGATGAGCATATTTTTCAAGTTGGGATACCAGGGTTTGCTGTCTAGCAGACAGATGACAGCCACAGTTTAATCAAACTGACAAAATAAGTAAGAACATATTCAATATTTAACACACAGTATATAAACAGCCCATCTATGTTCATGTGTCTCTTTGGTTTCTCAAGAAAATTACTGAGTGGATATGCTATAAGAATATGTTAAAACATGGATACTGTTTAATAAATCAAAAGAACTATAAAATTTAGTTTTAATTAAAGAACCCATGGAAACATTTTTGGAATGATGGTTGTTAATTTCCATCTCTGTAAAACTGGTTAACAGCATTATTCACTAAAGAAGTCCCCATGAGTGTGGCAGAAATCAGTGTAGTTGAAAATGGCCAACAATAATTTCCCATGAGTGCTTTGGAAAGCTGATGTAAAGAATACATCTCTAATCTGCCTTGTGTGCTTTGTACAGAAGACTACTAAGAGGAACTTGGATCAAGGTATACAAAGTAATCAATAGCATAGGTCATGCAGTGTTGGAAATTGTGTGATCTTTTCTTATAATAATAAAAAAGAACATGCACTGAACTAGAAATGAGAACTGCAAACTAATGAAACAAAAATTCTGTTTCACTCCACATTAATTTTTTGTTATGCAACCCTTGGGCTGAGAGATTTATACATGCAAAGACCTTACCAGGGTTCAGTAGAAGCTCGACATTTAAAAAGCAACACAAAATGAGAAAAAACAACCAACCACATGGGATAAGATACAATTTTTCAGATGTAATCTAAGTTGTAAGAGGAACATTAATTTATGAATCTATTTATCTTCTGAATGCTTGCTTGCATTTAGACTCATTCCCATCTCTGTTGAGGTGAAAAGGTGTACGCATAACTTGTAGTGTATTACAATACAGTGCAGTTTTCATCTTCAAATTCTCTTAGTATAAAAGCAGGATCACCTTTCTGCAAAACTCTTGTGTTGACAATAGTATGCCCGCAACAGAACAGTACCAGTTGTTCTGACACAGCTCAAACAAAAGTTAGCATAAAATACCATCAGTTCTTCTGCAAGTGTAAACAGATCATCTGCCAAGCTTGCTGTGAAGTAGAACAACTGAGAAATCCAAGCTTGCCTTTGGGAAAGGGACCTTTAAAGGTTAGCATGTTTGATTCAGACTTCTCTTTCTCTTAGTCAGGAGAATGTGCTTTCAATAAAACAAAATAGTAAAAAGCTAAAATTTTTAAAAAATTATATTTCATTATAGGATGCAGGTCAGTAGTTTTGTTTAGTTTAGTTTAATTTTTTTCAGGCGTTTTGGTTATGCTCATGCTGCCCTGGCTAATTTACCAAAGCAGTAAGTGTGTTCAGCTGCTATTTAAAGATGTAATAATGAAGAGCATCTAACTTCTCATGGAATCAATATTTCAGCTCTGCTTGAGGCCATTTTCACTAATCATTGGGTTCAATTGTTCTCATTTTACTATTATTAAAAAGTGTATTTAATTATATTGTTTAGGAGAAGTGAGGTAAAGTTACCAACACCTTTCTTTGGAATATGTGTTTTTCCCTTATTAATATTTTAAGAGGAAATCTTACCCCTGGTAAGACATTGAAGAGTTGTCTTTGAATACAAATGCAGAAGAATTATGAAACAGGAACACAAAATACAAGCAGTTTAGCCTGTTTACAAATTATACGTTAGACATTGAGGAATTGCTTTCCATTTTCTCCTTCCATCCCACCAAAAAGTGGGAAATATTTTTAGCAACAACAGCAATAGAACTCTTGCAAATAGGCATAATATGAAGGTGAGTTGGATTCATTTTCCAAAATTTACACAGTGCCATTAGCATTTTTCAGCCAAGAGAGAAACCACAGATTTTCCTCTCTTTTAAATGACATGATTGTCAAAAAGGGGAGTTTGGGGGAGGTGTACTTTTGCCTTTACAAGTTAAGGTCAATATGAAATAAAGGATCACTACAAACATGTATGGTTCAAATGAAATCCACTAAAGTGAGTCTCACAAAAATCGAATCTCTACTCATATCAGGAAGAATGTCTCAGGAAAACAAACTAGCCGTGGGATTGTGAAGCAGTGTGGACTGTACGGACATGAAGTTAGTATGATGGAAAGATTATTTCAGGCTTTCCGTCTGTAAAGTCCTTTTTTCCACAACTCATCACTGCTTGATGCCTTAAAGGGTCCTCCTCTCTGCCATATTACCCTCAGACTGCTGCTTCACTCTCTCATTTTGTGGAAGTTATTGAATGGTGCAGGCTGTCTGGCATAATTTTTCTAGTAGTGCATTTTTTAAATGCAGTGACGTCCCTGGAATTTAAGTAATATGCATGAAAAAGAATTGGGCTTTCTTTTAATTACTACATGAGCTTTCCAACTTTGTGCTTACTTGATTTTCAGCAGCTGAAGATCTGCTCATTTGCTTTATAACTTTCACCATACCATAGATCAGCTCTTTCCCTACTTTCCAAGCATCTTTGCTTGTTTAGCTATTACTTTCCTTATCTTACATTTCCTTTAGCAAATATTTTGGGACTGATTTTTTTCAACACTGTTCTCATGGAAAAATAGTTTCCTATGTAATATTTACTTCCAGCCAGGTCTTTTGTTGTTTTTCGCCTTTGAGCTCTTGCTCTAACTCTTGGAATCCCACAAAAACAAGAAGTGCAGATGGAAGCAAGGAATGAAAAAAAAGCACATTGCTCTCCTGCCTGTATAAATGACACTTCTGCAAACACTAAATAAAACATTCCCGACAAAGAGGTGTTTTGCTTTTGGTTTATTAGGGACTGGATTCTTTTCCATTGAAATCCAATTCCCAAAGTCCCAGATATTTTGATGTAAACAGAAGGCTGTCCCCTAATCAAAGAACGCATATTTTCTGCTCCTATTGATGTGGCAATATAAAAATAGCTATGTTCCTTTCCCTGTACTTCCAACATAAATTGAAACCTAAACTGAAATCTTTGGGTTTAAAAGCAAGATAAAGCAAAGATGATCAAATGTCTTTTCTAGTTCTAAGAGACAGAATCTCTATCAGATTACATAATTTTGAAATGGCTCTATCTTTAATCAAAAAGATATTAGCTAAAGCAAATCTGTTGGGGATGTTGTAGGCTGTGTCCAGTGAGACTCCATCACCTTATAAATTTACATCCAGACAATGTTTGTTTTTGATTGGTTTGGTTTGGTTGTTTGTTTTTGTTAGTGGAGGTGTTTTTTGTAGTTTTTTATGTCTTTTCAAAAAAAAAAACAAAAGCAAAAACAAAAACTTCCTTTCTCATGCCTTCCTGCAATGAGCTTAACTTAGGAAAAACACCTTAGACTTAGACTTATACAATTACAGTGCAGACACAGAAGAAGTTCACATCTTGAGAGAGCAAAATTACAAAATAGACATGTTGTGCTCACATGTATTCACCATAATGTAAATTACACAACATAATACTGAGGGCAAAAAATAAACCTATTCTAGAATATGTACTTTAGAAAAGATCAGTTGGAATGTTCTCAGACTTATATTTTTTAAAGATTAAAGACAAATTAAGTACTTTAAATAATATTCTAGAAATGTCTTACTGCTCATTGTAAGAGAAAATGTTTCCCAAAAATGCTTTCATTTCTGTTTTCATCTCAATTTTCCACTTTCTTTTCTATGGCAAGCCTCAGGAAACAATTAAAGAAAAGAATAAACATTTTATTTTTCATTTATGTTATCATTGTCTTTTTCACAATGCCTGGAATTAATTCTCAAAATCCTTGTGATTTCCCATTCAGCTATTTTCAGGAAATGTCCATGTGAGGGGAGGAATTCTTATGTCATTCCATCATGCACAACTTTGTAAAATTATAAAAGTAGATGGGTTCTTTACTTTATGGCATATCAGAAGCACTGAATGGTCCCTCAGTATCTCTTCATGAGTCCCCTCTCCATTATTGAGCTTGACCAAGATTTCAGTTTTCTGTGACCTGTGGAAACTCTAACAGCCTCCATTCAGCCTTTCACGTTCTTTCAAAGTTTCAGGAGGTTTCAGCAAGTATCAGAGATCCTTTGCTAAAGGAAGAATGATTGAATTTTTTTGCTTCTTGTTTTATTTGTTTAAATAGTCTAATTACTGAATTATTAATTTGCATAATCTTACATGACTGAAACACAAGCTTGTTTCTTATCACTTTTTAAAAATATGACCTTGTAATGTTTGGAATTTAAGAACAGATGTCTGGAAACAACTATGATGGGTTTGTTAAAGCCTGTAATAGAGCATTATGATATTGCAGTGGTGGTCTAGTAATAGAGTTTTGATTCAGCAAAGCAGTTATGCATGGCCTTAAATTGTCATTTATTTTATCTTGTTCGAAGGCTTGCTTTTCATATCAGGATGGTGATAGCCAAATGAGAATACAAACAGGTTAAATTAGAATTGATTTTTAAGCAAAATTTGAGGTCTTGAAAACACATTATTTCTGTGTAAAGGCATTCACACTTATTTCAGGTAGAGAAAGAATTTTGAAAATACATGCCATCATACTATCATACATGTTAACAGTTGTAAGGAAAATGAAACAAAATTAAGAACAACTACACTGTAATCACCAAAAGCAAAGCTATTAGAATGGATATAGCTCATTTTAACAGAAGTAAATGTTTCTTATAAGTGTAAAACTGATCTTATCTTTCTGGAAAGAAGGTTAGCATTGGTACTGAGTCATGTATATTGCCTGTTTTATGGATTAAAATTTCTCTACCACATCAGTTAAATCATAAATGTGTAAGAAAGGACAATTCTTTTCTAGATGGAAGATGAGACTCTAAATGGTTCCTGTCATTGTCATAATAGATAGTGCAGTTAAAATCTCCCCCAAAATCAGCACATTATGAGACAGACAATTCAATAAAAGACTACTTGCACAGTAATTCAAAAGAGCTCCTTTCTTTCCTTCAGTAGTGGAACAAATGTTAATGAAGCAAGCACAAATTTGTTCAAAGCTGTTCTGAACTTTTAATAACATTTTAATATCCCTAAATCAAAATAGGAATATCAAAATTTGTATCTAAATCAGACTAAGATTTTTTTTTTTATACACACTGTTAAGTTTTCAGCAACAAAAATATTTGTGCTACATGATATTGAAAATTTTATAATGAGTTAACATATTTGAGAATTATCCTGTGAAGGATTACTTTGTTGTACCTTTGGTAGCAGTTTATAGAGTATTTTACTCCAGGTTGAACTGCTGCTCCCAGAAATGTGCCTTCAGATGTAGGAAAAGCCTAAGGAGCATTGGTGAAGTCAGTGGGCAGAGCAGGGTGTCCAAGGCAGAAGCAGGACGGTGATTGCCCTGAGCTCTCCAAAAGGCAGCTGGTACAGCACTGAGCATGTGGGCTGATGGGGGATCAGCAAGGAGATCACAACTTTTCAAAGGAACTAAGAGATCTATTCCTTCTTTATCCTGATGACATGTAGAGGATATGCTGCCTACAGCTGCATAGAGGGATTCAATTCTACATGAAGGGATTAAACTCCTGCAAGGAATAATTGAACAAATTATTTTTTCAACAGTGCTGACAAGACTTGTAAGGAGTGATTTCAATGGATTTAAGCTGGAAACTAGAAAAAAATTCCTTCTGATAGAAATAGTGAGAAAAATAGGGTAACTATTTTAAAAATAGTTCCTTACATCTCTGAATTTAAGAGTGTGTTCTTCAGCAAAGCAGGTGAACTGAACAGAATGGTGAAAGATGTCCTCTGTCCACATGCCAGTTCTGGCTGTGTCTCAGTTCCTGAATAAATCTCAGTGAATGAAGACAAGTCACAGGACTACAGTTTGGTGGTGGTTAGGGAAATCTTTCACTAAAGATGTTGATCCTGTAATTGAGTGAAAGAAAAAGTCAATCCAGGATGTGATAATGGATCACATGAAATGTGTGTGGCTATATCAGCTGAGCTACAGCAATTGCTGTGCACCATGCAGCGTACGTGTGCTACAATTACATATATATGCATTGTCCACAGCACATGCCAGATAATGCATTATGACTTGAATTGTAATTCTAAGACTAAACCAAGTAAAATAATTCAACTCTGCCATAGGTTGAGAATGCAAGAAAACACAGTTACTGCAGCCCAGGCAATGTGTAATAATTTCTTATTCTGTAGTATTATGAAAATGTGCCAGAGCCCAGAGCTATTATCTAAATTATCAGTGAAAAACATGTGGAGCATTGCAAACCCCTTCTGTCATTCTCTTTCTCCACATTTATATGAGTAACATATAAATAACTAAGGAACCTTTCAAAGTATCTGTAAAATGTATATGTATGTGTACATGAGCATCACAGAGCTAGATTTTCCATCTGCTAAACTACTAATGAAAAACAGGCAGATGATAAAACATCTTGCAGTTGCCATGCCTTCATGGATAGTGACAAGAAAGAAGTCCTACTAAAGAGGAAAGAAGCAGCACATGATATTCCCATATTCTTCAGAAAAGTAATGAAAGAATACACCACTGATACACAACACCTCACTGTTGAGAAACCCATTCTAGACGTGTTCAAAGAGAGCTCCCACACACATTCTTATCCTCTGCAGCTCCACAAAATAAAAAGAGTTACTTTTCCATCAGTCTCTGAAACATCCTTCCAGTATCAACCAGGGAGGAGGCAAATGTGTATTCTCATGCTTGCTGTTACACTGTGTGCGGTGCACAAGTCTTCTGTCATCTCTGCCTGCTAACCTGTGACTTGGTGATACAATGAATTCTCAGGCTTCTCTTTTGGAAAAATCATGATGCTTTGAATTCTCTAAAGCTTATTAAGAAACGCAGGAAAACAATGAGCTTTTGTATTACTCCTCAGAGTTGTAGCAGTGTTTAACATCATTACTCTCTATGTGAGATTATGCAATGCAGTGTGGCAGTGACAGAAGTAATTGATTTATTATTCTATCAAATTTGACCATACATTTTATTTCAGCAGGGTTTGCTATAATTAGAGCAAATGCTAGATAGCAAATAATTACTTAGGTTCAGAATTTATGTAATGAAGTTAGCCACTGGATAAATCTGATGTAAAAAACCCTAATTAAACTACTGTGTATTGCCTTTTTAAAACAAAAAAAAACCCCCAATAACAAAAACAAAACCACCCCAAAACCAAAGACAGAAGAAACCAACAACCTGAAATCAGAGTGAAGCAGTGTTGACTCAGTACAGAAGTTCTCTTTAAGGACAAAGATTATCAGATTTCGTAGTCGATATTGTATATCTAGCAAATCATGAGGTTTCCTCTGGTTTGTCCTTTGCAATGAGCCCAAAATGCATCTTGGAATAAATCAGTTCCTTGCATCTCACCCTCGTGCCTCTGTAAGCCCATACTGAAGTTATGCTGAACCTGCATCTGCAGCAGTTGGAAAGAAATTAATACCAGGATATGAATATAAGCTGCCAAATGATTTTTCAACACCCATAATATTACACTATTTTTTAGAGTAAGATTTGGAAAAGGCAACTAATACTTTAAAGAATTACTTATACAGCTCTAGTTGTCCCAGACTACCTGAGTTCTGTGCAAATTTGCTGGATAGCACTTTTTTTCCAGGAACAGAATTGCAAGTATTGAAATGCTATAAAAAAATAGGAGCAGCTAAAAGATCATTCTTGCTGAAGATAACCAGTTTCAGCCTTCCTTCTGTGGCTGAACACTTCCCTCCTCCTCATTCTCTCATCTCTGGAGTAGAAAGCAACAGAAGGAAGACCTCTGCATCCTTTACAATATGTTCAGAAAAATGTACTCATTTTGGTGATGGCCTAGACTTAAAAATTAATTTATATGGAATAAATGACCAAAGACAGTAGGAACTAATTTTGATTAAAAAATTTAGGAAGTACAATTCCTTATATTGAAATTGTTATGACTCATTTTGACCTTAGCAATTCTAGCTTTGGCAAGCTCCTAGTACTGCATAATGAATTTCTCAAATTTTTAAACTAAGTGGGTTTCTTGATTAGTTTCACTGAGTCCCGTTTCATAAGTAGAAATCTTTCAAAGATCGAGACGTATTTTTCCAAAGGAAAAAAAAAACAAAACCCAAAACAACTGGCTTACTGACCACAATGAGCCAGTTCATTCCTGGGATGAATTGATGACTAAGACTGACATGTAGGAGGAATGACTTCAGCTCATGCAGTCTGATTTGTTTAACATATGTAAAACCCCCAAGCTAAACAGGGAAAACATAAAAGAAGCCTAGACCCTCAGTATTAAAATTGTCTGCAGAGACAGATTGCGTAATGTAGGGTTTATTGAATCCCTGCAGCTTTCCAGCAAAGCTCACTGTGTGAGGTGCATGTACAATATCCTGCATAATTTAAATGAAAATGTTGACTAGCCCTAAAAGCTCCATTAGGTGTTCTAAACTGAATAGGCAGCCATTTACCATGTCCTCAACACCTGCTACTTAAAACAAGGAATACTGTTACCATGGGTTACCAGAAGGCATTATGTATCAATGGTGTAATGATGAAATGATAGGAATTCATGTTTCTTAGGGGTGAAAATTACAAAACACACAAACCAGTTTTTGTTAGACAGTTACAGTGCAAAAGTCCAACAGCACAAAGCATCATTTTTCAGCATAAAAGGACTGTGAAAATATAAATAAACATCATCTCAAATGAACACTTTGTTCCTGAGTTATGGTTTGTACATTTCTTTTTACAGGACAGAAATCCATCCCACACCCATGTAAAGCGTACAGGCAGGAAAAGCTGTGGATGGTAGACAAGGCTGTCAAGTATACCTTTCTGTCTGAGAGAAATATGCTTCATGGACTTGAGCTGCCACTCGGCTGAACATCCTGATCTCCCACTGAAATGTGGAAGTGCTCATCACTTCACAGGAGCTCACTAACACGTAGTCTTTAAAGTTTTTTGTACTGGACAGCTGTCATCCAATCTACAACACTCATCCATATTCAGCAAGGCATTTTTCTGGCATGTGCTGACTTCCCCTTGACAGTTTAACATATGCTTCTTGTTTTGTTGAACATGGATGGACTTGAGCATGTTGGACTTTTCCTTTATGCTTCACTGAATAGGTAGTTCTTATTGAAAGCTGAGTGCCTTGCTGGTCTGAAAAGTAAGAGATTAATGCTTTAACGTTTCCCATATTGAGGTGTGGAGTCTCACTGTGGTCATCAAAGGGTTTCCCAGCCATACTACAGCAATTATTCTTCTGTGGCCTAATTTTGATGTTCTTTTTAAAAATTATATAATTCTAAATCCAATGCATCAAATATGTGTTGTTACTGTCTTCCAGTGTAATGCACTACACATAAAACTTTTAGCCTTTGCCTTAATTTTATTCACCATCCTATAAATGTGTAGGTGATATGGAAATTAATTTAAAAAATAGTCACAGAGATTGTACATTTCCTGGAAGCTGCATAACAACTGTGCAGAACCTTTGGGTAGACACTGGAAACAAAATTCTGAAACATCCTCTGAATTTACTCTAAAGGATTTTTGAAAACCAGAACTTCTATTAAGGCTCACTATTTTTTTACGATAATCCACTCCCGTAAAAACCAGTCGGGGAACAGGAGAGGATGGAGGGGTTGTAGCTGAAACTTAGATAATGTTCAATTCATATATTTAACACTATCACATCATAACATAAGTCAGTGCAATCACTGGGACAATAACAACTTAACTTATAGTCTTCTCCTAATTTTGTAACTTGAAATGTCAGGGAAACAGCCTTTCTAACAGGCTTACCACAGAGAAGGCTAACAGTGTGTTGGGCTGCCATCAGGTGAGAGGCAATCCTTTCTCCCTTCTCAGCACTGGCGAGGCCACACCTGGGGTGCTGCTTTCAGTTCTGGCCTCCCCAGTACAAGAGAGAGACATAGAGGTACTGGAGACAATCCAACAAAGGAACTGCCACTAAGATGATGAATGTACTGGAGCATGTCTCTTACAAGGAAAGGCTGAGAGAGCTGCAATGTTTAGCCTGGAGAAGAGAAGGCTCAGGGGTGACCTATAATGCACATAAATACCTGAAGGGAGAGTGCAAAGAGGATGGAGCCAGGCTTTGTTCAGTGGTGCCTGGAGGCAGGACCAGAGGCAATGGGCACAAACTGAAACATGGGAGTTTTCCTCTGAACAACAGGGAACACTTTTTCACTATGAGGGTGACTGAGCACTGGCAGAGGGTGCCCAGAGAGGTTGTGCAGTCTCCATCCTCAGAGATATTCAAAAGTTGTTTGAACATGATTCTGAGCACCTGACTGTAGGTGTCCCTGCTGGAGCCCTGGGGTTAGACAACAATCTCCAGCAGTCCCTTCAACCTCAACCATTCTGATTCTTTGATAACAAGATTTTGAGCATAGCAGTTTAGTGAGTAGCAATTGTTCAAGGATGCTGTGTGACACAGGAGTGTTCACTGGGCCTTGTCATGTTAGCACTGCAGCATGCCAGATATGGCACATTTTTAATGGCAGGATTTTTAGAAATACATTTGGCCAGTACCAGCACGCTGGGTGAAAACCATAGCCTTTTCCTTTCTTCAACAAATTACTTGTTATTTTATTAAAAGAGGAAATTAATTTTTAAATTATCAAACTAATATCTCATAAAAGCCTCAGAAAGATCATATGTCTAAAAAGGTGGAAATGGAATACAGCTGATAGGTTTAGGGGAAAAAACATCTCCTATGACTGAAATATTCATATACCCTAGCTAAGTAAAGGCATGGTACTTAGTTCACTAAGCTAACTTTGAAATACTTTAAAATATCCTTTCTGAAAATTAGATAAAAGGGCTAAAAAGCAATGAAAAAAAGGACATATGTCATTTAATCAAAAAAGATTTTCACAGCCACAGGGTACTATAATACTTAGACTGAATAAGTAATTGCAACTATTGCTTATTGAAATGAAACTTCAGAGTCTATCATGACAGTTTTGATGCTGCTGTAGCAATTCACTGAAGCTGATTAAATGTTAAATATATGCTATAAATGCTTGGTCTTTTAAAATGTCAATTCATTATTTAATAAGAGTCAATAATGAGTATGCATTGCAAATTTTCCCCAAAATTCAAAGTATATTCAAATATTGTCATCATTACATTTTTCCTCTATTTTACTTAAGTAGACTTTGCATTCAGATATCCATCTCTGTGAATCTAAAAGTGTTTTAGGTACTTGGAAAGCACTGCAGACCAAGCAGAAGCTGCTGGACTAAGTCAAAAATTTTGTCACTGAATTTTTTTTAAAAAACAAATGTCTTTTGTGACATGTTTAGTATGATGATGGACCAATCTAGTTGATGATAATAAAACTTTTCTTTCTTGTTGATGAAAATTCCTCTGTTGATCTCAAATACAGAAATCAAATGCTTTCATTGCAGTTGCTTTCATGATTTATCTCAGTGAGTCAAATTGAAATTCAGCTTTTCAAAGTTACTGATTTAGGACATTTATGATGATAGGCCCCCTTGTGATTTTATTTTAAATATTACATAATAGATTCGGATAGCAGTCTACAAATTAGAATGAAAACTCAAAGCAGTGCGTTTCAACTATATGCCAAATACAACATTATTTCTGATCTTTGATTTGATTAGTGAAACTTCTTGATGAGCAAGTGATTAGAAGAAGCATACTTACAGCTAGTGAATATCTGTGAGTATGAGATTGCAGAAATGCTACCAGCCAGCAACTTTCAGCATTGCACTGCTCACAGGAAGGGCATGGCCCTCTCCTTTCTCCTGGGTTCTGCCTGGTGGAGGATGCAGAGGAAGGACAGGGATGCCCCTTGTATCAAATCTTGTATTCACAGAGTCTTCATCACTGTGCCTAATCTGAAAATTTGGGATTAGTAGTTGTCCAAATGATTTTGAGAGCTAAAATGGCCAAAATCCAGCTTCGTCCTTGAAAGATCTTCCCAGCCCTTTTCTTTAGATTTTGATGGTAAAGAAAACATCTGTGTAATTTCAGAAATGGACTCTAGTGATGCACCTTCTGTCACGCACTTGAATAGGTGTCATAGGAGTAATGGCAGCCAGACCTGTGAAGCTGACATGAATTAACAAGAATCAGCTGCTATATGATGATTTCATTTTCAGGCTAAACAGTGAGAACACAGACACTAAGGAATTTGACTGCTCTGGAGCTCCTTGGCTGGAATCACCAGTGAAGAGCAGAAGTGACTGCATTGAGATGGTCAGGAAAACAGTAGTTTTGAACTTGTGACAGGCAGGGTACAATACAGATGTTGCTGTCAGATAAAAAGAAAAATGAACGAAAAAAATAAGAAAAAAAAGAAAAATTTGCATGAGTAGTGGTATATAGTCCAAACAATAAAATTAAGAGTGTTGACAAAGTTCACAGAAGTAAATTTTGTACATTATTTGCTTATTTGTCTTTTACTGCTGCTTGGACTTCTCTGAATTTTGTATTTAATTTGAACTATCATATTTCCATCTTGTGGAGTGACCCTTTAGTTTTGACTAGCTTGAGTTCTGCAGTTGACCCTGTTGATGCTATAAGGATAAGGAGTGAGTAAAAAGAATTCCTGGCAGTTTTTCTATTAAATACATCAATTTGTGTGAGAAGTGATTAATTAATATGCAAATGTATTTTGCTGATTAATTCTTTAGAAAAAAAAATTAGATAGCGACAATGTTGCATTCTTTATAATGGCTGAGAACTACCAGTCTTTGGGATCTGAGTTGCTAATGTTTAACTGCACATGTTTAACTGCTCTGTTTTGTTCAGGTGGGAGCTTCTTAAAACAACTTTTTCATTTCCCTTTTTGTCTATTAAGTCTATATTCCCTTATACTACTCTCAAAGAAGTTGACTCCAATTTACTAAAGGCTTTGGCATTACACCCTGAAAGCTATGAACAAATCAATATGTAGAATATTAACCTGTCACAATGCAGAAATGTGTTTTCTTGCACTGTCTTCTAAAGAGAGTTTTTATCAGGACTCTCTCTCCATCTGTGAACTATAAGTCAAATTCAACTGAAAAATGGCACACTCAGAGGTGTGAAAATTTCCTATGAAACGGAGAAAAAAGGCCCAACTGGTAGCCATTAGGCTGTCAGAACTCAGAGAGAACTATTGTCCCTTTAAGAGAGAGCAAGGCAACTCTGCTGAGATAAATCTGTGCTGGGAACACTGGCAAATCTGGTGGGTGACAAAAAGTGGGAAAAAGAAGGTATTTTGAGTTCTAGTGGCTTTGATAGAAGCAACTGTGCTCTGATAAAGCGTGTCTTCCCACAGAGTAGATAAAACATTCAATAAGGAATTTTGAAAATGTTGTATGAGAGATAGTGAGGCTAGAGATGGTTTGGTACAGCTTCCATAAAAAAAAAAAAATTAGTCTGTTTGCCTCAACCATGCTGCTTTTTCTCCTCCCTCCAGCATGAAAAATCATTATGTCTCTTGTGACAAACAAGGAAATAAAGGAGTCAGGGCAGTGGGGGAAGGGAGAAGAGTCATATTTCTTCAACACTTCTTACACTTGCCACTTGGAAAATCCAGAGAACAAAAAAAAAAACCAGCCAAGCAGGGATATTAAGGTTGGTAATAATCTGTCTAAAATTCAAGGGAACATTATGTTATGGAGACTCTAACTGTCGCCCACTTCTCTCAAAGCACACATATCTGCTTTGATGGTGACTGCTACTGATTAGATCCAATAAACTTGTTCCACCTCCAGGTGCCCTGAGGTGGTGAATAAGAAACAAGATGACTGCTTGCTGGCAAGTTGTTTGCTCTATATTGCCTAGATCTCAAGTGTCAGATTTTGTGTTAAATTTTGTTTATCTTACTGAATACAGATGAAAATTATTATTTCCCTTGAAGGATAATGCAACAATAACTTGTAATTTCTCATCTAATACATGACACTGGTAAATGTAGCTACTGTCTACATTGTTTCAGAAATCATACAATTCTATAACAGCAAGGATTAATTTGCTTTTTTAAGCTGTATGCATTTATATCAGTCAGCAGGTAGAGATTTCATAAGAATGATGTCACTACTGCTAGAAAAATGTTGTGGGGAGTGTAGATGAGAGGTGTCTCATAGCTTAGTGTGCCATTGCATTTCATGGCATTTTTGGCAAAACTAATTCAAAGTACCTTGTTAAAATCTTTTCAGCTCTGCTTTTGTGGCAAACTTGTATATTCCTGGTGAAAATCAGACTTAAATGAGAGGCCTAGGAATTAAGTCTGTAAAAAACTTTGAAGAAAAGTAGTAAATGAAAATATGATCTATATTTTCCATGTGGATATGTAAGATGCAGCTACAAAATGTGCTAGCATACCTACCACAGAGCACCTTTAAGGGACACACTGACAAGGTGGGTAAAATGTGTGTGACTGCTGGTTTCATGATTTATGAGAATGCTCCTTCAACCTATCAGCTCATATTAATGTGGATTTAGCAATAGAAATGTGTTCAAATGACCCTTGTTTGCCTTAAGAATGTATGAGCTGTATGATACTTGTGAAGCTATATTAAACACATAGAGTTGTGCTTGGTAAGGTGCTATAAAACAAGCCATTTATTTTATTGGTTCTTATTTCAATAATACTTACATATACACCTAGTAATAAAGTAAATCCGTAACTACAAAATACAGTAAAATTTCTTAGTTGCAGTAATTTAATATATTATTTCAGAATTTAAACAAAAAGTCTTATGTTTATCAGCAATAATTAAAATATCAGTATAATAAGTGAGAAAATACAGTGGGGCTACTAATATGCCTTGCCAATAGCTAATAATCTCACATAAAAGTTGTGAAAATTATCACTTTCAGTTGAAAATGTAACTAAAACACAGTGGTGCTAATAAGCCTTTTCCACTTTATTGGGATGAATTGCACCTACCTATTTGCCTTTGAGCACACACTAAAATGTTATGTAAGAGTTTTACTCTTAGCATAGTCCAATCACTTCAGTGAGCAGAGAGTGGCTACATCATTCCTCTACTTCAGTCTCTGGTACCTGCTTTACACTGGTGAAAACAAATTCTTGCAACAAGCTTCAGAGAAGTTATGAGAAATTCTTTTGATAATATTCAGGAAATAACTGATTAAGTTAGGGAAAGATACTTTCCCTTATAGGTAGAAGTGGTGCCAACAGCTTATCGTATAAAATTATGTCCAGTATATAGCATCTAACCTGGTTGGTTGAATTCTATTGTAATAAGAGAAATATGTTAGAAATGGCGCATAAAAATCTCAGAACTGTGTAACTATTCTGTCAAGGCAATAGAATATCTTTTGAAATCTAAGGTGACAGAGTTTGATACAATGAAGATTCATATTCATAAAAGATTCTTAGGGAAAACAGACAACCGGAATGGATCAGTATATTCTGTCAGGGTAAGGCAGACCAAGCAGATGTTGTTTTGACTTTTCCAGTGATTCTTAAAATTAACAAATTAGTTACTTAGCTTTTGCTGTCATTTCAGATAATAGCTGAGTCATGTACATTGCAACATTACTGTCACAGATTGGTTGCACCATCTACTTGTTCTATAGCAAGTGAAAATCTGTTTGAAAGTATATGGACGAAAGAAAGAGTGAAACATCAGGACTGCACTTCTGTTGAAACACTATAGCGTATGGTAAACACAAAACATTTCACATTTACATTAGACAGAGTGAGCACCTCTCTTGGTCAGATATATAAAAATATTTTATTTAGAGGCAAATATAAGGAACTATCAGTGCTTAAGTATAACTGCTTTTCTACTTCTTATAACTGGAACATATTATACTTTGCAGCTGAAATAGTTATGATGTCTAAATATATGAGAAGACCAGCCTCTACACTTCCATGTATTTAAAGTCAGAAATAGAAATACAGTCATAGAAAATAAAGAATATAAAGCCAGATAAAGCAAATGTGTCTTATCCGACCTTCAAGATCAAATGCATCTGGGACAGGGCAGCCCTGAATGTACAGACAGACTGGGAAATGTGACACTGGAGAGAAATGTCGTGGAAGGGACTTGAAGATCCTGGTCAATGGCAAGTTGAATATGATTGAGAAGTGCCCTGGCAGCCAGGAGGACCGACCCTGTCCTGGAGGGCATCAGGCCCAGCATCACCAGCCAGGCAGGGGAGGGGATTGTCCCCCTCTGCTCTGCATTGGGCCAGCCTCACCTCAAGTGCTGGGGGCAGTTTTGGGTGCCACAATGTAAGAAAGACATTAAGCCATTAAAGAGTGCCCAAAGGAGGGCAAAAAAGATGTTGAAGGGCCTTGAGGCGAAGCTGTATGAGGAGCAGCTGAGGGCACTTGGTCTGTTCAGCCTGGAGGAGACTGAGGGGAGACCTTGTTGCAGTTACAACTTCCTCATGAGGGGAAGAGGAGGAGCAGACACTGATCTGTTCTCTGTGGTGACCAGTGGCAGGACCTGAGGGAATGATCTGGAGTTGTGTCAGGGAAGGTTTAGGTTGGATATCATGAAAAGGTTCTTCCCCCAGAGCCTGGGCACTGGAACAGGCTTCCCAGGGCAGTGGTCACAGTACCAAGCCTGACAGAGTTCAAGAAACATTTGGACAATGATCTTGGGCATCGGGCATTTTTGGGGTTGTCCTGTGAAGGGCCAGGGGGTTGAACTCAATGATCCTTGTGGGTCCCATTCAACTCAGGATATTCTGTGATTCTCTGATTTATTTGCTCTTTCATTAATGCCCTTTTCTATAAGTGTTCTTCCTCACATGGCATTTCCCAGGTTGAGATAATGTATTTGCAAAGGCAAATCTCATATAAAGTTTCAGCTTGCAAATTGCAATTTGAGCTTTGTGATTTTTTTTATTAAAATGCTAGATTTCTTCAGGCAGAGTTATAGGTTTTAAACAGGCTTTGATTAATGGTAACTGCTTAATTTCTTCTGCCTGGATTCAGAGGATCAGCATGCCTTTACTCATGAAATAAAGGTGGTTCCTTAAAATGAAGCAGTTGTGTCACCCTAATTATTTCAGTACTATTCTACTCAATACAAACTTTATACAAATTGCAGCAACTAAATAATTTTAGCAGATAGTAAAAGCAGATTCTTAATTTTAGTGTGAGTGATGAGGATTTAACATTTTACAGCTTTGGACTTGAAAAAAAGACATCTTAATTATCTTAGCAGTTTCACACATCAAGTGATTTACATGCCACTTCCTACCCATAAACCTGAGGTTTCCTTTCACTTAATCAAGTTTCCAGAAACACAACATGTCATATATGCTGTACTGTATTACCTTCAGAAACTGGGTTCTTAACTATATATCATATCCTGTTTTGTATATATAAATGTTGTAAATGAAGGGATTTGTGTGTCTCTTTAAAGTTTTAGAGAATATAATCATCTTGTCTTTATTTTGTTTGGGTTTGTTTGGGGATTTTTATCTGTTTGATTGGGGTTTTTTACAGTGTTTCTTATTATACAAGCAGTTTCTCTGTTAAATTTAAAAAATATCTTTAATATTTTGTGGGGCATGGGGTTAAAAGAAAACCAAAGGTTCTGAGAAAAGCTATTGCAATACCTCAGGGAGTGAGAAGGTAAGAGATCTTAGGCTGGAAAGCCCAGACCTCAGTAGAATAGGAAAACTGAAAGACATTTCCCATTGAAATGCTATAGCAACATTTCTGAACCCAAAACCCTATTTTACCTTCAGTGAAAAGAAAAACATTTTTCACAGAAGGCAAAGACTGGGGTTTTTTTTTTTCCTCAAAATATTAAAGTATACACACATATGGACTCTGAAAGATCAGCACTGAAAAACACTTCTGAAAAAGAATTTGAAAGTGCCATACTAAGAGTGTGAAATTCTGCAGCAGCTACCGCAGGATTATGGAGTTGATGGGTCTTCAGTAGCTTTCTGTGTTTTCATTTTAGGACATTTCAACAGGCAGTAAGGCAAAACATCCTTAAAGACAATTTAGGAGAGAGTCCCACAGGGCTGACTAAAGAAGTTCAGTCCAGGCAGGAAATGTGGTTATACTGGGATTTTCAAATGTCATGAAACAGTTATGAGGCAAACTCAAAACATAATGGCTAGATTTTACCCTTGGCTTTCTGGAAAAGAGAAGGTTAGTTACTGTAAGGTGCTATTTGAAGGTGAAACTTTTATTTTTGTTTGTAGACACACAAATTCCAGCGGATATAAAAATACAGAAAACAAAAGTACTTGTATGTTAGGTTCATAATATCAAGTGTAGCCCACTGTAAAAAGTTCTCTTATAAAATAAGTGCAATATCTGAAATTTTGTAAATAATTACAATCAGCCTAAAACATGCTTTGGTTTTACCTGTATGATTTGAATCTAGCTTGGTTTAACCAGACTCTGAAGGAAGATATTGTGCACAATCTGTCATTTTCCTGAAACAAAACTCAGTTCCTGCACACAAAATGTTCTAGTTGAGCATTCTGCCAAAAGGCCTAAATACTAATGGTTATACCCACCAAAATTATGAATGAGCTCCTGGTCCCACTGATGTCATTCACCTTCTCTTTGTAAGAAATTCCATACATTGTAAATAATTACTGATACAGAGAATGTGATCACTGACTATATCTAAACAACTCAGAGAGAAGGACTTGTTGGTATCCCTGTGCCTGCAGCTGGCAGTGCAAAAATACAGTACAAGCCATGGCAATTACATGACAAGTCAGTGAGCATTCTTACTGAAAAGACTTGTCATTGTCAGGAAATCCCTCAGTAAATCAGTTTATTTTTCATTCAAACCCTACTTGAGACTATATGTTCAGGTGATATTTTATACTGAGATTTACAAACTGTTCAAATATGAATAATACTTTCTTCTGGTACAAAAATTGCTGACAGAGAGAGTTGTACAAAGAAATTGTATAAAGTTGTTGCAGGACGAAAATGTTGGTCAGGAAATTCCTGTAGACAAAAATTAGGGAATAAGCCTTTAAGGTCTAGTTACTTGATAGTTGCTACCTTAGAAGTTTTAAGCAGGTGCCCAATAAGGAATTTTGATGTTTACTACACTCTTGCTCTTTGTATCTGTTTCCTCAGATTTTTAAATGTAAAACAAAATACTAAAGGATTATGATTCTATGCCTCTCTCCAATTCAGGGAAACAAGGAGACACCAAAGGCAGGACTGGAACTTCAGCAACTGGGCCATCAGCTCTGACATCTGTGTCTGAAGTTGGAATCCTGACGTCATCTGGGTTTTCAAAGACAATTTTCAGAACAATTTCCTTGAAAATATGAAATATTTATCTGTTTTTTTCCTATTGTACATGAAAAATAAGGAATAGATTTTATACTGAACTGAATATTTGAGCGCTAAACTTATAATCTGGCAATTTGCAGTGCAGTTGCAGTCAGTTAGAGGCTGCAGATGTACAAAACTGTCTCAAAGTACTTGCTGCATCTTTTGACGACCCTCAGCAGTTTTGGAAATGTACTGCTTAACCATTTTAACATATTTTGATGGCATATTTGATGTGTGAAGGTCTACATCAAAGTTCATGAAGAGCCATCTCCTGTGGGTGAGGAAGCAGGGGAACAGCGTGAGGAGGAAGGAGCATCAGAGACAACTTGCATTGAACAGACTGCAACCCCCACTCCTCATGCCCCTGGGGGGACGAGAGAGAAGAATTGTGAGTGAAATTGAGCCCCAGAAGAAGGGAGGTGGGCTGGTTTTTTTTGGAATAGAGTTAATTTTCTTCACAGAAGCTCATATGGTGTTGTGTTTTGGATTTATGATGTAAACAGTGTTGATAATAAAGGATGTTTGACCCACGGCTGAGCAATTCTTACACGGTGCCAAGGCCTCTTCTGCCTCTCATATTTCCCACTGGTGAGGAGGCTGAGGGTGCACAAGAGATTGGAAGGGGACACAGTGGGGACAGCTGACCCCAGCTGACCCAAGGGGTATCACACATCTTATGGTGTCCTACTCAGTGCATAACCCTGGGGGAAGAAGGAACGTTCGGTGTGGTGACGTTTGTCTTCCTGCATTGGTGTTACACGGGATGGAGCCCTACTTTCCTGGGGACAGCTGCTGGGCCATAGAAGCAGTGAATTAATTCCTTTTTTAGCTTTGTTTGTGTGCCCGACTTTTGCTTTACCTATTAAACTGTCTTTATCTGAACTCATGAATTTTCTCCCTCTTAATCTTCCAATTCTTTTCCCAATCCCACTCAGGGAAGCAGGGCTAGTGTGGGCTTGAGCTGCTGGCTGGGGTGGGATTGAGCTGCTGGCTGGGGTTAAACCCCAAAAAGTGGAATGATGGAGGGTGGTATTAGATTTGTTCTTACTTTTTATTAGCCTTCTCTTTTTAATTGACAATAAAATGAATTCATTTCCCCAACTTGAGCCTATTTTGCCCATGATGGTAATATGTAAGTGATCTCCCAGTCTTTATCTCAACCCACAAGGAGCTTTTTGTCATATTTGTCTCCCCTTGTCCTGTTGAGATGGATAAGTGCTTTTTTCCTATTGCACAAGTTTAACTCAACTGGGTTCACTGGGGTTTTTTAATTTTAAAATTCAGGATATAATTTATAGGTTATCTCTACTGCACAGCGCAATATTTCTGTTAAACTACTCTTCTTTGAACTTTATAAAATAATGATTCAGCCATCTAGGCTAATATAACTAGAATGACAGAAAATTAAAAATGCAAAGTAAGAAAAGTGATAGAAATTGCCTAGGTAGGTTTATCTCAGAAGAATAGAAACTTAAATGAAAGGTCCATGTTAAAGTGACATCAAAGAAAGTGCCTCCTCTTTTGACAGGTGAAACTGTTATCAACCCCCTTTATTGATAATATCAGGATTGCTTTAGTTCCAGACTTTAGAGTTATCAGATAATTTCACTGCCTTTACATTCCCTAGGCTGTATTCAGGTTGACTTTTTCTACCTTTCATCTCTCTAAGTCACATTTTATCATAACTCCCTTTGCTATCTAAATGTGAGACAAAGAAATTTTGAAGAATACTATTTGGTACTGAATTAACAAAAAAAATAAGACATTTTCTTAGAACCCTGGTGATTTGGTACATTGACAATTTCAGTTTGTTACCCAACAAATAAGAAAAAAGGTAACATACAACTAGAGAAAATCTAACATTTTTGGTTTTCAAAGCAAGATGTCACTGGCGTATCTATCTACACAGATGATTTTCTAAAACCCTTCTAAGATAATTAATCTGTGAAATATACTTTGAGAAAGTTGTGGTATTTCTTTACCTTACTTCAGACTGCTCTGAAGCTTAAGTTGAACTGTTCACTAGAAAATACAAACTTTGCATGAAAATGTTATTCCTGGATACACCATTGCACTTGAAGTGATCTCAGGTATCTGACCAAATAGAAGGTAGTATCCCTTTTTTAATACTTAGAATGAAGTTTTAAAACTATATGCATACGCGCAGCTTTATGTAACATTTTAAGCAATGTGATATTTTTTTCTAAGAAATAAAACATTGCACTGCAGATAAAACAGAAATTACTTGGTTCCTAACAAGATTTAAAAACTATTGTAAGTGAGGATTTCTTGAGACAGTGCTAGGAGTTTGCAATAGACAGTGAGTGTTGGGCTTGCTCAAGAATACGACATATTTAGAGAAATACACAGTGCTACAA
Organism: Climacteris rufus; assembly: GCA_013398175.1. Lineage (NCBI taxonomy): Eukaryota > Metazoa > Chordata > Aves > Passeriformes > Climacteridae > Climacteris > Climacteris rufus. The sequence continues at coordinate 1,087,462 of VZRZ01007409.1, read as the reverse complement.
ATTGTATTATTATGAACATTCTACAGACAGAATATGCAATAGCATTACTGATACTGATACAAAAGCCTGTAGATTCCTCTACCAATCAAAGGAAAAAAGGTTTAAAATATGTTCTCATAAGAATTAGAGAGATAAGAGAAAAGCCTAAATAAAAAATAACCCTGGAGCAGAAGATAACAGATATTTCGCTACAATAAAATTAAAAGCTAAATAAGAGAAAACCAAAACTAGCAACTACTGGTTTACAAATGGGAGAATATGAGAAGGCCAGGGAAACCATTAGGGAAGCCAACAGGTGAGACTATCTTCTGGAATTAAATTTTGAAGAAACTTTAAATGAAACTAATTGGAGTTGTCCTTGCACAGGAGGTGAAAACTTTTATAAGGAATACCTTACAGGCCAGATTAATTTGATATTTATCTCTACATGGTAGTAGAGAATCTCTTGCTACTAGGAGTAAATAGAGAATATGTAAAGTAGATAAGACAAAGAACACAACTACAGAGAACACGATAATTTGGATATATAAAAATGTAGAGAAATGACATAAGAAATGCCAAATTACAAAAATGTCAAATCATTAAACATTAGAACTGTGTATAAATACAGGGAGATTAATACGGAGGTGAAATAGAATTTGAAGGCAATCTAAGTAAGACATCCAAAGAAATCTTTTATTTAGTTTTAAGCAAGTAATAAAATCAGGAACAAGACAAATTGTTTGGAATGAGTACACAGAAAAGAATATGACTATGTTTGAATTGGAGGTCAAATACATGGAATTTTGTACACTTTGATCAGGGAGACTGAACACTGTGGGTTCTAGATTTGGATACTGGAACTTCAGTACAAGAAGGAAGATGTGGGAAGGTGTGGGATAGTGCGGGATGGTGCGGGAAGACAAGGCAAGGCAAGGCAAGGCAAGGCAAGGCAAGGTGGCAAGGGAAGAAAAGGGAAGGCAAGGGAAGGCAAGGGACTGCTCAGAGTAGTTGAGACGAGCAGTATTGCTATTGTTAATTTAAGAGATCAAACTCAAACTTACACCTCTGTGCAGTACAATGACAGCTTTCCTATCTTTTATGACAACTCATTTAGAGCAAATACCTGTGGGAGCTATTGCTTCTCAGTGTGATGCTCAATACTTCAAGCTGTACGTGCATTGCTCTTTATCCTTTTCCCTACTCTTTCCCTTTTTTTCCTTTTAATTCCAATGTGCCTCTCATTAGGATTTTTGTTTAACGCCCTAGGAAAGGTTTATGCATTTATAAGAAGCAGATAATAGGCACTTCAGTGTTTGCCATCTTGGCTTCCTTTTAATGTAATTCATTTTTCCACAAATATACGGTACATAGTGCTGCCAAGTTAATTTGTATAATAATAATGAGCTATTAATTAACATCCAAGAACACATGTTTCTTCCAAAAATTTGTGGTAATAAAGTAATTAATGAAATTCAAAATTTCATTCCAGACAGGAAGTCTGACTGCTATTTGGAACATTGCAACCATTTTCTCTGTGAATACGATCAATAAATTCCAACGTTAATCTGCTAAAAAGGATGGAAAGACAATAAATACATAAAGACAGAATTGTTGTGTGGTGCTGTTCCTCTCAGAACATTTACATTATTTTGTTGTTTTATATTAAAAAAATTGTACAAAAGAGGATCCCAACAATAAATATTAGCCCGAGAATAGCATGCTATTCCCTACTGATCGAAAAAATGCATTTTTTTCTCATCTAAGCAAATTCCTTCTATTTTCTTTCTCCTATTACTGGTATATCATGATCTTCAAGGTCTTTGAAGTCACAGAGACATAAGTTGTGAGGAAAGTGCAATGACTGAGAGCTGTACACTTTACTCTGGGAAAACTGTGGATCACGGTGTTGGCTTGAACCTAAAAGTAAAAGTAACAGTATCTTCATTACTCAGTCTGACCCGAACATCAACTGCCTCAATAGCATCACTTGCTTATCTAGTGATGACAGCCTTAATAGAGAGAAGCTTGGTTTAAAATGAGTATAATAACAAATTCTCCTCTAAATCTTCTGAGTACATGAAGCTTGTACAAAATTTGGGTCTAATTTCACAGAGAATTCCATTAAATTCAGTGAATATAGGGATTGAACTTTCTGGAAAGCTCCTCGTGAGCTTTGTGATATTTACACTTTGCAGAATGTTTAGCGCATTATTTTAAAAGCCACATGAATTCAGATTCTAGTACTCAACAAAGTACTGGAACACAAATGCATGTTGTTTATTATATATTTGGCAACTAATCCTCCTCAAATGAATCACAATATATGATATTAGTCGCACTGATAAAGAAAATCAATCTCCACTGAAATTTTTATTAAATCAGTTTTTAATCATTCACAGAGGGTTTTTTCCAACATGGAAAATTATAAGGAAAATTGCAAAACACATCTGCATGACACTTGAAACAATTTTTCCTTTTGGGAGATTTTCAGCACATTTGGGATACATAAACTATTTACCAACTCTTTAGTTGTGCTTTGAAATTTATCATGAACCATCAAAATAGAATCATGCAACCATAGAATGGTTTGTGTTAGAAGAGACCTTAAAGATGATTTTGTTGTAATCCCTCTACCATGGGCAGGGACGCCTCCCACTACACCAGGTTGCTCAATGACCCATCCAACCTGGCCTTGAACTCTGCTGAGGAGTGGGCAGCAACAGCTTCTCTGGGCAACCCACTCCAGTGTCTCACCACCCTCACAGTAAAGAACAGTTTCTCCTTCAATTATTTATACAGTTTTTATTTCTATATAAAGGTATTTGTGCAAAATATATAACTTACAAATGCTCGAGTGAAGTTATATTGAAATGTATTGATTCAGACTCCTTTGCCAACCATCTTGCTTAAGAATTTTTTCAAAATCAACTCATATCTTTCTGAAAAGTCAAAAAGCAAATAATATGATTTCTGAGTAGATGTGATAAGAAACACCCCCAAACAAACAAACAAGAATAAAATATTGCTATATCTAGGTTAAACAAGACTAGGCAAACTGGACAACAAGCACACAACAATCTTTGTGCATCGTTCACATTTTCAAAGATCATTTTCTTCCTGAGAGGTGTTCAACCACTGTACTGTTAGCCTCTACTGAAAACAAGGGGTTATGTCTAGTCCAGAGCTCTTCTGAATGATGGTGGGAGGAACATGATGTATTATATGACATATAAAACATATATATCATTCAGATCTTGTCTGGTGCTGAATTTTGCCTTGTAGGTAGACATGTTCATGATAACCCTTTCCTACAACCGAATTATAGGTACAGATATTGCAGGAGGTGGCTATAGGGATAAACCAAGACTTACTCATGGAAAGGGAAGAGCAGACAATAGCAGTGACCACCAAACTCCTCTGTTTGTCTGTAGTTTTGTAGAGACTCTGGTGGTTCATCTCACTGGTGACTATTTAATATTATCATAGTATTGAGGAGTGCTGTTCGTGTAGAAGCTCATATAAAACATAAAAAGATCTTCAGAAGAAGACAAAACACAATAAATCATTGTTTGAGAGCATGTCAGAGAGGGATTGAGAGTAGCACTGTGGATGTTTTCTTTAATGGAAGTCACTGGACAACTTGAGCACACAAATATATCTTAGGAACATTACACTAGAAAGTGTGGTGACCACTGAGGTGATTTGTGAAGGCAGACAAAACTTCCTACATCTGTTCTCAGGCACCCAAATTCTATGAAAAATTAAAATATTTGTTAATTCTCATTTTTTAACCACTGGTCTAATCTATTTTATCTGAAGACCCCATGTGAACTGTGTTTGAATGATTTTATAATGCATGGTATGTTAATCCTGCATTTATTTTTAATTTAACTAATGATGTTTGATTGTTATTAAAAGGAGGAATTTTAGTTTGTAGGTGGTATTGTTTGTTACCTTTTGAATCCAGGTCAGAAATTTTCAATTTTAATTTTTTTTCTATTTGTGACTTTCCTCTTCTGCCTGTATGCAATATCATATATTGTAGACTGCTTTTCTCACTCAGCTTCTGTGGATCTCTTAGAAGTACACTGGCAACATCCAAGAATGCCCAGGAAGCAGCTTGGATACCTCTGGTCATATTTTATTTCTTGTAATCATGTACCTTGGAAGTATCTCCTTTTCAGAACAAACAAATAAAAACAAGAAAAAAACCTTGTGGCCTTCGTTATTTTTTAAAAAAATTAACTCCAAGGCTTTTAAAGTTCATGTACTGACACTGACAGAGATTTTGCCTCTGTTTCCAGAATGTTTATTTTTGAAACAGGTAACTGCTGGTGCAAATAAGTGTATAGGTTTCAGAATCTAAATGTCTTGGTATGTATTGATTTTTGAAGTCCTGGTGTTTATTTAGAGAAATGCAGTTCTGTTCAATGTAAAAATATGAACTGATGCCCATAATACCCTCTGTTACCTGCTCTCTGTTATATACCGATAGCTACCTGCTTCTACAACCAAATTATTTATAAATGTCTCCTGGCAAGGAAACAACCCAAATTGTTTCTTGAACATGGATTTCTGTTCTTCCTCTTGTAGTTATGTGGTGGGATCCATCAAATTTGCATTAGACTCAAAAAATTTAACAGAAGTCTCAGCTAGTTTTCATAGTATTTACAGATGAGCACCAAGATAGTGCTTTCAGAATTTTATTTCTTTTGCTTTCTTGTTTATGGGAGAGCCAAATGTTTCCCATGATTATGTCTCAGTGTTTTCCTGCATAGCACAAGGCCTCCACCTCTCCTCAAGTTTTCCTGACACCTCTGAAGGGGGCTTCTTGCAGGACCACTTCCTTGTCACCTGTGATTAAATGCTGGTATCTGTAACAAAATCATAAATATTTGAGCAGCCCCTCACTTGCTCTCTTTCTTGTCAGTTCAGTTCTAGCTGATGGCGTTGAAGACAAAATCAGGGAATCATGGAATCATTAACATGGAAAAAGACCTCTGAGATCATCAAGTCCAAGCATCAGCCCAGTACCACCACCATCATGTCCACCATTAAACCATGTCTTCAACTGCCCTATCCAGATTTTTTTAATCCTTCCAGGAGAAAAAACATATCTACTTACTATTCATTTGAACTGATCCTTCCAAAAACACTGTAGTCGTCTATAACTACAGTGTTGATGGTTCTTAATTGGGATTCCAGCTCTGTGAAAAATACAAACTCTAAAATTGTGCTATGAACTGTGAAGACCATACTTTCTATTTTTAAAAATATAGTTTTGTCATATTACAGATTTTAAAAGCCTAAACACAGATAGAGATGAGCAGCAAATAAATGTGCCGAAAAATCAAAAGTTGCTTAGATATCATGTGCTAATGACCACATATACACACAATGTAGGCAGACAAAAACTTGGCCAGATGTTTATTACCCTGGGACAGTTTTCCATACTAAAAATAATGCATGCTATTTTAAAATTAACCTCTTATCTGCATGGCTGAAAAGATCCTGAAGATATGACCATACAATATTATTTTGTGAAATCTTCTCATTTTCCACTTATAAGAATTTTCATGCATTTTCATGGAATTTCTTTGCTCCTGAAAAAATGACTTTTATACCATTCTTTTTTCTTTTAGAAAATTCAGGGATATCCAGCAAGTTTCTTCTCAGCATGTGATTAGTTTACTTTTGTCCTATATTTTCTATTTGTTCCTGTCACCTCATCTTATTTCCTTGCTCTGTTGTTCTGAGGAGAGAGGAGGCAGGGGATGGAATGAGTGTGTGAAGGTAACTCCTCACATGAACCAGAAAAATGCCATAATTCAACAAGGAAAACAGCTGAGAAAGAATAAATCTTGTTTTAATGTGCCTGAGCTTGTATTAAAAAATACAGATGTACTGTATGCATATGAAATTTTTGATTAAAATGTCTCTCACCAGTCTGTCTCTTTAATTAAATAAAACCTGCTTGGTATTAATCAAAGCATAAAGAATTTATGCCCCAAATCCAGATTAATTAAAAGCCCAGAAGCTTGAAGAACAGACTGTGTATAAATACTAAAATAAATCAATCTAAACATAATATTTATGTATTGGGGCTGTGTATTCCAAAAATATAAATAATTCCAGAAAGTGATTTATGGCTGATTCACTGTGGAAATACATTGCTTATTAGGATATATTTAAACATGAAGTTAAGCAAACAGTTTGATTTACAAATTTTCTTTTTAAAACACTTAGTTTTTAATTATAGCTCTATTGGATCATTTTCTGATGAATGAATCATTAGAAATGTGCTCTTTAGTCTTCCATTTTAGTAAAAACAAAGGCTGAAAAACCTCTTCTTTGGCCCTGTGGATTTGACAAAGCCATATTAAAAACTCAATATTTATCTTTCTAGGAACAGTGGAGCAGAAGCATCTTCAGTACTTCTGGATCTATTAGTAAAAAAATACTTTAGTTTTGGAAGATTTTGGCCTAGAATTGAAGCCTTGGTCAGAAGATGTGTTGTGAGAACTCTTTGAAACAAGGGAGGTGATACCAGCATCCATAAGTAACTTTTTTGTAATGCACAGGAAGCCAATAATAGAAAAATGAATGAGAAAGCAGAAGGCATTCAAGGGAGTTCCTAATCCTTGCCAGTTCCTAATCCTGTCCCAGAATTAACTATATCTCTCTAAATAGGAGTTCACCTTGACATTGGCATTGCAACCCTTTCACTTTACTCCTGAACTGTGTATCTGATTTTCAGGATCTATCAAGTCTCCAGGTGGAGCTACATCTCAGTTTCAAGTGAAAATTCAGCTTTGAGCCTTATACTGAAAAGCAGAAATCAGGAGACTATGCTTTTTCAAGGTTGGAGAGAAAGGTCACAGTGGATGTTCCAGTCTCATTCCATCATTAACTATAATAGCCTAAAGATCCCATAACTCATGAAGTTGAAGAGATTATGTTCACACATTTACCTAATCCACTAAGTAACAAGTTGATGCTAAGTGCCAGTTTACAAGATAAATGGACTACTGTCTCCACTGATACAAAAGATATTGAATACTCTGCCCAAAGAGTTGACTGATGGCTGCAGTGACTGCACAATAGTAATTTCTATGCAATTGCAAAATAATGCAAATTGTTCTTTCAGTTGCCAGCACTTCTTATGGCAACAATGGCTGCCAGATACCACAGCTGTGAAGACAATGCATGTCATTGCTATAGCTGTCAAATACCAGATTTAACACCTGTTTGCTAATTTTGAAAATGCACAGCATGGACCACAAGATAATGGCTTTATTTGGAATGGGATAGCAGTGCAATTCTTTGAAACAGAAAGTTTCAAAGAAAGTTTCAAAAACTATCTTGAAGATGTGCAGTTTCCTGCTGAGGCCATCTCTTTTTTTTAGTGTCTCTTCCCTCCCTTTGACCACAGTAGTCAAACTTCATGTTTTTAAAATTATATTTTGGTTCCAAATAAACAGGTCTTCTTTTCAAAGGGTTTTATATGAGGCAATTAAAAAACCTGACCCAAGCTTTTGCAGGCTGTTTGTGGTTCAGATAACCCACCTGAAAGTCCTAATTTTTGACATCTGCACAAAACAGCTGGTAATGAGTGTTTGGATTCTGCAAGTCTCTAGTTTATAATCTGTTGCATTAGACTTGTTAATAAGGATAGATGGAAAGCAGGTGTGGAAGTGGTTGAGAGGGTTATTGGAAGACATAATTACTTCAACTGTTGTTTAAAGCTTTTCCTTTTTTTTTACCCCCTTCTTCCTGCACAGTTTGTCCTTCTTGCAGCTGCCGGTTGCAGCTAACCAGGGAATCTACAGATTGTACATATTCTTCACTATTCACAAATCTAAAAGAATACATGGAGAAACTCCAGGATTAGATTTTTTTTTTTAAATGAAAAATGTGAACATTCAAATTGAAGAAACTGAGCTGAAATGCATTATTTAATCTTTTCAGAACTGTGGTCTAATCGTATCTGGAAGCCAGGGATGGGTGTGTTTTGGTTCTGGCTCTAACAGAGAATCAGAGAATAGTTTGGATTGGAAGGGATCTTAAAGATCATCTTGTTATAACTCCCCTACCATGGACAAGGACACCTTCCACTAGACCAGGATAATATTAACTTAGTATGAAAGACAGAGGGAAGTTGTTCTGGATCTGTCTATACTGCACACTGCAACACAGAACAGAGGTCCTCAGACACATCTGAGTACTAGAAGTCACAGTGGTATGAATTGCTAGTTCACTCTGCAGGGATCATGTGTATTCTGCATCAACCCATTTTTATACATTGCATGGCAGAAACAATCATGTCTCACCTCCTGATTAGAACAGACTAATGACAGCATGTGTGTGAATGTCAATTGTTCTGAAATCTCAAACTTTCACAAAACCCTTCCAGGACTAGAAATGAATTAGCTAATCTGGATTTGGTTATTAATGAATAGATTAGAACTTGCTTTGCAATGAAAAATATAAAGAAAATTTTAAAAAGGAAAAATCTATAACAATGAAAACAGAATCAGTCATTTGAGGCAGCTAGATAAATATTTTTTTTTGTTTTCTGTAGCAGCCGTTGGGACCTCATAAGAGAAAAGCAATAACCACATTAGGAAAAAGAAAACATTACCTGCTAGTGACTTGAAGAGGAACAATTAAATTAATTAGTGAATATATGGCTTAGTTTGAAATCCCAAGCTAAATATCAGGATACTATAAGATGACATAACGTTATAAATATTAATGAGTCAGTGAGTGGTTTTGACTCTGTTTCTCATTTCATTGTACATGTATTGTTTACATCAAGTGTATGGAGTCAGTTAACCAACATATTCAGGAATTACTCTTACACATTTTGTAAGATGTTTTCGAACCCCATTCAGCCAAAGATATTTTAGCCCAGTATTTTGCTAGATGACTTGGAAGAAGTTCTGAAGTGGATGACAAAACCATGTTTTTTTCCAGGTGTTCTTCTAGTACACAACAATTGTCATTCAGGAATTTAATGGTGCAGCCTTTCTGTTTAATAACAGCTAGTGGACAGCACTGTGGATTTTTCCATCACTTTTTAATACTCATCCTCCACAATTAACTTCATAGCTCAGCTCTTCAGTTTAGTCTGAGCCTATCACCTTCTAGTTCCACTTGATGTATTCTGCGTATTGAATTTCAAGAGGCAATATTATTCTTCCCTGTTTGCTCCAGCCATGACACTTCTTCTTTTATAACGTTCCAGATTGAAGAATCCTAGTCTGCTTCACCAGTTTTGTCATATCATGCCTCTGACTGTCCTTGCCTTCCTTCTCTCTACCTTTTCCAACTTTACCACATTCTGAGAAAAACCATACCTGCATGCAGAATTAACTCAAGGAGCACATACAATCGTCATTTACATAGTTTAGGAATAAAATCATAATATTTAAGAAGCATCTTTCCTGAGATCATATGCTTGCCATCTATTCCTTATCTGTGTAAATACAGAGAAAGCTAACTTTTAAAAGCTTAATATTAATATCAAAGACCATAAAAACTTATGTTGGAATTTTTGCAATACTTGTTCATTTATCACATGACTGTTTAGAAACTCTTTATTTAGGAACTCTTGGTTTCCATTCCATGAACAGTTAAATTCATCAGAAAAATTAGCATTGTAACTTAAGCAATGTGCTCTAGAAACTACAGTGGAGTTAAACTTTTTTTTTCACTGCTAAAAGAAATCCTTCAAATGTCTTAGGTCTGAAGCATGGTGTGTGTGGGGAAACGATGGACTTTCACAAGTTTGCTTCAGCACTTGCAGTGGATCATGGATAATAACACCATTTCTCAAGAGTTCTCTTGGAAACATAGAAACCACCCATGGCCATACTGACACTTTTGCTGTTCTCAGTTTCCCACAGACAATTTCCTCAAAATTGCAAGTCTTTCCATCACATGCTATGTAGGAGGGCGGGGGGAGGGGAAGGAGTGTCAGTTAAATTCAATATCAGATAGAGTCCTGATTAATACTACGCAAAACCGTTGTTTTCATCTTTGGTGTACTAACCTAAACATTTTACTTAAACCTATAAAATCCCACTAATTTTAAAAGGACTGCTTAGGTAGTCACAAACAGAGTTTAGTTCGATTCTTACATGAGCTGATGCTGGAATGCCACGTGTGCTGAAATCTGAAATATGAGTGCTGGGGTGTAGATAGCACTTCATCTATTGTCTTACTGCCACAAATAAAGCTGTGGTCTCCTCTTTGTCTTTCTCTGAAGTATTCTTAGCAAGGTTGTTACTACTGTAGGTATCACTAGATGTTTTTATTTATTCCTTTTGAGTATGTCTCTGCCAGAGCCCAAATTAGGAATTGTCCTTGTGTAACTACACTCTGGGATAAAGAAAAAAAGGTTTTCAAATTAATGACCATAATTTTTATTTTCATTATATCTTCTTATATCTGGTTAGACAGTGGGAGAATACATATTCTTTGTGCAAGGTAAAAGAATTAGAGAAGTAAAACCAGCCATATTCTTGATAGTGTTCTAAGTTATTACCTTATCTGAAAAACAAGTTTTATCATTATTTTATTCTCTTTATTACTTCTTTTATTTGCTCCACTGTGATCAGTATAAAACCAAGAGCAGATTGTTACTCCTTGTCCATTAAGAACATTATCAAGCAATTGTTTCATTTTTATGAAACAGTTCTTTCTTAATATTTATTTTTTGATACTCTTCATTACAGTGAACATTTTCTATCTCACTCATCATATGGTATCATAATCCTATATACTTGAAAACATGCTATTCAAACATTACTCCAGCATCTCATTTTGAGTTTGATGTGTGGGAATGCAAAGACATAACACCCTGAAGTTATCACAGTCCTCTGAAAATGTCCATCACTTTGATGGGAGGCAACAATTGAATCTCAAATGAAGTGATTTTTTTTGTCAGGTTGCTTTTGCAATAGCTCAGCTGTTTTAGAGTTTTGCTGTCTAGAGAACTGTATCTTTCCTCTAGTCTGGAACATAAGACCCACAACTGTGGGACCAGATTATAAATCCTGGTTTATGAGACTGATTATAAGACTTTACAAGTACTCTAAGCCATCTGTGGTCTGATTTTCAGACAATTCCAGTTGGGTACTCATCATTAAACCAAGCATAAAACTCCCAGGGACAGATGCCATCACTTCCTCCCATCATCTTATTTGCCTACCTGCTTCCTGATTCTGAGTCCATCCAGGAAAAGGGACCTGTTGTTATGTACTTCTTTTGGCCAGTTAATCCAGATCCAGTCACAGCAGGGTCCAAGTAGGTTTATTAACTTTGCCTACATGTTATGGACAAAGTGGTGATAATAGTCCCAGAAGGAGAAAGTGGTGACCATAGTCCCCACAGGTAGTGCAGCAAGGTCCCTGCAGCTCTGGGTGCCAGGAGAGGAAGCATTTTTATGGTTAAGAGCTGTGGTAGTATTGTGGTAGTATTGTTACAATAGATACTGCCTCTAAAGAAAATACCTTATGGAATAAAACATTTTTCTAGAAATAATTTGAACAGTTTAGGCTCCTAGTTGTTCCTGAAGAAAATAAGAGGTGAGAGGTTGAATACTTTAGTACCTTGATTAACAATATGCTGTTGGTGCAATCCATATGTTATGGTTTGAAAGGCCTGGCTGATCAGTGCTCCAGAACTTGTCTCTGTATCTCAGTACTTGTCTGGTATTCCAGAAATAGCTCCTTCAGCATAATATGTGGAATTCCAATGAGTTTATACTTCCTGATTAATGTGCTATTTTGTCAAGTTGTTGACTCTGTAACATTAACTTTTTAACCTTAATTGGAAAAAGTATTTCCGTGTAGCACAGATAATCAAAGGCAAAATCAATCTTGCTTCTTATGAAGAGAATTATTCACCATGTGTTTGGTATTTTGCATTATTTAGAGCATGTTTTTCCACAGCTATTTGATTCAATAAGTGGTCTTTAAGAAGCCTGGGAAGGATATAGAACTTGAAAGTAGGGATTTAAATGGTGCACATCTAAACTCTTGTGAGTTGATTCAAAGCATTCACTTTGTATAACAAATTATTTTTATTACCTCTCTCAAAGAAAAGTAATTTCTTTAATTTGATGACATAAGTATCATAGTGCCACTGATTGTTTAGATGTTGGGTTTTTTTCACATGTTAATCTAGCAGGAGACACCACACCCCATATGAGACTGAAAATCTCTTTAATCTCGTTGTAGTTGGATGCTTTTTCTGCATGCATATACCAGACAAAAGGAGCAGATCAGTCTTAAAAAGACTTCAAGTACACATTGCAGACAAGAGAACATTACCCTGCTGGCTCTTCTATCATCCCAATTTTAACCACTTTCTTAGCGCTGAGCCTAATATATCACAAAGTCTGGATTTCTGCAGAACCTCCTGTTAATGTCTATGTTAAAATACATCAATATTAATTTATTTTTCAATTGAAAAGTTATATGAAAAAGATATTTCTAATTTTGTACTGAAATGTGAAAATGTGGCACAGAAAAAAGAAACTGGAAGTTTGTGTTTTGCCAAAAATTATTCTAAGAATATTTAAGCTAGGTCTATTGCACAGTAATTTCTCTTAATACACAAAATGACACATAAAAGTTGCTTTTATAAATATTTATAGAAAGATCCACCTGCAGCTGGTGGAGGATCCCATGTCGGAGCAGAGGGATGCCCGAAGGAGGCTGTGACCCCATGGGAAGCCAGCGCTGGACCAGGGTCCTAGCAAGACCTGTGGCCTCGTGGAGCCAGGCTGGAGCAATTTGCTGGCAGAACCCTGTGGAAGGGAGGGACTCACACTGGAGCAGGCTGGTCCTGAAGGACTGCACTCCATGGAAGGGACTCACACTGGAGTAGTTAATGAAGAACTGCAGCCTGTGGGGAGGACTCACATTTGAAAGTTCATGGAGAACTGTCTGTCATGGGAGGGACCCCATGCTGGAACAGGGGAAGAGTGTGAGGAGGAAGGAACAGCAGATAGAACACGTGATGAACTAACTGCAGACCCCTTTCCCTGACCCCCTGTGCTGCTGGTGGGGAGGAAGGAGAGAATTTGGGAGTAAAGTTAAGGGAGAGGGAAAGGAAAGAGCGAGGGGAAGATCTTTAAAGTTTTGGGGTTGTTTCTCATTACCCTACTTAGATTTGATTGGTAATAAATTAGTTTAATTTCCTTCAAGTCAAGTCTGTTTTACCCATGATAGTAAGTGATCTCTCCTTGTCCTTATCTCCACTCATGAGCCTTTCCCTGCATTGTCTCTCCCCTGTCCAGCTGAGGAGGGTACAGGTGGCTTTGGTGGGCACCTTGTGTCCAGCTACATTCATCCCACCACACATGGTGACAGTAACAAAATCTAGAACCTCTGCTAAAAATACATTTGATGTTGCTGCAGGTAGTTCTGTACAGAATTTAGGTGGTTGCTGTGGGTGAGAACAGACATCCCTGGGGCTTCTCAGGGCTTCTCTAACTTTCTGCAGAGAACCTGTGTACAGCGATAAATAGCATTATGCAAATCAGATGCTGTATTTCACTCCCAAAAAATACACAAGGCCTCTAAAAAGCACCTTTGAAAGTAGACAAAAAGCAAACCTGAAGGGATTATATTGTACCTCTTCAGTCCTTTCAGACTGTGCTATTCACCTTTATTCTTAGTGCAGAAGGCTCCTCCTAAAGCACTCCTTTGTTGGCAACCTTGAATTTCGCCTTCTCTGAAGTGGATGGGCAGGGTGGGCCCAACCCACCTGGCACAGGCTGGGCAGAGCTGCAGAGCTGTCACCAGGCTCCTGTTGGCTCTGTGGGTGTAGCTGGGGCTCTGCAGGTTTGTAGGCTGCTGAGGAGCAGGGCTTTGTCTATTGCTTTGTGAAACACAGCAGGTCTGGAGATAGGTTGTCATCAGGGGCTTAAACCACTGCTGTATATTAAGTATTGCCAATATTAAGTATACGCTTAATTTTAGGTATAATTTTCAGTTAGATTTAACCATCTGCTCCCCTTGTATGTATTCATTACTTTTAATACTGTGACATTTAAAAAACAGTAGCAATATATTTGTTTCCCAAATCTTTATGCAATTTGAGTGTTTTATTATCTTTTGCTATTAGAACAAAATTTTATTATAACATATTGATATCAAACAATATTGAGAGGAACCTTATGGGTTTTCTGCTTTTCAGGACTGCTTTTCGTCCTTAACTCCTAGAAAGCAACTATGTGCTTTACTAGTAATCCATGCACATTTCAAGATCTGGTCCTTTTGCCCTCAAAGGCATTGAGACACCTAAATCACTTTTAGGTGCTCTCCCTAAATAACTTCCTCAGGATCAGATTAAAAGGATTTGAAGAACAGAACCAGTCTTTTCTCATGCTATGATGGCAAGTCAATTCATTCTTTGTCTGTTAAATGGTAACTAGACCCACAGATGGGGATCTGGAGTGATGGTTCAAGATAAGTCCTTCTTCAACTCAAATGCATTACAGAGCCTTTTCAAAGTGCTGCTGAGGTAATTGTTTTCTTTTTTTTTTTTTTTTTTTTTTTCTCCCTTAACAAAAGGGTTCAAAGCTTTTCTAATTGTAAACGACCTTGAAAGTTTCTCCCTAGACAAAGAAGGGACGAATTAAAATTCAGCTTTCATGACATTTTATGCTGCCTACTTTCATGTTCAGAATTCAAGTATTTAAATTTATTTTTGGAATTTTGCATTGTTTGTTATACTGAAGAGGATTAATAGCCCTGTGGGGTTTTTTAAAAAGAATTTTACTCTTTAAAATTTACCAGTGAATAAAAACATCTATTTCAAGACCAGGGGAATCACTTGATAAAGGATGGATAATTGTCATTAAAATGTGTTTTAATAGAAATTTCAAAATGTTCTTCAAAATGCTTTTTCTATTTCCTTTTCTTCTTAAGATCACTTAAGATATCTTTTATCTTTTTTTATTCTACCTAGAGCTATTATATATAAAAGACGTCAAAAAAGGATACCCAAAATTGCCATTATTAGGCCCTGATTTAGGCGCTTATAATTATTACAGTTTAATGTTTTGTTTTTTTTTTTCTTCAGAATACTTTTGTGCTGGAAGTCTTTAAGTTTTGTCTGAAAAAAAATCATATTGGTTTCAGCAAAAATAGTACAGTCACTTTAGAGAATGGTTGACAGAAGTGCTCAGTGATTTGCCTGAGTAGAGGGTTACAAAAAAAACGCAATAAATATCTGAGCTTTTTCATGAGAATCCTCTATTTGCATGAGTTATGAGCTTCAGAAAATAACAATTTACAATTATCCAGCTGAGAAAATGTTGCATTTTCTAGTAATTTCTATATATGATAAGCATTCTTCACCTTTGGGATGACACAGTGAGTGTGGGCCCTTTACAGTGAGCTACAGAGTAACCTTTAGCTCAGGGTGGCTGTGTCTAATCACAGTATAAGTGACAATGGTGAAAACGCGTTCCTGGGACAAAAAGTGCCTGAGACATTCCCTTTCCACAAGTAACAAGTCTTGAGGAAGGTGTCTCAAGTTTTGTCAGGGATGTTTCAATTGTATGTTAGGAGAGATATTTTCTCCATAAGGGTTGTCATGCACTGGGAAGGGCTGCCCAGGGAAGTGGTTGAGTTGTCATACCTGGTGATATTTAAAAGACTTGTAGATGTGAGTCTTATGAACAGGGTTCAGTGGTGGGCTTGGCAGTGCTGAGTTAACATTTTGGGTGTTAGAGGCCACTTCCAACATAAAGGATTTCATGGTTCTATGATCCCCAGTAATCAGCAGGGCTAATCACTTCTAGGTAGATCAGTTTACCCTGGCTTTTCTGCTCATTGATCTAACTGTGACTATATAGCCCCTGTACTTTTAAATTTGCAATCCAGTTTGGGGCTGCAATCCCTAATCTGACAATTGGTTTATTTATTCCTGTGATTTTAATTTAAATCTATTAACCTGGAAACCCAACAGTCAGGTAGTCTGAACCAGGTGTACAACCTGATCATTCACTTTACAGTCACTATTTTACTTGCCTGCTAAACACTTTTCCTAGGTTTGCTAGACTGACTAACTCCTGTCACCTTACCTGTACCCCATGCTGTGCAATAATGTGGGAGGGCTCAGTGTTTCTAAAGATGACCTGGCTCTTGAAACAAGAGATTTCTTATAAAAAATGCTTTGATAGTACTGAGCTGTGCACACAGGTGCAGAATCTTTGGGTGCTCTACTTGCCACAATCAGAGATCCTCTTATCAAAATCCAAGATTGTTTAATAGGGTAAAATACTATAGTAGAAGTGTTTCAAGGTGTAAATATTCTATTTTAAGTTGCAATTTTTTTGTAGTTGATGCTCAAAGGCTTAATATCTTGAGGGAGAGTGTGTGTTGTCTTAATTAAGTGACAACTGATATTTTGGGTCAGGAAGGAAAAAATGT
Organism: Climacteris rufus; assembly: GCA_013398175.1. Lineage (NCBI taxonomy): Eukaryota > Metazoa > Chordata > Aves > Passeriformes > Climacteridae > Climacteris > Climacteris rufus. Next base: position 1,071,026 of record VZRZ01007409.1, on the reverse strand, counting down.
AGTTTACTTACAATCAAAGAACTCTGGAGATAGATGTGCTCTGGGGAACAGGATATAGGTATGTGAAAATCAGTTACTGACAGGTCAGTGAATTGCACCTGTTTCTTCCCTCTGCAAGTGATTAAATATATCACATTAAGACTATACTTGGCCAAAAAGTAGTCCACCTATAATGTTCTGATGGCTGCTTCTGCTTAGTAGAAAAGTAATAGTATTTTTTTTACTGCTATATATCAAGATACTGTTATTAGAACAAGTAGTTCTTTCATTGTAATGCAATTGTCTCCAATGCAAAGAACATTGTGCAGAATGGACAGCTGAGAAATGAGAGCATATGTTGTCATTGTAATTCATGAAAGTTTCATTCATTTTTCTCTCTTTGTTATCAAGTTTTGTTATCTTTTCAATTGCCTTTTTAAGGAAGACAACAGGCAACATCAGATTTGTGACCAAACTTTGTGTAATTCTGGTTAGGTTTCTCTATATGTAAAATCAAAATCTGTTGCATAAGGATTTTGGTATGACCTTAGTGGAGAGCCATAATTTTTGAACTTTGCTTGCCCTGTTAATGCATAACATAAGCTCTGCTATTTGAAAATCCCTTCCTACAAGATGTGGGTGTGTGCCACTGACTGTAATGGGTCCTGGTTATATTCAGGACATTCAGGTGCTCCAATAACATTATCAGTACTTCCTTTTCATTACCTAAATTCTTTTGGAGAACTACATGTAGACCGTGTCTGATCTCACTGTAAATTATATATGGAATTTTAATTATTTTTCTGATTCTGGGAAAAAAAATATAGGTTGTGAGATTACAATTCAGAACTCAACTAGAGTAAAAAACCTCTTTTCAGTAATAAACAATGGCTTTCAGCACAAAAACACATGTAATAGGAAAGAAACACATCACCTACTATTAAAATCTATTTTGGCCAAAGATTTGTGATCTATAAATTTCTTTTACCAACTGCCAGAAACAGAAACTGCAAACAAGAGATTCTCCTGTGAGAGCATTTCTGAGCCTCACAGCATAGTAGAGGGAAGGCAGTTGTATTTTTTTTGTGGTTAAAACATCAGTCAACAGAAGGAGTGTAAATGTTCTGTACACTCTGCAGTAAATAAAATTATTTTTAACTCTTACCATAGAATTAACAATTCTTCCCATGTCCAGCCCCAGCTCAGCTCTGCTCCCCCCTCTCTGTTTATTCCACTGATAGAAACAATTTATTGGAGATTTTGTATTGTATTATGAATTTTCATATGACAGCAGGTCAGGAGTGATGCCTCTTGTTAATTAGGGGGACTGCTAGCAATGCCTGAAGTTAAGACTGTGAAATTGATCGTTACTGTCTTCCAATTGTTTTCCAAAATGAAAATCTGGGCTGTAGTTTTGTGTGCTTGCTTCAGGGGGAAGGTGCTTGGAGACACTTGTTAGGAGATGTAATGAATGATTTATAAATTCTTCAGAATGAGTTGCTGAAAACTTGTTTTTTTCATTTTCTTAAATTGTTTGCTAAAATAAAGACCTAGAAAACGCTAACAACCTGTAATATTCTTGCATTAGTAATGCTTTCTCTGAAGCTGTGTCCTATAAAATGATCAGTCCACAAAATTTCAAGCAGCACTTGTAAGACTTTGGCAACTAAACCCTTCTCTGATTCCCTCTCTGCTGGGTCTGCTACAAGCCAGTTGGGAATTACAAGTCAGGATTTTCCTGCTGCTCCATCTTCTCAGAGAGGAATGATTCCAGCTGCAAGTCTACTGTAGTTAAGCATGGTAGCACAGGCAGCTGAGCTCAATGCATGTCCCAGAGTCTGAGCTCGTGTCAAACGGTACTAAATATCACATTCAGGGTGCTACATTTTATTTTAAGTTCAGATAGCTTAGTAAAACTTTTGTTTTATGTAAAAGTATTGAAATGAGATATTGAGAAGTGAGGCATATAGCAGCACAAATAAGTCCTCAAAAGTAAAAGCAACCTAAATGTACAGATCAGGTTTAGCAAGATCACATATGTTAGGAACCAATCAAAACATCTTGGCGTATTTGGCTGGTTTTATCAGTAAACCAGTGAAGTAAACAATCTCAGACATTGTACAAAACAGATTATATAAATTGCTGGGGGTTTACAGATATTATTGATTCTCTGCAGTTTAACTAAATGTTTCCTTAGTTTTGATTTAAAATATTAGACAATAAATTTTAAATTATTTCTAGTATTTTTAAAAAACTGCTTATTCTGGTATTTTTCTCTACACAGTCAATGAAGCAAGCTTGCTCTTCCAGGAAAACTGATGAAGACTAAACAGAGTTGATTTAGCCAAAAACAATCCCCCAGTCCGTCCTTCTCCCTTCCCCACCAAAAACCCCCAAATAAAAACAAAACAAGAAGAAGAAGAAGAAGAGAGAAGGAGAAAAGATAGGTTTTTCAGATTTAAAATAAAATGAAAATTTTAAAATAAGGTGTTTATAGTTTTAATTTGCAATCTCTGCAAATTAAGCAAACATAAAAGCAAGTTCTATGAAAGACTATGTCTTATGGCTAAAAATCCTAGATTTTATGGAATTTAATATTAAAATAGTATTTCAAAAATGCCTCTTATTTGATGTTTACTCTCTTCCTTATTACAGGTGGCAATCAACAGAATCCACCAAAATTTCAAGACAAATATTACACATAGCAAGAGATTGTAATTTCAGTCTCAGAAGCATTTTTAAAACTTCCTTCTCTTCCTTTATTCCCTGTTTCTAGCAGAGTAACATTTTCTTAATCTAAATTTTTTTCTCCCTGATCATGTATTTTGTAGATTGATTCTACAGTTTTTGTTAAAGTGTTCTTCCCAAAAGCAAGCATAATATTTCAGTGGCTAAGAACAGAACAGTGACCCCCTGTGCTTCCTGCTTCTGAGAGTGACTTTTACCTTTCTTTGAGCCCATTATGCCATTCATTTGTAATTAGTCTGTTGTCAGTGGAAACACTCAGACTCTGTTGCTTTAATGCTAATTGATCAACTAGTCATTATCTGAGCAGTAAGAAAGATATCCAGGTCTCTGTCCTCTTGGGTATTTCTGCATAGAAGTTCCAGAACATCCACTTATGTGGCTACCATGGCCAGGCCACTGGCTTTGCAAGGACTTCCTCTAGCTGGAACCTATAAATCAGTCTGACTTGATGCAGCAACACCTGCAGTGAGATAACTCCCTGACTCCTTTTATCAAGTCTGACCAATGTAGCTTTTCACAGGGCTGTCAGGCTGTCCAGCTTCTCTATATGCTTTTTTCTTAGGTGTGAAAACTAGCACCCTATCAAGATGTTTAGCTATGACTGTGTTGGTGAAGAAGGCGTAACAGGACAACATGTTTCTAAACAATGCTCCAGGGGTGCTCCCATGCCTGCTTTCCCCACATTCTATGGGACAGGGCTGAGGTCAGCTGGGGTGAGGTCCTTTTCCTCAGGGAACACATCTCCGAGTAGCTCCCTGACGCTCACCCTTACCCACAGTCACCTGTGCCTGCTCCAGGGCTATACTGGAATAGTCACTTGCTCCCAGGCTAACCCTACATCTGGAACTTTTGGATGGTTATCTGAAATGGCATTTCCAGTTCATCATCCAGCTTACTGGAGGAGTGTTCAGTATGCTCTGCTGCACGGGCAGTGACATAGGGTGACATTTTATTCTGCAGGAGAGTGGCTGCCAGCCACAGCCACTGTGCTAATTTGGCAGTGGAAACATCCAGAAAGCCTGAAAAGAGACTTCAGAATGATTTTTTGTAGGCATAAAAGTTTAATACATGAAGTTCATGCATGTGTGTATGTTTATGCAGAATGTGGTACTGCTAGCTCAGTTTGCAAAATTTATAGTCTTGCTCCAAGAGCTGGCTTAAAATAGATTAAAATAAACACAGTGTGGGTCACCAGTTGACAGAAAGACACACACAGAGCTTCACAAGAGTTGTATTAGTTTATAGCAAAGACCTGGCTGAGGCATTGCAGAAACTAGAAAATAGAAGGCTGCAAATACATATCTCTAAAATATATTTTGCATTTCCCAGGACAAGAGTGTGTGTGTGATGTTACTCAACAGTCATAATTATTGTTAACTAAAAAAAAAAAAAAAAAAAAAA
>VZRZ01007409.1:1009963-1066872 GCA_013398175.1 Climacteris rufus | reverse complement strand
AAAAAAAAAAAGACAAAACCAAACAATCTTCAGTAAAATACAAAAAACAAATCTCAAAATGTTAGTTATTTTCTAGGGACATCTCAGTGGCTCAAACTGTCCTACAATCAGAAGTAAAACAAATTTTTAAAAAGGACTCTTGATTATTCTAATAAAGTCACAAAATTTTATTCTTAGCTTTTTTTTCCTTCTCAAAAACACTTTTGTGATGCGTTAAGCGAAAATCCATTTGTTAATAAATAGAATAGGAAAACTTTTCCTTCATAATTTTACAGCTAAGAACCTGCTAAGATGCTGTTGATTCCCATCCTTGTTGGAAGATATATTAGGAATTATGGACACATAAGACTTGCTGATGTTATCTGTTCATATGTGTTAAAAGCAGGTATGCATGTCTTGATCTTGAATTTTAGAGGTTTTTCACCTCATAAAGCATTGTGGTCATTATGAAATAGCTTTTTCTCAATTCCAGACAGCATTTTAAAAACCAAAAACATACAACTACAGGCTATAGTTTTGTAGCTCTCTCTAATTATGAAAACCATTCTAGTCTCAGTAGTCATTGTTTAGAAAATATTGGTCACCATAATAACAAGAGGACTTTAGAACCAGTCAGTAAAAATATGAAAGATGTAAAGGAGCTCAGCAAGGGCTTCTTGTAACTAGTGGTGAAAGCTGTAAAAAAATACAAGTGGATGGGCCAAATGAAAGTTACAGGTACTTATTGTGCTGAGTAATTACATTTATACAAAATATTTAAAGGTAAACAGAACAGTAACCTTCTTTTCAGGACTAAAACCATTTCTTCTCAGAAAACACCCGGGGTAACAAGATACTAAAGCCATCATTAAAAAAATATAAATAATTTTTACTTTTAATTGATGCTACCTCAGTGGGACACAATATCTACTAGCCCAGAATTTATCCCTTTCTTTGGATTGTCGAAATTTGGCAGCATGTCACAACACCACAGCTCACCCCAGAAGAGAAAACATATTCTACATGGTAGAACATGAATAAAGATAATGCTGAAGACAGAGACTGATGGATATTGGAAGTGTCCACCACCTGCCTGCAAGAAAAGCATGATTAGGGTGGTGCAATTAGTTGTTCACGTACTAAAGGCAACATCATCACAAGATCAGAATAATTACACTTTTCTTAATTTTTTTATTTTTTGGGAAATAGATCGCTGTCTGAAGATGTATTTTCAGTAGGCAGAATTCGAATCTTGAGTAAAGAGATCCTGACAATGTTTATTACTTTAGCTTGAAGTAAACACAAACACAAGAAAGGCAGAATAACCTCTCCACCTTTTTACTGAAACAAAGCAGTGACACTGCTCTGGAGGCTCTCACAGCATTTGAGATAATAAACTGAGAAGCTGGAGCTCAGTACGGATTCAGGTAGCTGTTTAAGGGCAGCAAGTGGCCCATTTCAGCTGAGCATTTTAACAGAAGGCCACCAGCAAACTGGTTGACAGCTTTTCAAATTTTTGTTATGATTGGATATATAATAAATGGCTTATATTTAATGTCTTCAGGAGATTAGAGACACGATAATGTGGTATGTCCTACTGACATCATCCATGCTATAACAGGTGTGTTAAATCTAACTTTGTTAATGGAAAACACCAGAAGATTTTGCAAGCTCTCTAGAATTCCCTGAGTTATTAGTATTTTTGGGTTCTGGGTGTATCTTGGCAGGATCTACATACAATTATGCTTTTCATTCCATTCAGTTTATACATTTTAGAAAGATTTTTTTTTTTGCTTACAATTGGAGAGCAAGTTAAACTGATCATCTTAGTTCACAAATTACTGCAACATTATACAAGCAAAATTACTAAGTTAATTTTCAAACAGCATGAAAACTGATTTTTTTTTTGTATTTGCAATGAAGTGGAGGAAGTGTACCTGTTGAGTATTTGCTATAATTTCAGATTGTAGTCTGCAAAAAATGCTAATTAAAGTGGTGGGTCATATCTTGTGGTGTCAAAGAGATTTGATTTTTCTTTTACTTGAAAACAGTAACACCCTGTTGACTGTTACTCGAGTAAAATCTGACAGTTGCCAGGAAAAAGCAAGGCAACTGCATACTGACAAGATTTTCACTTGTACAGTATTATGTGTAAGGCCTAAGGAAGATGAGCGCCCTAGGGAACAGAGCTGTTGTGCTGTGATGAAACTGAGACAAACGTTTACTGCTCCTCCTGTATGAACTAGCCTTTACATAAACACACAGTGAGTATCTAAATTGATTTACACTACTGAAAATGTACTTATATGGGTAGTAAGTTTGCACAAGTGACATTATAAACATAGTGGGTAATTTTCTGGGAGCTGCTCGATATCCATAAATGTTGGCAGTATTGCCTTAAAGCCAGTTATGTCTAGTTTTCTCCAGAAGGAGAAGAAATATTCTCAAATCCACAAATAAGAAGGCTCTGCTTACAGAAAACAAACAAACAAACAAAAACCCAAACACCCTCCCCAAAATTTAAACTACTATAGAAATAAACAGTTGTTACATAATTTCTTACGTTGACAGAACTCTTGACTGTGATCCTGATGACAGTGGCCTGGCTTGCAAATGGGCAGGGTGGGAGGGTTTGGCTCCTTTCCAATTCAACCCCCTGTCTCGGTTTTGAAAGACAGGTGTCTGTTAAGAGAGGTTGAACCCTCCCTTAAGACAGAGAACGTGATTTTTTTCCCCTCCCTCCGAATTATTTAATTTTGAAATCAAGGGCTCTCAGGCAAAGATACGGGAAAAGGAATTACAGTTCTTTACTAATATTTATGAACAAGTAATAACAATAATAATAACCATAAATAGAACTAAGAATTAATAAAATAACTTTCCCGCTAATTGGTGTAGTCACGATAGAAAAAAAAAAAACAGCAGGAGACGCCGCTGAACTCCGCTGGGCAGGGCGGTTGCGGTGACTCCCGAACGGCTGCAGGTGGTGCTGTGATGCAGGGTCAGGTCAGCCCCAGGCAGCTCACCGGAGAAGCGAAGAGAGTAGTCAAAACTCCTCAGGGCAGCAACGGCAGAGCAGCAGGACAGGAGCCAGTCCTCTTCCCTCTTTTCCCTGACCAGCTGCCGAATGGCAAGGACTTCTACAGTTACAATCAACTCTGGGGTCACAGGCAGCGAAGGGATAGGCGGCCGAGGACAGTTGAATTCTCCAGCAAAACACCGCAGCCTCCCGCGGCAAGGGAGGGGGGGGGACAGCAAGCAGCAGAGGGGGAAGCAGGCAGCAAAAGGGGCAGCCGAGCTCTCTCAGTAACTGCTGCGGGAAAACGCAGCCCGGGAAAACGTGCTCCCCCCGGTAATGAAAAAGGTCAGATTAAAAGCTCACCCCCACTCGGAGAACGAAATCAGGACACAGCTGAGTCTTCCTCCGGTTGCAGCCCCCAAAGCTCAGAGAGCAGCCTCTCCTTTCCTCCTCGCCGGACGAGAGAGAGAGATGAGACCGTTTCCCTTCCCCTTCGGCCGGCTCGGCTCCCCTCTTCCCCATCCCCACCCAAACCTACTTCTTTTGTCTTTCCCAAAGGAGCTGATGGCCTTAATGGTCCGCCTATTTGTTACCTGGTGACATTGATGGGAGAAAATTCCAAGACAATTCCCCAACCTCTGACACCCCCTCCTCTGAACACAGCCACAGACAATAGGACATCAGTCCTGCAGCCAAGGTACATGGCTTTGCTCAGAAGAAGCTTGCCTTGTGGCTCAGACAGCTCAGGTCCCTTAGGAGCCTCATTTTCCTCCAAGACATCAGCTGCTAATTACTTTCATTACTTCTCAGGAACATTTTCCTCTTATAACTAGTGGTTCTGGATTCCTGGCAGTGTTTGAAGCTATGAGCCTTTAATTCCCCTTCAAGCTATAATTCCTTACAAGGCAAGAAAAGCTTTGGATCTTATCAAACCACAGACAAGGACCATGGCTGCAGATTTTGGAAATGATTGTGAGGCAAACAAATGAGAACATGCTTCTGTAAGTTCAGTTTTGCATATAGCAATATGGATGGCTTCTGCTGTAAAGAGAAATTCTAAATCTTACACTGACTAATGAAATAATACAGGTGGTGCTTCCAACTTCAATACAGTCCTGTCCACTGTGCACTCTCAGAGTCTGCTTTGAGAGAAAGATAAAAAAGGATACTGTTGAAATATTTTTCTTTACCCCAAACATATTTTTCCGTGTTTTTATTTGTAGCTTATGTCTTAGAAAGTTGAGAATGGAAGTTGCTGAATTTTCGATACTTTTTGTCCTATTGGTATGTGAATTTTCTAGATTGTCATGAAACTTTGGCCATTACCAGGTCTTCCATTCTTCCTTGAAAGAGAAAAAGAAAGCAGAAGAGTGACAAAAGTTAAGAAACATTTATTTTGAAGAAAAATCTCAATTTAGAATGTTTGAGTAATAGGAAGATACATTGTGCTTGGAGGTTACCAACCTCCACAGTGCCCTATATTTATTAGGCAAATGAGAGATAAGTTTGTTTTATTACTGTTAAGTCTTTTTTCCCCGAAATTAAGAGATGTCTGAATGTCAGCATGATCTTGTATTGAATGGTACTGTAATACTGCTCTCCCTCTTGCTCTAGAACACTTTATTGATTTAAATAACACGTCTGTAATCTAATTATGGGATGAAGTACTAAAAGATGTAAAAATCTAAATTCCATCCTATGATTTCCCTAAGAATTTAGTATTCTGCAATTCTATGTCTTCAGATATTTTCCAGATCATGTGTTAATTCAGATCTGAGGTCATTCTTCTATGGTCCCACACAAATGCAAAATCCAAGGAGCTGTCAGTCCATTTCTGATGCATTTTTCATGTTCCTACCCTAGTGGTACAGGAGAGATTGCAACATGATCTTAAAATGAGAAATGTAAATCCATGGCATATTTGGAATAAAGTGAGAAATGTCTTTATAATTTACAGCTGCTCTACAAAGATATTGCCCTTCTGGCAGCTAAGGACTTGATTACAAAGTACACAGAAGTCGGGAAAATGGAGTGTTATAGACTTTGATGATCTTTCTATCAGGTCATTTTATTTCATGTGCTTTGGAAGTATTTACACTATTCATGAGAAATTTTGAAATGAGTATATTGTGTTCCCCAGTTTTTATTTTAATCCCTTCTAATTATTCATAAAGAAGTAATGTTAGCAGTTTTATCAATCCTTCTGAAAGATTCAAAATTGTTTTCTATTCATCTCAAAGATTCATTTTTGTTTTTTTAAGGGGAAAAACAAGCCAAATTCCTTAACCTTTGCACATGATTTATAGTAAATCTCCTGAATTGAATGTATTGTTCAGACTCAGTTTCATTTGTCTTGCCCTACACTGAACTTTCTGTAAGGCAATAACAGAGTTTTCTTCAGCTGATTTATGCTGGGAAGGCAATTATGAAATTCCATGTCTGGGTCTTGCACACTGGTTCCAGGCTGTTCAGCAGCAAAACTAAAGGTCCCTTTGAAATAGAAAGAAAAGGACCTAAGTCTTCAAGGCCATTTCCTTGATGTTTGGAAAATTTTTTACACCGGTTAATGATGTAATGATGTGAAGCCTTGCAAATTTTTTTTTTTTTTGGGGTTTTTTTTTTTTTTTGGGGTTTTTTTTTGTGGCCAACCGGGAGTCATGGGAAAAAAGGTTAGGAATAGATACAGCAAATGTGGGAATGATTTTCACCTCTGAGCTACATGGAAAGGCAAATTGAGCCTGGTCTCTATGTGCAAAGTAGAGCTGCTTTTGTTGTGAGTGGTCAAAAAACTCATGGATTTTTTCAAGAAAGATGTCTTCACTCAGCTCTGATATCCCGAAGGCACCTTTTGCTCCAAAGGTTCAATAGCTGTCAGAGTTACTAAGTCCCATCATTCCCCTTACAAACTAAAACTGCTCTGCTGCCTAAAGAAATCAAGAGATCAAGGTAATTAACCATTTTTTGATTTTTGCTGTTAAGTCTTTCTCACCTGATGTTAAGGGGTATCTGAATATCAGCATGAGCTTTTATCAAAACTGTTTTTTTCAGGAGGTGTCTCTACAATGCACATTAATGGCAGATAAAAATATAACAAGGAGTTGAACAAAGTAAATATAAGCAATATATTAATTAGGCAAAACCCCCTTCATTTCATACCTATTGTATGAAACACAATAAAGTAGAAAAAATAAAAACACCATAGGTGTTTTCGTCTTGATAATGCAGAGAAGATAAAAGAAAGAAATAGCCTGACTAATTATGAAAAAAAAAAAGATATTTAAAAGAAACACTGGGCAGGACTGACAAATACATAAGAGAGACTGCAGTTTTCAAAAACAGCTTGCAGAAATTGAGTAAGGTTACCTTACTGCCTCCTATATGCTGGGACAAAGCTCAAGTCAATGAAAGAGGTTTATCTCCTTTACTAATATCCACACAGGAAGCAGTTGACACAGATGAAGAGAGGTTAGATATAAACCCAAGGATGACTAAAAGAGAGGTCTGGAGAATTGTGACTTGAGGTCATCCATGCAAAAAGTACAAATCTGAATAGATGGAGACTTAGTAAGTGAAAAATGGAGTACAGACATTCACAACGATTACATTTGTGTACTGCCTAAAATTACCAGCCGAATGACTTTCACATGCTTCTCCTCATTTGAACCATGCTTTAGAAATTTATACATGGCATGAAATAGTCATGGAATATGATCCCACTAAGGCATAAATATGCATCTACAATTATAGCTTTTGTTTGTGTCTTACACTGAAGGAATATGAAGTAAAAGAGGTGTCAAAAACTGCTTATAATAATTTAAAAATAATTAGGCCATTACAATAGGGCTGAAGATTGTAGATCTATTAATTGCTGAATAAATTTCCTTTGTTAACTTTTCTGATATAATATATAGAAAAAAGAGCTCTGGAAAGAATTATTTAAAGGGATAATATTCATTCACATTCAGAAACTAGTAGTGAGAACAGTAAATACTGTTATAAGAAAATGCCACCTTTCACACCTCAGCATGGAAACCATTTTAAGCATAACACTCATTTGTAAACTCAAAGAATTGAGGCTGTAGCCTTGGGATTATTCTCTAAAGTAATCATTGAGGCTATGAATGTGTTTGAAAAAAATTATGAAACCTTAAAATTATAATGCTACAAAGATTAAATAGGGCAATCCAAATGCTCATTTTCATTCCAAGATGTTATACTCAACATAGAGTATCATTGTTAATGTGAGAGACTTGGTTAATCAAAGTCTTTCCTTACAGAGAGTACAAGAGACGCAGTGAAGTGATTTAACCTTCAGAGCACCAGCTCCTGTAATTGAACCACACAATTTTATTCACTGGCAAGCAAGGCATACTATGGGTGGTTTATTGAAAATGACAGAAAAAAGAGGACAAGGTTTTAAGTTCAAAAAGAAAGACTATCATATTTTAGCACAGGCTTATAGAACTACCAGGCAGCTATTGAATATACCTATAAGAACATGAGCACAAACATTGCTTGTTCAAGTGCAGAGAAGTAAAATACAGTTATTTCTATCAAAACAGAAATAATCAGGTGCAAGAAGACATCCTTTTATTGATCTATCATCAGCACATTCAATGTATTAGGGAACTGTAAATAAACCCTGTCAGAATGGAAAACATATTCTATAATAATAGCACCTGAAGACAAATAGTTTATTTTCCTTTGGATGCAGTGCATGCTAAGAGAAAGACTTCTTCACGGGCAAAAATTAACTCTAATTGAATAAAAAGAAATATGCTATTAGCTTTTCATGCACCAATGGGGACAACTCAGTGCAGACAGAGAAAGAAAGGTAGGAGAGATCAAGGAAAGAGCAGAGGAATAATCAAAGATCTGAACACTAAAAAAATAAAGGGTATTGTAAATAGCCTTCAAAAACCAAAAAAAGAAAGCATGAAATATTTAAAAAATAAAATAAGTGAAGAAAAATAACTATAAGGGAAGGTCTAGAGAATTTAGAAAAGGCTTACTTGCTGCTACTTGGGATTTAATGCATCAGAAAAAGCAAATTTTAAATGACTCAAGGTCATTTAAGACTGGATTGTGGGATGTTTTAAATCTTGCAGATAATGAAGTCTTGGTTTTACACCATGAATGGTTCTTTCATTTTTTTGAACCATGTGATTTGTTTTTTTTAAGACATTAACAAATTCATCATTTGAATCTGTCCATTGAGTGGACGAAGTCATCTGCCTTACTTAAATACATGGACTCAGTAGCAGTCCCTGGTTCAACACCTCAGCCAGGTTGCCAGGTGTTGTACTGAGAGGTGTTGCCATGGCCCTCCTGTGACCAGTCACTGGACACCACCTTTCCTGGGCTCCACCTCCTGTAACAAGGGTCCCAGCTTGGCTCTGTGGATGAGGATTTCCAGCAGGTGCTTATCAAGCACCCACATTCATGGATACTTAGAAACAACTTAGAACAGGAGGGCTTTTCTCTGACTCTGAAACAAGGATTAGTTCTGCCATAATTTGGGTAATAGTTTAGAGGCTTTGATCTTCACACAGATCTTTTCAATCTGAGGAACACTGGGTTGATATCTACATCCTCTCAGGAGAGCGGCTAAACTACAAGACAGTTAAGCTGTAAGTTCGTGTGGGAACACTTGCCCTCTTCCCACCTGAAACAGGACAAATGTGCAACCAGAAATACCAGTTTCATAAAACCAGAAAACAGCAGGCAAAAAACAAACCTGTCTCTAATCTGTGGCTCTGAACTCTGCTTCATTTGATATGTAACATAAAAACACAAAAAGTAGGGCAATAAGAAAGAAATGTATAGAAGTTCCCTAATGGAAACAGAGAAAATAAATACTAAAATCAAAGCTGAAGTAGTATGATTTATTTTCTTAAACCTCTTAGCAAATTTCTTTATCTTTTTTAACACTTGTTCCTTTGTGAAGCATAATATTAAAAGGATACTCAGTGATCATTGCTAATAAGTAAATGTTAAGTTCAAAGTAAGACAAGGAGTTACAGACTCAGCACTATATATGCAGCCTTTAGAATATGAAGTCTTTGAGATACAGAAGGGCACTTGATCTGCCAAAGAATATAGACTGTACTGAATGTAGACTGAAGGGTTGTATAATTGCCCTATACTTTGCCTGGATGCAACATATGTGTACTGATAGTTTCTACCAGTAAGATGCTCTAGGCCTACAAAGATGTACATGTGGATATCTTCAGAAGTGCCATAGCTCTCTATAGGTATCTTTTAGTTATTAATTCCAAAGTATTCTTAAAGCATGCACAGTGGAAAACACTGTTTTATGTATTTGTATGCCTTTATGGATAGACACGTAGGTAGTGAGAGTTTGTCAAAATAAATACATGCTTTCCCTCTTTTCTTAGACCAATAACCCTTGGGGGGATTGATAAAATATAAATTCATTGACTATTTGCATTTGAAATTTTGCAAAGTGCTTACCTAACTACCTGTGTTTGCATACTTGTTCAAAACTTGTGCTACCTGGTGTGACTTCACCTGCCATGAATAACAGGGATGTGTTTTGCAGTCTTAACTGAGGGCTGAGAAAGATCAGGAAGGAACTGTAGCCAGGAAAGATGTCCATCTGTCCTAATAGGCATAAGAATACTATAGACATACTTTCATGCTTTCATAGGGTAGGAAATTGGTAAGGTTGGAGAGGTGAAAAGATAAAAACTCCACAACTTTTAGTTCTCCCAGAACCAAACCATTATACATTTGTTAATAAATCTGCTCTAGTACCATTCCCAAGTAAAACTCCCAAGGAAAAAAAGCAAAAAAGGAAACCAATGGAACAATGAGTGTCAAAAACCTTGATAAAAGACTTTTCTCATAGAATTTGTACTGTGATTTTGCTAACACAAGAAATGTGGGTAGAACAGATAAGCCTTTTGCATTCTGGGTACTGAACTGTACTGTTTTGCCCTAAACTTTTGAATCATCCAATAGTTCCTATAGTTGTAAGTGTAGTTTTAATATCAAATTTATAGAGAAGAGGTTTTAAGAAGTTAGTCAGACACTTATATTTTTCTTAAAAAATGCAGTTGCAGCAAAATATAAAGCTGATTTCAAAGAAAATTTCAGCTCTACGTATTTCTCTGAGCCAAAGAATTTATTTAAAAAGGAAAAATTATGTTTAGCCTTTCATGCCTGAATAGCCAATATTTTGTCACAAGGATATCAATCTCTCAGATAGGGAAATTTTTTTAAATTCAAACTCTGATTGGCAAAGGGCAAAACCTGGTACTGAGACCAGAGAAAGTCCCCTTACTGTTCTGACATTGGTCTTCTTCAGTTAATTCTATTTGTTTTTCTTTTTACGAATATATAGAGTCCCAACTGAACCACATTAAGGACAAAAAGGTTGTGATTTGCTTTTACAGGAAAAAATTATAAGGTATAATTCTTCAGTGTTTGGAAAAGCCCTTGTTCCCCCTTCACCATGCTGCTTTGATTTAGGTTTCTAAGCAGTGAAAAGGGACTGTGTAGATCTTTGTCCTGGGGAGAAACTGGTACAGCTTGCTAATGGGGTCACAGTGGCTTGCACAGGTTGCTATTGCTTAGCTCTGGAACACTTTCTCAGTGTTCGCTTCCTTTGCATCCAGCACTGGAATACAGAAGTGTTCCCATCGCAGGGACTCTACAGCTCTCTCTGAAGATTCAGCTCAAGTGCTATTGTGTGATAATTGGAACTGCCCTCTGAAGGCAGCTGATCTCTCCATTGACCATTAAGAGAGTTTATAGACCCCTCTTAAACTATGTTTCTACTAGATAGGTGGAGATGAATAATGCCCTCTTTTTTATTTGCTTCTCTTTTCAAAACAAAAGGTGGGAATAGTAATGCATTCCTACATCCACAGAGTTTTGAAAAGATAAATATATTACAAAGACGGAAGAAGCTGTATGGTAATTACTGCAAACAAATAAATATTATAGAAAGAGAGGGCTTGTGGTTTTAGAAAGGTTTATATAAGACCTTTTACAAATATTGACCCTGATACAGCACAACATCTTCAGTTCTGGTAAGACCTCGGTAATCATAAAACCACCAAATGCAAAAGAAATTAGAGTAACTGATATATGTCTTCTTACTTACATAACTGGATTGTGTACTTCGGTAGTGTCAAGCCTCAATTCTCATAAAATGAAGACAAAATAAAAATAGAATTTTTTTGCTGACCAGCAAAAAGTGAAAAAGTTCGCCAGTTGCAAAACTGATGGGAATCTCTAAGACCCCCAGAAGTGTCGGATCCAGTACAAATGGAATTTTAAATATTGGAGTGTCTCAGATAGCTTTTTAAATCTTGGTATGTGACAACAGAAATCTAGGTACAGGAGAAATCTCTTTATTTTCAGAACTGACCTATAATATTATGCAACATCTTTCATTTCTCACTTTTAGATATCCTAAGTGAGAACAGCTAAACACATTCCTTTCTGGGTCAGAGTTCTTTAGTCCGTATCCATTTACATGATAAACCCTTTTCATTCTTTTGAACTTTCTGTTTCAGATTCATTGCCTACACTAAATTGTCCCCAATGTCCTGCTTTATTCAAGATCCATTCACTCCTAAGACAGCTCCGAGACACTAAAACTGGTCAGCACATTGCTTGGAAAAGAAGTCCTTTGCTATTTCCTCAAACACATTTGTCTCTTTAGCTCTGAAACAGCTCTTATCCAAATCAATACTGGTATCAGGATAATTAAAATCCACCATGTTAAAAGTTTTGGCATTCTTGCAGGTCTCTCTTATCTATTAAACCATTTCCTGACAGACTTTGCTTACTGCCCTTGAAATCCAGGGCTACATTTTTAGACCATCTCAACACCACAGTATGTTCTTTTATTTCAAACCTGCCTACCTTAGCTGAAATATTTTGATAATTGATTAATATTTTCTCCCTTACTGAAGCTGATAATTGTCTTCCCTTTTGTTGTCTGTACCTGTCCAGTCATGTTAAATTTTTAATAGTTTTCCCAATTTACCCAAGATTGTATTACTCCATTATTAAAGTTTCAGGGAAATATATTTCTAGCTCAGAAATGTCGATGTGTCATCTTGTTACATTTGCAAAGACAACAGTTTAACTCTCTTGTTGATATCCTCATTTGCACAGTGCAACAGACAAAACATATTCCTGCATGGATGAGGCAATGAATCAATCAATGTTTCCTCCTAAAAATGTACTTTGATATTTATTAATTTCAAACATGCTAACAGTTTATTGTCTTGACATTAATAATATGCCAAAAGGTTTGTGTGATTAAGTATCTCGCTGACTTGGCATCTCAGCTCTTGAAAGGGATTTAACTTTAACTAGTAAAGTGTCTACTGTCAACAACTGACATGCCAAGAGCTCCAGGTTTAAGAAGTAAAACAGTTCACATGTTGGGATCTAGACAGTTTTCCTATAAAATTGTGTTTTCTTGCTTTGCTAATCTAAAAACTGGCCCAGGTAATTTTCCATATTAGCAGGGAAAAAAGAAAAATCAATACATGATTATAAAATTGTATTTCTTATCTTCTAGTGCTTGCACTATCTGTGAAAAAATCTAGTTATCACAAGCCATCCAACCTTCACAAGGTTAGTGTGAATTTGCAGTACAGTTGTTGTATCTGTGCTATTTTTTTATTGTAGAACTGCTGCATGTACCTTTTAATTTGGTTGTCAGGGGAGACAGGAAGCAATAATTACGGGTAAAAGATGGGGTATGGAAGCTTTATTAAAGGATATATTGAAGATGGGAATTTGATCTGAGAATTAGATTATGATTAGAGTTGTTAATGCAGCTGTGCCACTCTTGAGTGACAGAGCAGCAGAAGAACTGAACAGGCAATTATAACTACAGGAGTCTCCCTAATCTTTACAATCCCAACCTCACAGTCACATCCATTTAAATTAATTTTCATGCAGGCTGCCAATTTACAGCTTCACCAGATTGGAAATTTGTTTGTTTATTATCCACAGGAAATATTTTTAGGGAAGTAAATAGCACTGAGAGCCATCTTGTCTATCTGCTTGTCTTTTTAACTTGCAGAATTAATAATATGAGATTAATCTGAAGGCTGCTGCCTTTATGAAAACTGATTGCTTCTCAGCAGCCCAGTGTTATTATGATTATCTGTGGGAAGGTCAGAGGGAAGGCATGTAAAAGTCATAGCTGATTCATGAGTTCCCTATATTAAGCAGAAGATAAAAAAGGAGGTTTGTGTTGATCAGCGTTATAAGTGAGGAATCAGTCTTCCTTGCATTACTGAAACTGAAATTCTAGGAAAAGGATTTTAAACAACTTTGGACATAGTTATTTAAAGATGTCTGTTGCGGAGAGATAGCAATAGTTCATTACTATGCATGCTGAAAACCTTTTTAAGGAGTTCTTTGCTGCACAAAGATTAATTTACCACTACGTTTTCCCTCCTTCACTACTAATATAAATAATGCTTGTGGCCTAAATTGGCATTATATTTTGATAGCCTAGTTTTGAACATACAAAAGAATATGCTACAGAACTGCTCAGAAACTTGGAAATGGAAACCATGAAACTGTACTCTTCAGTTCCAGAATTTTATTTTGGAATGTCTGTAATGAATGGAATAAAATATGAGCATTTAGAAACTAGGCATTGTTTTCACAAAATGTTCAGCAGATAGCTGTGGTGGTAAAGAAAAAAGAAAACATTCACTAGCAAAAATCAGGGACAGAAAAAATATTTCTCTACGTTGTCATTCATGAAACTTGGAAGACAATTCCAGAAAATTATTATCTGTACTTGCCAGATCAACAAAATATTTGAACATCTGGCTATAAGCATACAGAAACTTTCATCCAAGAATAGGCAATAGGTGTGTGAAATCTTCCCAAATACCGAAGTTTTTGCTGCAGCCTCATTTTAACTCCCCAACAGAATAAGACTCAATCACACATCATCATCATAACTTCAGTGGTTTCTTTCAGAAGTAAATGTGTGTTGTTACTCTGACGGGAAGCTATGGAACATCCTTACTATCCCTCTGATCTGCTCATCTAGGTGACTAGGTCATGTAAAACACAAGGAATTATCTGTAACCAAGGTGAGTTAATAAAATTCAAAGCTCAGAAACTGCCCAGTCAACCTACTTCTCATAGAAAATATTTACAAGCTCAAAGTACATCCAAAATTAGCTGAACTGGGAATCTCAAGTTTGGTCTAACAAGGTTCTAGCTATTTTACAAGAGAGTGATATACTAGAAAATACATCTCAGACTTCACATTTTGCTGTTAAACATAGGAACATTTATTTTCCTACGAACTTGAAAATGTCAGTCAGGTACCATTTTATGCTCAGGTAGATTATTTACATTCCTCTGAAGAAAATTACTGAAACCAGCTGTAAGAAAAACATAGATAGTATGTGTGAAGTTCTTTGTTCAGTGTCAATGTTTTAAGTTACTCATACTCTCAACTGATCTGAGATGGGAGAGTGTCAGTTAAATAGAATACTTCATAAAAGCAGCTGACATGAGAATGCTTCCTGCAAAGAAGCCATGATGAAATATATGTTAAAAAATATGAAAAATGGTGCTTGAATTAGACAAGAAAAATATATTAACAGTTGGAAGAATTGGAATTCCTTTTGTTATGACATATATTCATTTTTTTTTGCAGAAGATTAATATATTTGAGACTTGTATTTTTTCAATATTTGGATTTATTTAAGCATTATTGGATATTTGCTGTCATTTTTGGCTTATTTATTCAGCAAAATAGCCTGCCTTCCTTGACCCTAGCTTTTCTGGATCAAGACTTCGAGGACAACATCTAGCATATTTTTTCAGATGCTCTGCTGTGTTAGGTGCCTCCCAAGTTCATCTTTTAACTCAGAATCCATATGGGATGACAGAAATGTTTCAAAATGAATAGAAAAATAAATTGAGATGCTTTTAAAAAAAATTAAATCTTTGCCAACTTCTAAATACAAAAACTGATGTCCTCTTGCAAAAACAAAAAGATATTAATTGATCCCAAACATGATGGCAAAAATCAGAGACTTACTATAACCTGAGTTGAAAGCATGTTTGTCCATTTTTTTTTTTTTTTGAGAAACAGTCCTTCAAAAGCAAATTTTTGAGATTTATTTTAATAATTGATAATTCTTTGACATTACTGTTGCTGAGTTATAATTTGAAAGCATTTATCACATGCTTAGTCAGGTCACATAGGCAAATGAAAATTGGTATGCACAAATGTCTGGCAAAAAATCTTACAAAACTCTGCTCCCTTTATTTTATTTTCTCATCACTCTTCCTGTCTTTGATTAACATTGTGCAATTATGCTCCTTAGTATTTCCTCATATCCGAATATTAGTTGATTAATCTTGATGATAATGGCTTTAGAATTAAGTTTTAAAAACTCAATATATGAAGTATTTTATTCAAGAGGCTATGACTGATCTTTTTAAACATCCTTGACATGTTTTGGTAATTATACTATTTATAGGAGGTGAGTATTTGTTAGCTGTTGCTATTAAAAAGTGTAGAGTAGATGAGTGAGAGTTTTGATTTCTCCAAAAAATATTGAATATTTAAGGTTTGAAGGTGATAGGTTTTTTGTTGAAACTTTCTTGTTTAGGGCTAAGAAGCAATACTGTTTAATTGGACATAATTCCTGCTGCATCAGAGCTCTGTGCCAAACAGGAGAGAGATGCACCACCCTGATGCAGAGGAATTTTCTGGGAGGAATTTTCAGTTTTTAGGCTTGTAATCAGTAAAGTATATAGACACACTCCCATTTTCCAAAAACCCAGAAGCACTTGGACTCAGACCCAGAGGCAGAGCTACACCCATTACCAGATGGACAAGTTCACTAAATGAAACAAGGCAAAACCATCCCTGGCATTATCTAAAAACTTTTATATTTGAGGATACATGTAGGTCACCGCTCAGTTTAGGCACCTGTACACATTAATGTGCCCTGCCACTCAATCCGTGGAATGTACATGTTTCTTCAATGTAACCCAAGTGTTTGAATCCATTTTTCAAGTTCCTAGGCATTTGGGGCTTTTGAAAGTCCAACTAGGTAAATGTCTCTTTTATCTGGCCCAAAAGCCTTTTGAAAGCAGGGAATATGTTTATTGATTAATACAGTTGAAATAGCCAGGGTAAAATCCTACTTATCACATCAGGTGTTCTTTAACTTATTTTAGTTTCTTGATCCTTCAGGAAGCTCCTTCTCTTTGTGTATACCAAATTATCCAATGATCAAGCCCAGATCTTCAAAGCTCACAGTTTAGTCTCTACATCTAATTTGAGAGGAAGAAATTGCATAATAAACTAGTAGTATTTTAAGTGTGCAAAATCCCCAGGATAAACTTCTAAAATAAACTTTCATTAAGTTCACAAAATGCTGTCCAACAGCAAACTTCCTTCCGATTAATTTATTGGTTATGATAGATCTTCAGGTAAAATAATTATTTTTTTTTATATTTTGACAGCCTCAACAGCAATGAGAGAACCAGATGTGAACCAGAGATTTGGAGATAATACTGAAACAAGGATATGAACAGAAACAAAGTAGAAATAGGAACTCTGACATTCTCCTGACACATTTAAGAGGAAGAAAACGTAGCATGTTATATATTAAAAAGTCTGTGAACCAATGACTTTTTTACCAAGTTCAATATTTAAAAGCAACCAGAAACCAGGTGAGCATGACATTCATAGCTACATGTATATTTGTGTACTTACAGTAAAACATAGCTCATGGGAACCCAGTTATGTCACATATTTTTTTTTTGTTGAACTAAGAAAATATTAATTTCTTTTAGTTTTCTGTGGTAATTAAATTGTGCTACCTCACATCAGAAGATGTGACGATCATATCATAATTTTCATTTCTGTATAAGTGTAGAGGGATAATTTAGAGTTGAAATAATAGCCTCCCCCACAGCATCACCCAGGTATTACATGCATTTCTAGAAAGTAAAAAGTTTTGATTTTTTTTTTCATAAATGAGAAGACTTGGTTTGAGAGATGTAAATTAAGGCATATTTAAATGTTACAGTATAATGATAACATAATATAATAATACAATATAATAATTGTTAATAATTAAGTGAATCATCTATTCAGTAGCAAGGAGTGAATCATGAAGATCAGTATTTTCAGGGTTAAAGTGTTCATTTCACGCATACTATTAAATATCTGCAATAAATTCAAGTAATTATGCTATTAAGCAGTTCTTCATCTGTTGAATTAATTAAATTTTGTGTTCATTTCATAACCACTTTAGACACCCTCAGTTACTGCAGATTTAATCCTCTTTGAACCTTTCTATATTTAGTTTTCAGAAGATTGACTAAGACCAATCACTCAGTGCTGTGAGATTGAGATTGTTCCTTCACTTCATTATGCCATTCTTTTCCCCCGCATGCCACCTCTATTTTTGTACCCTGGGTTGTGAAATCAGAGTGCCTGTGTCAAAATCTCCTAAAGGTCTACAAATGTGAAATACTATTCCATATGTATAGGAGGTCACATTGTGATGAGTTGCCGTGAATTTGGCTTTTTCATTTTTGTTAAAGGGCTTTGTCATCTTCTTGTTTAACATGTTCTGAGATTAATCTCAGTAGCACAGTTAATTGGAATTAAAAAAAAAAAAAAAAGAGTTATGCCACCTCTCCTAAAAGGCAACAAAATGTACATTCCCCCAATATCTTGCTGTCTGCCAGTATAGCTTGCTGAGGCTGTTCAGTATATAAAGAAAAGATGTATATGTATTTACACCAGATGGAACCAGCTTATTTAGATGCATGACTTTCAGCATCCAGATTTCCACTTGACATAATCAATAGTAGTAGTAAATATATATTTGTACCTAGTATTAAAAAGAAGAGGTTATTATACATTATTTGAAGGCAAACAAAACCCAGACAATAACTGACCTCTGCCATTCTACTGCCTTGACTTGGTATGGCATTGGTATTCCCATTAATTGTTGCTCTTCCTAGGGAGAAGGATTGATGCTACTGATGTTGGGATAAAGGAGATTGTAACAACAAAAATGCAAAACCTATGTCTTTCTAAAAGGAGTAGGAATTCTCTCCACACCTCTTGCAACATGAGGGTATTTGCAATCTGTCTCCGATTCATGTGTTTGTTATGTTGGATGCAAGGGTAGGCCTTCAGCACAACTTCATACCTCACATAATAAATTTTATTTGTTAAATAAATGAGAGAAAAGATCATAGCTATAAAAAAGCAAAAGTTTCAGTGCTGGAAATGAACAAGTGAAAAACTGAATCTGATATTGTTTCTTAATGTAAATAATAGAGTTATATTACATTGTTCCTAAAAAAAAAAGTAAGAGTTGAACAAAATCTTTTCTATGTCCTTACAACTGTCCTTCTTCAGTGATATGCTAAAACAATTCACATATTTTAGTTATTGCTGAATAATATTAGAAAATTAGTAACCTTAGCAGTTCTGATTTGTAGCAATTTTGAGGTTTTGAATTACACAATAGCAAGGAAGATACCTTCAAATTTACTAAAGTGGGAAGGACTTTTTATTTGCCTTGCCATAATTCAGAAATGTCTGAATAGAAGCTGGAACAAAATTTTAAAGTTTCCAAAAAGTTACAGAAAATAATAATAATTTTAAAAATTCCAAATTATATACAAATAATTAAAAGAAAAAATTCTTTAAAGACTTCAGATAATTTTAACATTACTGGAAATTTATTTAATATTCTCATTATCCCAAAGAAAATAAAAACCACCCAAAAACCTACTATTTAGATAACCAACCAGATGACAAAATCTAAGTTCTTCACATCAAACTGTAATTAAATGAGCATGAAACACTTATTAGGATATTTTTATTTCAGTTTCTGGCAACCAAATATTTTCTTACTAAAGTAACAATTTTACCTAATTTTGTGTCAGAAAGGATTTACTAGATATCAGATAAAAATTTCAATTAAGCATAAAATTGAGAAATAGACTCTGCATTCATTTCTTTGAAAAATGTCTGTTCTTTGTAAATTGTCTTGGACTTCCTTTTCTAAATACCTCCCTCTGCCACTCGCCACCTCCCTTTTCCAGCATGGAGGAAAATTTCTTATGTTGTGGAAAACTCTTTCGTGATAAACTTTAAATGCCATATTTATCATCTTTTGTCTTATTTGCATGGAAACTTTATTTATTTAACTTATGTGATTATAATGTCCTGCAGGGTTTAAATTCCTGACATTCTCTCTATTAATTTTTTTATTCAAATTCTGGTCATTCTTACTGCTAAATATTTTTTAATTCTAGAAAAAACAAAGTGGCCAACAAAAACTGACCAACAAGAAGCAGATTTAAATGTTTCTGAACTCTGCATGTAGAAAGATGCAAATACAATCCCACTCTTGTCTGGCTAGAATTTGGTATGTTTACTGTGGCTTCTTTCTAAGCATTCTATCAAATGTGGATCTTGTGATAGCCCCGAGGAAACACGCTCAGAGTGTGCTGATTAGCCTGGGATGTTCCCACATTGGGAAAGGATTCTACCTGCTTGTGGAAGCAGCCATCAACTTGTATATTACACAAGAGTGATATATAGTAGGACTAGAGTGTGCCCCAAAATGTTATGCTTTGCATAATAGCATGAAGTCACTGAACCTCATTTTGCATGTTTAGGATATTTATAGGAGAAAACTCTGTACTGAGCTTCCTTTCTCGTTTTTTTTGTTTGTTTGTTTTTTTTTTTCAGTTTTTTTTTTTTTTTTTTGGTGGGGATTTCTGTCTCTAGATGGCAGATCAGTCATCAAATCACCAAATTGCAGCCACACTTTAATCAGCCAGATACTCCATGAGACGAGTATCCAGGCAACCCTGCATAAAAGCAGCAGCAAAAGAAATTGCTCAGCAGTGCAGTCAGTCAGAGGAGACCTTTGAAAAGTAGGAATTAGTGTAGATTAAAAGTCCAACTGTGGCTTTTCAGATCTGTCTGGCTGCAGTAGGGCTGTGTGCAGGAGCCAAGGGACTGCTTTCTGCAGGAGGTGCTTGGGCCTCTGCTGGGTGGAACAAAGCCCCCCTTTCTGTCTTCCAGAACACCTAAGGTGCTCTTCCCCTCTGTGTTACTCAGACCTTCCACACCTCTTTGCTCCCTTCTCTTCATCAGCGGTCAGCAGTAGACCTGAGACCTGCCACATACCACAGGTCTGTCACCTCCCACCAAGGTCTGTATTTTCAAACAAAAATTAGGTAATTCCCTCACAGCTTAATGGGAATTAGGAAATTCACAGCCATGCGTGCCTTTAGTAATGTCTCTTCATGATACCCTAGTGAAAAGTATTTCACACATATACCCACCAAGCATTTAAAAATACCTAATTCCACGGTTACCATAGCTTTTTCTAGTGTTTACTCCATGGAAAAGAAAAATTGGCCTGTTCTTGTGGCTACTGTTACACTTCCAACAGTGACTGCAGAGGAATTATTTAATATTTACTTCAACATTATTTAGAGAAAGTTTTTGTCCATAACACCTGAGAAATTGTCTCAGGGTCTGTACTGATGGATTAAGCCCTGAAAGTTGAATATAACCCCACTATATCACACAAAAGTATCCTTGGTTAAATGGTATTCTTTTAAGCTTTGTTGGGAAGTAGGACACTGTAAAAATACTACTGTTCTAAGTCCTTTGTCAGTAGCACTGTAAGAAAAAAAACCTTTCCTTTCTCAGCTGACATTCTGATCTAGTGAATTGTCTTATGATATTTTCAGTAGTGCAAGATACAAGAACTGATATAATAAATGGAATTAAGCTTATTTTCAAAAATCACTAACGATTTAGAGTATTTGCTCTGTGTTCACAAGAAAAATATTGATTTGACATAACAAAAGCTGTAGTCTTTTAAGTCTTGTAAGGGATAATAGTAGAAACATGCACTGCAGCAGGCTGATTTCCTTTGCTTGGTGATGTTTTGAGCTTTTTGAGAAGCAAGATACTGAGATTGTCTTTCCAGGTGACAAGAAATTGTTTCAGTGGCAGACATCTCCAGAGGATCAGCTTATCTCCAGCCTCAGGTGGGGACCATCCATGTCAATTTGCACCTAAGCTTGGAATATTTGTAGTGTCTATGTTAATCAGCCCAGGAGTTCTCAGCCAGCTCTTTTGTTGGCTCTTGAAACAAGCAAAGAGGAGCAGAAGCAGCTGAGGAGCAGTCAAGTGTGGTAAGAATGTGCTTGGAGAGCAGGACTGAAGTTGTAGTGTGACAGGACTGCTTACACAAATTTGTGACTGTAAAATAGTATGGAATCATGGCAGAGAGCCTCCCTTGCTGTAAAGAGTGAAGTGGAAGGGTGTAGTTAGCAATGCCTTTAGTGAGGCAAGGAAGTTCATGGGTGGATTAACAGAGTGGAAGAGGTAGGAATTGCTGTGGAGAAAAGGCTGTGATGGAGGGGGCAATGCACCCATGCTCTTTGTCAGTCATGCTCTGTGTCAGTCATGCTCTGAGGGACACACAGAAAGGTTGGCATTTAAAAGTTGCACATTGTGCTCCTGGCCCCTTCTGATGCCTCAGCTCTCAGTTTATCAAATTCAGGTGAGCCAGTGTGTTCCTGTGGTCCAATCACACCTCCAAACCAGCTAGATATATTGAGTTAGTGCCTTTTACTTCCAATGGAAATAGGCAACACACCCACAAGGCTTCCTCATCTATAAACAGCCTGTAAAAAATGTGGTTACAGCAATAGCAATAACAGAGCCTCCATCCCTATGCCAAGTGAGAGGGGGTGCTGGTGAGACCTTCAAGAATAATTCTACCCCCTAGGGGAAGAAGTGAGCTCTTTGCTATTGACTTTCATCATCAAAGTTGTCTCAACTTGAAAGACTTCTCATTTCACTTCTGTATTGTTTTAAAAGTTAAAGGGATCCTAATGACAGTCTATAGTCTAAGATGTTAAGGATGAAACCCCTTTCCTTAGGGGTGTGATGGTAGCAAATTATACCCACATGTGAAAAACATCTAGACTTTTAGTTTTCTATCTAATGGAAAGACAATTTGTAGATTGATACAGTTGTGTCTTCTTGGATTCCTTCAGAAGGAGCACATCTACTGTACAACTCTAGTTTCCACAACTAGAAACTTTTCCTGTGATGTACAGCATCTTTCATTGCAATAAAACACGAGAACTCCAACAGCTGGATGTGAGATCCAGTAGCAGCTACTATTCTGAGTCTCAGCAAAAGATAAGATTAGCAAAATGTTTAAATACACGGAGTGTTTCTGTAAGATGATACAAATATGACAGCAGTTGAAAGAAACAAATTGCAAGACTGCAGTCTGCAATCTAATCCTATAAATATTTTGATATGATAGTAGAACAATTCTCACCCATGTCTTCACTAAAACAATATTCAGAAGCAGCAACATTAATGAGAAGATAAAGTCTTTCTCAAAAGGATTAGGGTGATTTACTTTTATGCAATAAAGAAACAAAAGGTCATCAGGTTTCTTTACATATGTGCAAAAATTACAAAATGTATACTTTCAAACAGTCTAACAAATTTATTTTTTCAAATTTTTCAGCATTAGAAAGATTTCTAGAAATGATTGGTCTTCCTTATCTTTCAGAATGTACTAAATAAGAAATGTCTTGTATGCCTTTTACAAAGTGCTCATTTACTTTCTAGAATGAGAAATAATCGTATATAATGGCTGCAGAATGTTCATGTCTAATGCTGTTGTTGGTCCCCTTCTTGTTTTCTCTCATACTTCTCTATACCAGGAGTTCATTCTGTGAGGTTTCCATTTTCTCTTTTCTAATAATCTATCAAGCATATTTTTTGGAACAATTGAGACCTTACCTCATAATTTCTATGTACTATTTAGCAAGTTCTGTCCCCCTGCCCTCCCTCTTCCCATATAATTGCCTGGGAAAAAAACCCTCTTTTCTCTTTTTGCACTGAAGTCCTTTTCATTCTCAAAGCAGTGATGTCACTCAGCCCAGGGCTGGTTAGCAACAGACCTGTGGTAAATCAGATCAGTCAGCCACGAGGGTCTTCAGGAATTAAAGGTGTCTACTTGTGTGAGAGGTGTCAGTGCTAAATCATTAAATCTGTGCATCAGTACTAAAGAATAAAAAAGTTGATTCTGTCCTTCTTATCTTACAGCACTTCAGCAGCTTTTAATGGCAGAAATATGCCACGTTATTTATTAGCTCCAGTAACCCGCGGGTTCTTTTTCATTTTAGTCAGCAAGCTGTGAATCACCCACTGGGCATCTGACATGTACTGCAGGACTTCAGGGATTTAAGACAAATTAGACTCAGTTATTAGAGTCTCATCTTAGAATCTGTGTTTGTTTATAGGCTACTTAACTGCTATGAGTAGAGATTTACCAACTGAACGTTATTTTCCATGTACATAAAACTCAATTTTTCTAAAATAGACTGGTAAATGAAGTTGACTCCGGGAATTGCTCTAACCACTGTAAGGCAAAGTCTGCTTAATTGTGGTAATGAGATACTTGATGAGAGTCAGGGCACTTCTTGAGGCATAAGTGTTTTAATATCATGAGTATGCCAGCTTGAACACCATGCTCTTGAAGCCTAAAGACTATCTCAAGACATTTTCTGTTTTCTTTTGCTTTGCATTGCACAGAATTTCTTCCTTGTGCCAATGCTTAGGACTGCAAAAGGCCTAGGATCTGCTAGAAAGTTCATTGGGGAGCTTGAACATAATAACAAATACATGTTTTTTCATTACGCCATTTCATATTTAAGGACTGCAAAAAGCAAAAGTGTTGGGTTTGAATGTTTAAAATATTTTTGAATTGTAATTTATTATTAAAATGGTAATGCTTTAAATGGACAAATACAAATTAACCTGAATGTTAAGTTTGTCTCTGTTAAACTTCTGTGCTTTGTGTGGCTTTTGTAGATCAGTAGATTCAGAGAGACACCTTGTCAGGATGTATGAATTTCCAAAGCATGGGATCACTCCACAGTGTCTACAGGATAGGTGTTGCTAGACTTAGCAATAACAGCTTTTTGGCAACTGGAATTCCTACTGTTATGCAATACAAAGCATGGTACTAAAACCATTCTCTTCCAAGTAGCAGATTGTCTAACTACAATGTTTCTTATATAGAAGTATGCAAAATAAGATAAACTTTGCAAATTTTAATTATAGTAAGCATAAAATAACTTGTTAAAGAACTTGATCTTCAAGATATAATTACTATTATGTATAATATGATTGTGCCTAGGAACTGTAATGAAAGGTGGCTTTCTCCTGCTAATAACAGGTAAGAGGGGACACTTGCAACTTCACGTACCTTCAGAGGCAAGTCTCAAACAAAGCATAATAGTAGAGACACAGGCAGAAATTATACAAACCTTGAAGAAACTAGTGTAATAAATACTGGAAGTTTCTGTGTGACATATGTGCTACGCCTTTTTCTAAACATTGTTCTCTATGCCAGAAATAACAGAAGTTCAGGTCTTCCACGTTTTGTGACTGCATGGAGGCATAAAGAGCCTTATTGCAGTCACAGTCACATTTTAGACTGATAACCGTGACTGGGAAACAGTGCTAGAAGCCATGCAGAAACAGCAGATAACAGCAGAAACAGACATAAATGTCAAGCTTTGCATTTTCATTTCAGCACATAAAGAACAGTAATCCTTCACTCAGTGTCTCAGTGACAAGATTTATTGCATATATTGCAGGCCACCCAAAATGCTTTGGGATTGCAGTATTTTGAGAAATAGCAAATGAGAGGTCTCAAGTGTATGAATAAAGTAGATGAGATATTGGATTTAGGTTAGACATTGGGAAATAATTTTGGGCTGTAAGGGCAGATGGGTGCTGGAATTCATTGTGTGCATAACTCTACAAGGTCTCTCACTGGGGACATCTCCAAGCAGGTTAGAGGAATGTCTGCCAGAAATTGTGTATGGAAGGCTGAGGGTCCTTTTAGCGGGAAGGTGGATGGTTTATACAATCCTGCCAGGTTTATCCTGTGCATGAATTGCATGTGACATACAAAAAGCTGACAAAGAAAAATATTTTTTTCTTTGTGTTCTATTTATGGACATGTTAAACAAGTGTTTCCCTAAATCTGTATTCAAAATATTGTTGGTGATTGTGAACCATTGTGCAATCTTCCTTTATGGGCACAATGAGAAAATATTTGTGTGGTTTTACTAGGGTTTAAGCCTCATTGTGTCATATTTCACTCATTTTACCCAGCAAATATATTCCTCTTCAATGGATCCCATGGCTCTGCAATTAAATGTGCTGTCCACCACTCATTTTATTTACAGTTTGGAAGATTCTCACTTGTTAAAAAAACCCCACAGGTAATGTATCAGAAATGACATACTTTTCTCCATTGTAAAATATTTCTTTCTCACCCTGAGCTTTCAAAGGTTTACAACCCATGATTTTCATGTTCCAATATCCCAACATGCTGTTGAACTGGCAAATGCCACAAACCTATCAAATTATTTTAATTCTGACTCATAAATTGGTCAGTTCACTCCAAAGTTTCCTCATCTGTTGCCCTGCTTCTTGCAGTTATGAATGTTTTTACTTTTTTGTAGCTAGTTCTTACAGTCTTTTCTGTAAACATAGCTATGTTATCGTAATTGTATCTTATCACTTACATTCCTTTCTCATGGACACAGAACTTTGATAGACATTTCCTTTGACCACTGTAATTGAGGGAGGAAGAACTGATTTCCCCCAATGAATAGTGATTTCCAAATGTATATAAAAAATAAAGAAGGCGGGTCTTGCCCCCTTCCTTCCTTCTCTCGGATCCTGGTAACAGGTGTCTCTGGCTCTTCCTTTTGTGTCGATACTGTGACACTCATCCACATAAAATTTCTTGAAAAACTGGTCTTATATTTGAGTTTGTCATGAAAACAAGTAGAAATTATACAAGGCCATTCTGTATGTCTCTCTTGAGACAATCTGCTTATGATACCTGAAAGCACCACAGAAAATTCCTGGGTCTCATTTGACTCTCTTCTTGGGGAGAATAAACCATTCAAACAGTTCCTCTGAAAAGTTCTACTGATTTTATCTCTCTTTGAATGAGATGGAAAGCATACTGTTCAACGGTGTCACAAGTTAAAAAATAAAGTAAAAGAAGTGATTATAAATACAATTACCATTGGTAGTATACAACTGGTTTGCAATAACTATTGGAAATATATCTTTTTATTATCATAGCATAATAATTTCAAAAATAAACTATTCAAAAATAAAGGACCTATAGGGATCATCATGCCCAATTCCTTGCTCCTTGCTGGACCACCTGAAAATAAAGCAGATGACTAAAAGCATTGTCCAGACATTCCTTGAACTTTGGCAGGCTTGGTGTTGTGATATCTTCCTTGGGAAGCCTCTTTCAGTTGCCAGCCAATAAAGTGTTACCACAACTGGAGTGCTCCTCTGTAGCTAATTTAAACACACAAAAAAGGTAAAAACCTTTGCATGCTTGTGGTGGTTTGACTGGGTCTGGTTTTTTGGGCGTGGTAGGGGCCAAAAAGATGGCTCCTGTGAAAAGCTACCAGAAGCTTCCACAGCTGTCCAGCCAGGGCCTAGCCCTGATGGCTCTGAAAGTGGACGTGCTGTTAGTCACAGCTGGGCCAATTAGAGAGAGAGGTAATGCCTCTGTGAACAACATATTTAAGAAGAGTCACCAGTAGTACACACGTGCGCACCATAGATGTAGATAGACAGAGAAGTAGGAGTACAGCATGTAGAAGAAACAACAAATATGGACACCATCAAAGTCAGCCAAAAATCAGAAGGAGGGAAGGAGATGCTTCAAACACCAAAGCTAAGAGACACCTTCACAGCCTGTGGTAATGACTATGCTAAATTGCAGTGTCTCCGTGCACCCTGAGGGTCCATGAAGGAGCAGAGATCAACCCCCAGCCGTGGGGAAGGAGTCCACGCCGGAGCAGGAGGGGTGGAATCCTAGAGGAGGGACTATGGTAGGGGGACCGACACGGATAATGAGGCTTTTGCTCCTGGGGCAGAGAGAGTAATTTTTGATAAAAAGGCCTTGTTTCCCCCCACCTTGAGTTTTGGACCAGCCTGGCCTTGAAGGACTGCACTTTGTTGGTGGAGAATGCAGGCAGCGGTGACCAGGCAGGCTGCTTGCCAGAAAAAAATTCATGTCGTAAGATGCCACAGTGCTGGCAGGAAGAAGATCTGCCTCCTTTCNCCCCATTCTCCTTGATTTTTTTTAGGGGAAGGAGGGAGGGATTTGAGGGTGAAGAAAGTTTAAGTGTTGATTTTGTTTACTCATCCGACTTTGTAACAAATTCACCTTATCACTTTTAAATTTGAGCCTGTTTGCCTGAACTAATTAGAATGTTTTGCTCTCAGAACAGTCCTAATCTTGACTTGGTAAAAATACATCATTAAGAAATTCCTTCTGCCTTGTCCAACTCGAGCAGAAAAGGGGGGGAAAGCAGCATTCTGGGCAGCTTTGGCATCCAGCCAGGGCTCAAACCACGACAATGCTAAGTTCTTCTGACCTTAACTTTCTTGTCATAGGTGTTATTTAAAGACTGCAAACTGACCCTTGCCATCTGTCACCACAAATATATGGCAGACTTGCAGTTAAATATTATTTTGTAGTGCCCATAGCCACTCGATCAACTACAACAAAGGAAGCTGATACTCATGACAATGGGTAGCTTTTCTTGAAAGCTTATAAAAAGCAGAGCTGCTCCAGCTGATATTGAAAGCTCACTAATGTGCGGCTAATTACATGCTTTTCAGAAATGTCAGTCAGCCTTTTAGTCTTTGCAAAAGCTCTATCAGTGGCAATATGTATAAAAGACAAAATGAGAGAGAAGGTGACCAAAGTCCTTTAGAGACATCTGCTTAAACTAAATAAAAGGACATAACTTGATAGTCACGGATGACATGTTTGCAGCACAGTAAGCCAAGTTTTTCTCCTTTGACCTTTGCATTCATTTTTTATACTTACCCTGTCTCTTTTATACCAACCCTATCACTTAACACAGTTATTCTCATAATTATAGTGTACGAAATAAGAGGATGAAAAGTTAGTTTATTATCTTGCTTTGAATTATCTGTACTGGCCTGAGAAACAGCCGCTTCCCTACTTTAGACCATTGTTGTTTAGTGCTTGGTAAATGGCAAAACAGTTTCATGAAAGGTGCTGTGATTGATTGCAGGAAATGGTCTTCTGCAAAAGCAATATTAGTCTGAGGACATTATGAGATTTGGTAGAGATGGGGAGATGGTTGTTTGAGCTCTGTAAGGCAAATCATAAACTTGTGTTTGTGTGGAGAGAATCAGAATGTTGGTACACTTTTTCTGTGCAATTACAATTAATTTATTTTTCTTTTCAATAGCAGTTTTATTCCATAAAACCTACAGGCTTATTGCTCAAATGCAATTTTAAGAATGACTAATAGCTCTAGACAAAGACTAAAAATATATGATCTTATATTTTGTTAAAAGACATGGGCTATATACCGCTGTGTATAGAATAAATTTAGCATGGAAATTATACAAAAGTCTGAAAAGAGATAGAAATATGTTCCACCTATCATATTCACTTTACTGACATTTAAAATGTCTAGTTTTCCACATGATATTTGCTGCGTTCTCCTTGAATTCCCCACGAGGAACACTAGGCCCAGTGACTGTTTCATCAGGATTTTGAGCTGATGTCACACAGGTGGGATCTGTCATTCTTTTGTGCCAGACCCTGTCACTAATATGGTGGAAAATATCATACAATATATGTTACTCTATCAGTGAAGAAAAAATACCACCTCTTATTGCTAAATATGTACAACAGGGCAAGATGTAAGACAGAGGAGAACCCAATACACTTTTGTTAGACCAGGCATTCAAAAGTCCTCTTGATATGTTCATTACAGCAGTTTTTACAACTACTGTTTGCTTTTCTTATTACTGAGAGAGGAGGATTTGTTCTCTACTGATTGAATATATCCGTGTGCCAGGTACCCGATGCTCCTTCTGGACAACATTCAAACCTGGTGGTATAAGCAAAGTTTCAGTCTCAATTCCAGTCATTCAGCAGCAGTTCATAGGTAATGTCAAGAAACTTGTGAGCTGCCTACAAAAGTAATGGGGAAAGCACAAACTGGCAGATACTGGAAAAATATAAACCACTATTTTCTAAAGGATCTATATATATATCAACTGAGTACTGCTAATAACTGTGGAAATCCTAGTGAGAAAAATTATGTGAGAGGAAATAAAGGTCAAAAATGACACCTAGCCTATGGTCCTAAGAAACAGGGAGGATGGTGAGCTCTGTATATCCATTAGAAATGTTAGGATAATTGTTATTTAAAAGCCGTGTAAAAGTGCCTCATAATGACATTTCCATTCTCTTTTTTCACAAGCCAACTGTACCTTTCGCCTTACAATAAATATATTCACACAAAGAAATATACAAAAAGACATTTTTCTCTTCTGTAGAAAAATGCAGATGACAGCTTAGCTTTTACCATGTTAATCTAGCTCTTTTTTTTTTTTTTGTTAATAATGTTATGGAGAAATACAGGACATAAGAGAAACAGACTGGTTTTATTTTCATGTCTGCCTCTTTAACACAAATGCTGCAAACCTAACAGTAAAATAAATGAGGGGAAGCTAATGATATTCAGTTTTCCACAACTGTAACAAGTCCTGAAGTCTCATTGCAGCTGATATGCTACTTTAAGCAAATTAGTACCTAGTTCTCTCAGATTACTGTAAAACTGGCCTATCTGCACTGACTTCTGGAGAGCAGACAACTTACACTGATTTAACTCAGAATTAGATACAATGAAGGGCAGAGTTGTTGTCCTTTCCCATCTCCTATGTTGTGCTGTCATGTCCATTCCGCCTTCTTCTCCCCCTGCACCCCTACAGGGATAATTTTATTTAAGTTAAAGAACAAATTAATTAAAATGAAGAATCCCTGATTACTACATATATGAGAACTCTTTTCTTCATAATGAGATTGGGAATTTAAGATCAAACACCCAAAAGCAAATATCTGAATTCATATTACTGAAAGAATTTTGTTTCTGCTAGTCTAGCTTATCATAGCTTTAGGACATCGATACTATTCAAAGTTTGGCAGTACAAGATGCAAAGTCTTGTTCAAACTCCACTTTGTAGACAGTTCTTATGTCTCAATAACAAAGTGTATGCTGAGAGAAGAGAGTTACATGATGTATCTTTTATTCACTAAAAGCTTTTGGGAAGTGATTTTCACTTAGTTGTTAGTAAGTTACAAAGATATGTTCAGATCTTGTGATCATTGACTCAGTTTCATCACTTAAATAAGGCCTGAATTTAGACTGCTAAAGAAAGCACATTTTTATGCTTAAGGACTTCAGCGGTGGAACTACTGGTCTCTTTTCTGTCATAAAACCCTCTGTGGCAATTCACAGAGAAAACTTCATTAGCCTGAATTGTCAGAGAATGTTTATACCCTAGTTACAGATATCACTTCCTATTTTGGTTGATGCTGAGAGACTGTGATCCTTTTCTTTTTCTTCTGGGAAATCTTCATTGTAAAGTAGGACTTTAAAGTAAATTCAAAGCTGCCAAAATTTTAAAGTTGAGAGCAGCAAAATGGCAATTCTTTCACCTGTAGAATGAGAACATAATGGTTGGAGGTAAGCAAGAAACAAAAAACACAACCCCACAAACCAGAATCAGAGTAATCAGCCAGCTACCTGAAATACATCTGTCACTGGACTCCTACAAAAGTGGCAAGGTACAGCTTCACTCCAGCCTCCTTCCACACCGCAAACCAGCATAGAAGGGCTTAGAAAAACGGGTTCATTAACAAGAAATACTCAAAGTGAAAATGTTGCATGAACTCGTTATAATTATCAGTAATTTTCCTTCAGTGGCAACTAGAGTAAGGATTAAACTTTAAAGGGATGCAGCTTAATGCCAAAAGGCATCTGGAACTACCTGCTGTAAGCTACAGTGGCAGAGGTTTTAACAGAACAGCACAACAAATCAAGAACACTTGGTTAGATAGAAAGTCTTGCCCAGAAATGGGCTAAAGAAAATGGAAAAGAAAGATAAAATTAATTTTGATATGTTTTACCATTAAACACCTATTCTCACTCTCAAACAGAGCCCTGATATGAAGACAATAAAAATAAATAACCCAAAATTAAATGCTTATTTCCAAGCACGGAAATTGATGCAGTATAAAAATCAAGTCACTGACTGAAGTAATTTGGTGGTACTTACAGATCAACTAGAGAAAGATTTTTACATGTTTTTTCATCAACTTTATGGAGACTTGTATATCAGCACTTGTGCATCAAATGGCAGGCACTAGAATTTGATTCTTTCCTCTTCTATTTCATAAGTTCCCAAAGAAAACACGGCATTTCCTGCTCCTGTCTATTGTTCCATGTGTGAATGGCTATAGAATAAGATTATAGGTGTTTTTAGCCTCTTGATTGCCGTAATCCAGAAAGCCATATCATCACCTGACACACCAACCATACCCTGTTCATCATTCTCTAGTCATTAGAAACAAGGTCCTGTTTAGCTGACATATTTCTCTGTTATGTTGCCAGTGCTTACTGAATTTCTTAATGGTTTAGGAGATGGAAGGGGCTACTAAAGCTTTTCAGACTGCTGGTACATTCAGGGTCTTGCATAACTCTGGGCTTCAAGGGCTGTAAGTGAAAATTTTATGCAAACAGCTTCCTTACACGTGAGGATCAGAGCTGAGCTCTGTCTTGGGAACACAGGCTGATCACAGCTCTCAGGAGTGAGAAAGTTGCTGAAAGTGCCAGCAGAAACATTGAGAGGATAAACGATCTGGAAACAAACTAAACTTCCTCTATGGTTGAAAAGCAACAGCCTGAGAGGAAGCAGGTGAGGGAGCAGTGTTACTTAGAAATGAGGCAGTGGTGGTGGAAGATCTGAGTGAAAGCAGCCCTTACACAGCATTTTCTCTATGCTGGGAGGCACTCAGTCTCTGGGCAGTATTTCTATTTTTTGGTGAGGTCCAGCTCTACATGAGTCCTTTGAAAGAGACAGCACTGTTCTTAGAACTAAAGTGTCAAAAACTTCAGGGAACATACTAAAGTTCCACATCCCCACTAATCCTTTCATCCATGTCATGTTATTCAAATCCTAATCACACTTCTGAGATGCTATCAGGGGCTGGGTAGTGGAAATACCTCAGGCAGTGGAGAAGACTTCTGCCTTATATCACTTGTGGTACAACACAGCTGCAGTAGGTACAGCACAGTGGCCAAATTGCAAATATAATTCCCACTTGTGGTGGTTTGACAGGGTCTATCTTTTTGGGTGTGGTAGGGGCCGAAACCATGGCTCCTGTAAAAAGCTGCCAGAAGCTTCCATAGCCGTCCAGCAGAGCCAGTCTCTGATGGCTCCTGAAGATGGACGTGCTGCTAGCCACAGCTGGGCCAATTAGAGAAGAAGGTAACTCCTCTATGACAACATAGTTGAAAAGGAGACACAGTGGTATACACGCACGCACCACGTAGATGTAGCTAGTAGTTGTAGATAGAGAAGAAGGAGTACAGCATGTAGAAGAAAACAACAGATATGGACACCAGCCAAGAAAAAGAAAGAGAAGGAGAAGGTGCTTCAAACATTGGAGCTGAGACATCTCCACAGCCTCTGGTAAGGACTTACCAATGCGGTATTCCCCTGCACCCTGAGGGTCCATGAAGGAGCCGAGATCCACCCCAAGACAGAGCAGGAGGGGGTGAACTCCTACAGGAGGGACTTTTGGTCTGGTGGGAGCTGACATGAATAACGAGGCCTTTGCTCCTGGGAACTGAGGGAGTCATTTGTGTTAAAAAAAGCCTTTTTTCACTGCCACCCTAAGTTCAGACCAGCCCAGCCTTGGGAGAAAGAGCGGGCAGCAGTGACTAGGTGGGCTGCTTGCCAAGAAGAAAAAATAACTTATGAAAAAATGCTACAAGGCTTATGAGAAGAGAAGAAGGAAACCTGCCTCCCCTCCAGATATTTTGCCAAGAAGAGAAAACATCTGAGGAATGAACTGACTAGGANGGGGGGGGTGGAGGAAGAGAAAGAGTGTCTAAGCGAATATTTTACTTACTCCTTTAACTCTGTAATAAATTCACTTATCACTTTTAAGCTTTGAGCCTGTTTTAGCCTGCTTTAATTAGGAGAATTTTTTCTCTCTTAGTATCCTTATCTCACCTTGGAAAAAAATTTTTCTCCCCTGTCCATCTGCAGAGGGGAGAGAGCAGCTTTTGTGGGGGCTTTGGCATTTGTCCAGAGCTCAAACCATGACACCGCTACTACACTGAAATTGGAATATGAGGTGGTGTGTGTGTGAAAATCCTTTGGGATAGCTATAAGTGGAGGTAGATACAGTAGGTTTTTTTTGTTTTTTTTTACTCAATGAGAGGAGTCACTGCAATATATTTCAAATGATTCCCAAAGAAGCTAGAGAAAATGACACAGGAAGAGATAATTTAGAGGGAAAAAAAAGATATTTACAGCAAATTCCAAAAAGTTTATGATTTTAATGAAGGAAGTGACTACAGTACAGATTTAGATTTTTCTATCATCTAATGCTTGCATTTTGTTCCCTTTCTTTTTTGATGTCAAAGAGGGACCTGCTTTGAGCAGGAGGTTGGACTAAAGACTTTGATGTTCCTTCCAACCAGGATTATTCAATGATAAATATATGCTGACAACTACTTTTTCCTGTGTATGTTGTATTGAGGATGCTGAAAGATCAGCTGACTACCTCCCACATAGAGCACTGATCTCTGATTCTCACTGATCCCACTCCCACTGCCCCAGTCATTACCACATCAGTCCAGCAAATGACTTCTGTTCCAAATTCTACAGAGCTTCTCTCTTCCTCATGTGGGACAGAGTTCACACCAACTCCCTCAATCCAGGTACACTTTTTTCAATAATATTTTATTTTATCAGTAGCATTTTTTTCTGCTCAGAGGAAAGGGAAATTGTGAATACAGAAATGGGAATAATTTCTGAACTTGATGAGGGGGGAGACAGCATCACTGAAAACCAGCAAATTGTGGGAACAGGGCTGGTGCCATGCTTAGCCAGACATTGTCTGAAATGGTTGTACTGAGGAGGAAAAGGAAAAAAAAACACTGGCAAACTTATCCTATCAGTCCAGGAGTTCTGAAGATTTAATCTATTCTGCAGCATTCTGAATGTTCAAAGAGTTTCCATATCATCTTACACATTTTCTTCAGCTTTTTTCCAAGGCTACAAAGTCTGTTTTACTTGGCTATGTAAAAGGTCATCTGATCTTGACAGTCACTACAGCAGAAGGGCCTGTGAGTGATTTGTGTAACCCACAAAGTCATTCTGGATGCACAAGGAGGACTGAGCCATACAGTAAGCCCAAGCCCCCTTTATGGCCCAAAGGCTTATCCTAACAACCATATAACCACAGTGGAGAAAACCCAAGTGATTTTGAAATTAAATAAGGCCCTAGAGCTTGCTGACTCAACTTTAGCCTAAGGTTTAATTCCTTTTTCCTCTCTCACACCAGTAACAACCATTCACTCTTCCCTCCTCAACTACAGCAGCAAATGAAAGAGCTGTAAACCAACTTCCCTTTGGACACATTTCTGTTGAAGGGAATTTCCCTCTATAATTATAATACTGTGAGAAAAAAAACTGTACAGTGTGAACGTTTTAATACAAGTGCTTTTTACAAATTACTTAAGATGCTTGTGAAAACAAATATTAAAGTTCAAACATTCTTTGAGCACTGTTTCATTTCTGTGGCGCTCATGTACTCCACTGCAGCATTAAGTTACAAACAGCGAGGAAAAGGAAGCCATACCACAGGGACTGCCTAGCCCACAGATTGCTCCTGGAAGTATTACTTCTTGCACAAAGCTCAGCAGCCACCTCAGCACTGACGCTGAAAAATAGCTTGTCTTTCCAGTAAAGCTCCAAAGTGTTATTTGAATGGAATTAAATTCAATTATTTTATAATTAACTTCTACTCAAGATAGCAATTCATTAGCTTTAGGAAAAAACAAGGACAGCTATGCAATCTGTCTAACACAGTTGTCATACAGCACCGTATTTAGCACAAAGCACAGGGTTAGTTTTCTAGAAATTTCATAGCATGACTTGTAATATTTTCTGTAGTATATACTCATGTTAATAAGTAATGGAGTGTACTGTTTCCAAAGAGGTATTATTTTTATTACAATTCATATAGCAGCATGAATGAAATTATATAAGCTTCCATAAGCTTATCTAAAGGCACTTTTAAAGGAGATTAGTGTATTACAAATGGAGTGAGAGAGGAAAAATGAACTGTGAACTTGCCTCCTGCGTCAGGCTGAAGGACATCTCTGAATAGCATTATAACCCATTGCTCTAGGAATTGTGACTGTGGCCTTTAGTGGTATTCAACAACCAAACCAACAGACCTCATTTTGTCAAATGCTTAGAGATGCACTGTTAGAGCTAT
This sequence comes from Climacteris rufus, assembly GCA_013398175.1. Classification (NCBI taxonomy): domain Eukaryota; kingdom Metazoa; phylum Chordata; class Aves; order Passeriformes; family Climacteridae; genus Climacteris; species Climacteris rufus. The sequence continues at coordinate 1,031,334 of VZRZ01007409.1, read as the reverse complement.
CTGATGTTATCTCCTTTTTTTTTTTTTTTTTCTTTTTTAAGTGGAGGGAGAATCTTTGCTGAAAAACTGTTTGCTTTTAAAAAAAATACTGAGCGAATTGCCCTTCATTTAAAAGAAGTGAAAACTTCTTTTTCATATTTTACATAGAAAGTTTATTTCAGTATTTGATTTATTTGTTCTCACAATAAGAGAAATATCACTTAGATAGAAATGTTAATGTGCTTCAGTAATTTCTATAAAAGCTTGAAATATGGAAATTAATTTTTTAAAATTCAGAATTCAAAGCTGTAAACTTTACACGGTTATATTTGTTAGTGTCTCTCCAAAGACATTTTTACTCTAAAAATAGTGCTGAATTCTTATTCTGGTTTAACCCTTATACCATTTTCATCTACCTTCCCTATGACTGTGTCCATTCATAAATGCCCTGCTTTGCACATATACAAGGATTTTATTCTCTTTGGAGTTAACGGAGACTAAGTGTTCTTTTGTCGAGGAGGACTTTGAAAATCTGTGAAAAAGGTCCCTTCAGAGAATTTTTGAAGTTTTAGAATGTTTATTTTCTGGTTTTGTGGTCCTATTAACTGCCTGTGCAGATTTCAGAAATATTGCAGATTGTTCAGCTGTGGTTTTGGGTATTTAATTGTGGATCTGAATTTCTAATAGGTAGATACTACCTGGGAAAGGAGGTTTTGTGGCCTCTCCATGGTAACTCAAATAACTTGTACATTTCTGTGTATGCCATAAATGCCATGTGTGAGGGAATTTGACAGAATAAAAATGGCTTACCTAAAAGAAAGGGGAACATTTAGGGAGTCTGCTGAATGCATGTCACTGATTAAAAGGGTTGTCTCAAAGATCTGTCTGTAGCTGAATTTCACAGCCTACCTTACAAGTCATTGCTGAAACCCATCCTTGACTCATACACAATCCAGGAAATATGAGTACCAGCTGCTTTCTTCAGATCCTGAGTTTTTGATGGGAGCAAACTCTGCTGACAGATCTACTTGACAAACTAGAAATCTGCCCAGCAGCTACATCCACCTACCATCACCTCTGCTGTCAGCAACAAGGGGATTGGCTCTCATTCTCTGTGAGTGTTGTACAACAGGGACCATACTTCCCAAAGGAGACTTTTTGAACCCAAAAAGCACAGAGCAAAAAGATAGACACAGGAAGCAATCAAAGAAGAAAGTTCTGAAAAGCAGATTTTTAATGATTTGTGTAGAAGAGGTAAAAATGGAATAAATCAAAGAGCTGAATGGCATCCCTTCTCCAGTGTTGTAACTTTGCAAGAATTTTCATATGTCAAGCTGTTCTGTAATTTGACAGTCAAAATGCTTAAGGTTACCTAGAAAACCTCAACAACAATGATGTTCTGGGCAGTCTTAATAAATGTTATTTTAATTAAAAGAGATTTCCCCTCTTTTCTTTGTGTTAATTAAATTGAAAGAGAACTCTGACAATTCCAATTAGCATTTACCACAAAAAGTATGTATGCAAATATAACAGAAGGTAAATACTGATTTGAAAACACAAAATCATAGCATAGCGGCACAATTAGACAGAACACTGTTGCCAAAATTTTCTTGTCTAAAATAAGTCATCAGCAATATATAATATACTGAAAGTGTATGTGAAACTTTTCAAAATAAAAACAAGCTATCAAGAGATAATACAAACAAAATGTCTGAAAAGCATTCATGATTATAATGTAGCACACAATGTTTCAAAAATGTGGATTTCTATTTGTTCTGGATCTGAAATTAGTTTTCGAAGCAACTGATACTTACATTAATTTAATTAATAGAATCATACCTAATATTTGGAAATGGATAATTAACCTTTCATGGTTAAAGTTCTGGAACTTTAAATTTCTGAAAGCATATGGAAACTCTTCAGGTCCTAAAACAATAAGAGAAACATTTCAATCCTACTGAAAAGCATGTTGAGGAGGATGTACAGCAAGCTGCCTGGCTTGTTCTGAACACCAGTATCTGGCCTTGCATGGCAAGGTTATCAGTGACAGTACAGCTTGATCACCCCTGGGGGATCTAAGTAGAATAATTTAAGAAGTTAACTAGATGCAGTTGACGGTCTGCAGAGCATATCATGCTCCCAGTCTACAGACTCAGACATTTCACCTTGAACTGTCCAGAGAGACAATTTGGGATAACTTCACTGCCTTGAATTGGATTGGGAAGCACTCATGTATTGTAATCTGGTGATACCAAAAATAATGGATAATCACTTGGACATAATAACGGGACAATAAAGAAATTCCATCCTAAGTCGTCAGCAGAAATTCCTTTGCCATACAGACATATTTGTTGACAAATGATAGGACTTTAGAGGAGTCCCTCATGCTCTCACCTGGGTGTTGCCTGGAGTAGTATTTGTGTTTTCTTCCTGGGTTCTGTCAATACACTCCAGTACTCACCTCACCCATCATGCTGTGGCCAATATTAGGGATATGATTTAGAGGAGCCTACACTTTATCCCAATTAATAAAGCATGGAAATGTAGGATAAGAAAATGACAGACAAATTTTTATTTAAAGCACCTAACCTTTGTTTGTCCTTTAAAAGGTCTGTGCAGAATCACTGGAATAAATTATGTTTATTGTGGTCTGTGCTGCACGATATTACCATTTTTTCACTGGTAAATAACTTACACACTGATACTGAACAGACAAACATACTTTGTGTTAAGTGGAACACTGAGATAGGTAGAAGAAATTTTGAGAAACTGACACTAATTGCTTCTATGTCATGTGTTTCTTAATATATTGAATTATTTTTCCATTAACCCCACAGGGATCCTATTTTATGAGCCATCAATGGCCAGGAAATCTCATTTCTAAAGGACTGGAGTCCATGTTGCTGAAGGCACCCAAGAGCGTTTAGTCAGATCCTTTCTTAATGGAGAGCAAATGCTCCCACAATAAAAAGACAGACAAAAAAATTAAGGACATCATGGTGTGAGGGGAGAAGATAATTCCCTGCTTCCCACTTAGGTAGTACTAAATAGGGTTTGTGTTCTACATTTTGTTTATTTTTGATGATTCCTTGGTGGCTTGACACAAAGTGGAACTGCCTAGGCTTGGTAAACAAGTGCAAATTTAAAGTATGAGCTTTTATTGCAGTTATTTAAAGAATCTTCTTGGTGCTGCCAAGGATATTCCTCACATAGACCTGCTCTCTGTGGTCAAACCATGGGTCAGAAAGCCATAACCTTCAGGCCTGGAGTTTTTGGGAAGGACATAATTGCTGATCATCACCCATATTTTCCATTTTGTTTCTCTTAAGACTCAATTGCATTTTTGTACAGCATTCTTTGCTAAATGTGATGTTTTGCTAACTGAATGGATCTGAAACTTTGGGCTCCAAGACCTCCTCTCAGAGACCAATTACATTTTAAATTCCTCCATCCTTAAATCGCCCCCTCATGGCAATAAAGATTTTTCCTCCTTTCAGAAAGAGTAGAAGCTGCTTAGATTCACTTTCAGACTCCAGTCACCTGTGCACCAAAGATCCCCACAGACATACTTAGTAGGTGATTTGGATCCAAAAATCCAGCAGCCATCCTTCTTGACAAAAAATAGGAAGAACCATATGGCATAGGACTGTGCTCTGTCCAAGGCACAGATATAAATTTGGTGGCTGTTACTAACAAGCCACTTGGGGTTGGACTACGTCATCCCCCACTTGCATGACCAGGCAGGTTTTCCAGCAGCTCTTTCACAATTTTTCATAACACCCTCCCTCTCCCCTGCTTATAAAGATGTGCACATCCCAGAAAGACTTGAAGAGCAGTCTCCTGCAGAAAGTGGAAGCTTTCATACACACAAAGAACCCCACAGTGATAAGGCCATCTTGGCAAAAATACATCCACTGTTACTGCTAATAATTAGTTTTAAAAACAGAGTCTGTTTGTTATAATGAATCCATTTTTGTTCTTTGCAAGGACCGTAGGTGACAGCTATAGAATGTTGATCAGAAAACGAATTAACCTGCTCATCCACAAATACCCCTCACATATTTTTGCATAGCTTTAAGGGAACGAGAGTAAAAGTACATGTAAATTATCAGACTTCGTTAAAAGAAGTGTATTCTTCATTAATGAGAAGCAAATATCTTTATTTTTCATTTGAGCTGTCAAAAAGATTCTATGCTCTCCTTAACCCTCTCATATCACAAACCTGAAGGATTTCCCAACACAAAAGACACAAATTCCACACTAATGGCAAATGTATCAGCTTGCCATATTTAAACTGACTTAAACTGTAGAAAAGAGGATTTAGGTTAAACATAAGAACAAACTCTCAAACCTATCCATGGGAGAGGCTTGCTCAGGAGGCTGTGAACTTTCTACCAAAGGTACTTGATAAAATAAAGTGGGAAAGTCTGTCAGAAATTTCACAGGAACAACTGATCCTACTTCAGCAGGTGGAATTAATTAACTTTTCCAGTTCTTTTCCAGATCAATTTTCTAAGACTTTAAAAAAAAAAAAAACCAACAAGTAGTTATAGTATAGTCGTATATAGATCTTTGCCATGAGGAAAAAAAAGAATTATTCCAAAACTTTTAGAATATTGCAATATTTCCTCTAACTGAAAGAAAACCCAACAAAGCCAAACACTATGCCATTCTGGAAACTAAAGTAACACTTTAGTCTGGGTTTTGGCTGGATTGTAAACTGCAAAGATAAACTCAGAAAAAGGGAGGTAATTGCTTACTCATTTTGTGGGTTATTACCTTCAGCCAACCATTCAATATGGACTTGGTGATCCTTGTGGGTCCTTTCCCACTCAGGATATTCTATTATAGCAGCATGTGGAAAGAGGAACATCTGACTGCCTTTGCGAAGACATTTATTTCTTTACTCCTTTCCTTTGTTTCTACTTTATACTGGACTATGAAACAATCTCAAGCAATTCTAAAAGTCTACCCACTTCCTTATCAATGTAGAAATGATGAGGGGTTGATTTCTTTCCCTATTAAAGTTAAAAACAGTTGAAAAATCTGATAAACAAGGCTGAGAGATAAAATACATGCTGTAAAGGTCATACTTTGCAAATAAAGGCATCTGAGGTTACATGTTAGAGAAAATTTTATTTGATTATTAACCGCCTTAATTTAGGGATTTTTGAATTTCCAGAACAGGAGTATTTTAAGATTAGATAAGGCAAACAGCTCTTGGCAAAGGTAGAGATCCTGCCTGAGGGCAAAGAGATAGACAAATGGCCTTTTTAAGTCCCTTCCAGCAGTACATTTTTAATACTCTGAATTTACTAACTAGTTACTATTCCCTGTGGAGCAAAGACCCTTATACATTGAATTATACTTTAATCCTAGATATTAAACCAGTTTAAAGTAAATGAAAAGGTGCTTGCTAAAAAGGATTGGCCACTACTGCAGGTTTTCCTTTCACTAGTAATAAATGAAATATATTACTATACAATCTGTGTTGTAAGCTGAAGAAATTAGCTACTAAAACTTGGTAGCATAATTAAGCAATACGCTCTGCTGCTGATCTCTCTGCCAGGAAATAATAGATAACAAGGAGAATTATATATGCTGAAATATATTTATGGCACATAAAGATGTAACATCCTATTACTGTTTGGTAAAACCTTCAGAGGAATAGATCTATTTTTCTGTAAGGGCAAAGATTTTTTTTTTTAATTATTGTAAAATTTTTGTGTTTAAAAAAAAAATGTCTCTGATGTTTCTGTTGCTTAAAGCTTAATGATATTTAAAATCTGGATGCCCTCAGAACATGAAATCACAGCAGAATAATACACAACTCTTTCCAAGTTATTTATGACAATAGATAGGACAGGTGTCACAGAATCACTGGAGCTGTCAGATGAGGACTCAGTAATGCATTTCATCAGGCAAACTGGTGGAACCTCAGCCCTTTTATACCATTTCAGTGATTTAGCAACAGCAACTATATTTTAAAACCAAAATTTGACAAAAAGCTTTTGGCTCAAAGAACGAGAAAATAAAGACTCACAGAGAACTTTTATTTATATATTATTATAACAAGATGATCTTTAAGTCCCTTCCAGCCTAAGCCTTTCTGTGATTCTTTGATTCCATTATTTATCTGTGCTATGGAGTATCAAGTTCTCTTGCAAGTCCTGACGCACTGTTTTGTTTTCTAAATAAAATGAAGGCATAAAAATACTTGGAAATATTGTTATTTAAAATTCTTCTCTGGATTTGAAGTAGCAGCAGTACCATAAATATTCTTCAGAATAAGTGTTCTGGGCACAACGAGTCAGCCTAGAAAGAGAGGATTTTGATTAGTCTGCTAATGTTTAAGGAGTTAGGGAAGATTTTGATAAAAAGGAATGGTCTAGTAGTCAAGTTGAAGCCTGATTAGTTTTGTTCTCTCTGCAGCTGAGGTGGGGATCTCTGCTCAGTCTGCGATTTCCTGCCATCATCCAGAAAGACTGGGTGTACTTGACCTCTGAGAAGGCCTGGGAAGCTGGCCCTGTGGCAACCAGATGCAGTACTGCAGGTGGACAGACTTCTGGAAGAAGAAAGTTTCTACCTTCCAGAAGGTCCACTGTTCACTAAAAGGTTTATCCTGTCTGAAGAACATTGTAACAGAACCACTTCAGCCATCACATTTTCTTGATTCTGGTCACTTTCTAACATAGGTGATTTACGGTCCCAAAAAGGCTTATAATCAAACATGAATGCAGTCTTAATTAAACACAGCAGAGATCAAATTAGAAGACAGAGCAATCCCTTCCAGAAATACCTGTGAAAGTTCTTTATCTTTGTGGTTAAATACTTTTATGGATAGTTTATATCCCTTTTAGCTTTTGAACTGATTCAAAGAAGAAGTTACAGGAGAAAGTTTCTGGAATAGCCTTGCAGTACACATTCAGTAGGCAAAGCTTCTATTTCATATTCAAAAAATGGGAATTTTTTGTATAGTATTTTATCATATGATTGTTTGATAATTAGGGAAATTAAGAAAGGCTTTTAATTTTATTCTTAAAAAAATGATACCTCACCTAATTCTATCTGGACCACTAGACTGGGTTGCTTGTAGCAAATGAGTGGGTGCAGTTATCTTATTGTTAAATCAAGCATCCACTTTCTGAAGGATTTTATTTTTTCTCTGCTTTATGTACTTTCTTCACCATTATCTCAAGATATCATGGGAACAAAACCAGCAGCAGGGGAAGACAGCAGTGCTGATGTCACACTGAGGGTACAATACATGAAGATTTTAAAGTCTAGGAAAAGCCCTTTTTAGGGGATTCCTATGAAAAATCCAGATGTAATAACATTAACTTTCCCAATATTTGCACTGACACATGTTAATTTTGTCTAAATAATTGATAAAAATACTTTAAAAATGAATTGGAATTATATATCCTTACTGCAGAGAAAAAGCCCTGAAGAAAAAAAAAATATGTAAAACAAAAACTGGTTTTGTGGTTTTGTGACTCTTTTTTAGACTGGTTCTCTGTTTCCTCAATAGACAGACAAAAATAATTAAGAATATGTATTCCAAATCCTCTCATGTTACTCATCTTAATAACTGGAGATACAGTAGCATATCTTGGAATTATTAACTGCCTTATCTTTATCATTTCGTTTTCATGCTGAGAAATATTTTGCTGCTTGATTGCTAAACGCAAAATAGAGCAACATTTTTTACAGCATGTGCCAACTTAACTGTAATATTCAGCAGCCAAAGGGTCACCCAGAAGAGATGCCTCTGTAAAAATATAAATCAGCAAGAATTGGTTTATTATAATCATGTCTTTTCTAGGAAAAGAAGGATTTCACACTTTTTAGGTACACTGGCAAAGGAAGATATTGCTGACACGAATGGAATTCCTGTAAAAACATTTATACATATTATCAAGGTTTCAGCCCATTCTTTGGCTCTAATAGGCTATCCAGATCCAAACTATAGCTCAGAAAAAAAGTGAGGAATATGTGGGAGAAAATAGCAAAAAATATGTGGAAATGTACAAAAAAATTGTGGTAACCTAAACTGAAAGATTCTTTTATCATACTATAGGATTCTTTTATCATAAGCTGTCACCTAGAAGTTTGGTATAGTCCTGAAAAACCGAGGATAGTAAATACATTTATGTCAGTCAACAATTCTGTCAAAATAGCAACAACTTTTGAGAGCAATTTGAGGTCTTTTGAGGTATAAAGAGAGTGGATAATGATATCTTTGTCCATGCAGGAAACATTCTGGTCACGAGAGGATGCACCCTCACCATGCTGTAGGAGTCCTTCCTTTAGAAAAGGAATATGTCAGAGCTTTTCTCTGGGAAGACTGAACCATACAGGTTGATGCATGTAGTGGCCTTGCCCCAAGTGACTTAAAACACTAAGAAGGCAGAGAATTTCTCATTCCTAGATACAATATACAGACCCCAAGATCAACTCACAATGCACAAATAAAACCTCTGGCATGCTGATATGAATGGGACATTGCCAACTATTCCAGAGGATCAGGATTCTCTTAACCATAAGAACTCAGCCGAAGGCAGAGTGGAGCTTATTGCTCACAGCTGATTCACCTTATCCCTAGTGACTGGGAAGACACAAAAGGCTCTTTCTTCTGTAGTTGATCCTGTACCCTTCAGTGCTTTTTTAGAGACATTGCACTGTGCAGTATATGAAACAGCCTGCCTGTATCACTATAGTCCTGCAAACTGCAAATTGTGCATTCCAGAACCAGTCTGTGCCTTTCTTTTCAAGTATTTCTTTGATCACATTTTCAGTACTACAGAGATGTGGCCTGATGTGTATGTGAAAAGCTGATATAAGTAAGTGAAAAGTAAGATCTGTCCCTTAAATAATTCCTGGCTTTTCCACAAACAAATTGAAAAAGTAATAAAAAATACTTGAACTAAATGACAACATTTCTGATATGATCAAATTCCTTCTAATGCCAGTATCAGGCATTAGACCAGGACTGCATATTGATCAGAAAAAAATTATGGGAGAATGAGATAAAATGTAAAGGAATCAAAAATCTATGCTCATCTAAAATATCCTAGACTGTATTCCCAGACTGGAGGCATTCTTAATGCTTTTGCTTTTTCTTAGCCTTCCAGAAATTGTTATCTTAGTTTTTATAGATAACTTTGCCTTTGGTGTAATTTATAAACTTAAACCAATCCAAGCAAATATAAACCAGCCTTTATTTTCCATGCAAAAAAGAAAATAATGTTTTCCAGACTGTTTTTGTAAAACACCAGGAGATTAAACTCTCAGTTCCATTTTATAATTATAAATTAGTGGTTTTACTTTTGCAGATTTTCTGTTTGCAAATATACATATTGTTTAGACCCTGCACATTTCTTAGTAATTGTGTTTCAAACCTAATGTCTTTTCAAAACTAAAGTATGGTAAGAAAATATATTTGAATTGTGTTCTCTGAAGGTGCTGAGTTTGTTCTCTTCTACTATATCAGGAAACTTATTTGTTGGGGTTCCCTTCCTCTAGCTCTGGCTCATCCACAATAAGATAAGATGTAATTTCTATTGAGTTGCAGGTCTGCAGACAAATTACTTAATCTTCTAACAAATTCTGCACATACAGAGAAACCCTCTTCTGCCCCACGATCAATAATGGAATATCTAGTACAAAACATGTTCTACACAAAGCTGGTTGGTAAGTTCTAGCTTTTAGTCCTCAGCTCCAGAGAGCAAATCGTATTTTGCTGATCCAATGCACCAACTGTTCAGTTTAATGTGCAGTGCAATGTGCGTTTTCTTGATGCAAGATAATCCAGAAGAGATCCTGAAACACTGATGTTTTCTGTAGACAGAAAGAAAGTACAAATAGTACACTCACCAAAATGTTCATAAATGTTATTAGTGACAGAGCTTGGCATTGTAGTCTACACTATATACTAGCCACGTGTTCATGCTCTTTCTCCATTTTTTTTGTTCAATAGAAGCTACAACATCCAGTGATGCAAGTTTGGAACATACCTGCCTTCAGCCACATTTGATTGTCTTAATTCATTTCAGCATGAGCACAGACATTCGTTATCAAAGAATACCCTGGAGCACCTAAAACCTATTTTTATTTGTTGTTTTACTTTCCTAAGAGATAAAATCAGCTAGCAATATTTATTAACTGGAAGCTTAACACAATATATGAAGTGTTGTGACATCCACATACAGTAACACAGATAACCCCCCTTTTTTCAGTTCAAATTTGAAAGATGGGAGAGAAGCTTTTTCAACAGTCATGACCCACAATTTCATAACCAGCAAACATTTCTGTGCTGTTCTGGTTTGGACTGGGATAGAGTTAATTTTCTTTGTAGCAGCTTGTAGGGTGCTCTGCTTTGGATTAGTGGCAAAACCAGTGTTGATAACACAGGGATCTTTTAATTATTGCTGAGTAGTTCTGACACAGCATCAAGGCCTTTTCTGCTTCTCACCCCACCTGACCAGTGAGGAGGCTGGGGGTGCACAAGAGGATGGGAGGGGACACAGCTGGGACAGCTGACCCCACCTGACCAGAGGGATATCCCACACCATATGGAATAATGCTCAATAGTAATAGCTGGGGGAAGAAGGAGCAAGGGGGAGTATTTGGAGTGATGGCATTTGTCTATGATTATGTTTATGATTGGAAGCAGAACTGCTAGTATGAATTATTTAATAAAAAACATGAGCATTGAAATGAAATTTAAAAAAACAAGAAACTTAAAGGATTGCTCTGAAAAAATGTGCTGTTTATAAAAATGTAGGTATTATTTTCAGGTTAAAAATTCTAGTTTACCTAACTAACATACATTAAAAAAAAATGCTACTTTGAGTTTTATGAGTTAACATTATGAGTAGTAGTAGTAAGTAGTCCAGTGCATGACTACTTTGAGTGTGTAATAAAGAACGCTGACTCGTGCTGTTTTGAAAAGAAAAACACAGAAAATCCTTTCTCTGAATGCCCATTGGAAATGTCTGTCCTACACTGTCGATTTCATTACAGTGTTAGAAACACTTTTGCCCTAAGTGCTTCTTCCAGCCCTGGTTCTTAATTGTGGTTATTTGGCAGCATGAAATATTGATGACATTGGTCAAAAAGATTGACAGCTGCATGAATTGTTATTAACCAGCCTGTTGGTTGTAGCTTAAGTTCAATAAATACCAAGTTTCAGTATAAGCTTCAGGGAACCTCTTTCTTTTCTGAACAACTGGAAATTAACTATTCGATGTCTTTATCTGCCATCTGTCTTTTTCCCATCCTCTTGCCCCAATAATTGTGATGACACTAAAAATAAATGGTTGGTTTGGTGATGCTCTCATAACTGGGGATCATGGCTCCTTCCTGATCCTGAAGGAGCTAATGACCAAACATTACAGGAGATGTGACTACCCAGTCTCTTGTTCTAATTGTCATTCCTCACTACAGGAAACAACAGAAAAATCATTCAGAAATGTCAGGAGCTGTAAGAGAACATGGGGCCAAACCATTTCTGAAGTGAGCCAGGAAAAACTTGTATAATATTGATACACAAGAATATATGCACAAGTGTTGTCATACTGTTATGATTTATAGTTGTACATACAACCACATAATAGCTTGTTGGAGAGCTTTAATAATCTTGTGTTGTATTGGAGAGAAATCTTTACCAATATACAAATTCTTAACTTTTTACTGGTGCTGTGTACATTCTCTTTTTAAAATATGCACATCTGCTATCTCAATCTTGAATCCCAGTTGATTTTTTTTTTCCAGAGCAAATATGCTACTTTTCCTGCTACAGGCAAACTTAAATTTTTAACACCTGTTTCTCTGCTGGCTCAGAGATCTCAGGTATCAGCCTCCTTCTATACTTAATACTTGTCTAGCTCAGTTCCTTGTATGTCTTAGCTATTCAGTATTCTGTGTTATTATTACTTGTGATGTGACATACTGTCATTGTGTCTTTGATCAAAATAAGGTAATTGTAGCAACAGGAAGAATCCATTAAAGTTCCTCAGTGTCTGATTTAGTCAGGATGAATAGGTGGGAAAAATACCTTGCTGAGTCAGTACATGCTAAATTGTACAAATTAGGTAAAAGCATGAATAGTATATTTATGTGTACAGCTTCATCCTTTCAGATATACTTGAATCAATCAACACTTTGAATTTGCATGAGTGTTTCAGATGAACACCATAGTGTCCCATAACTATTAATTGCTACCACTAATCAAGCAGGGCTGGTCTGACCATTATAGTGCAGAGCTATTTAATCTGTACTTAACTCATCATGTGTGGATAATACAACATATTGTGCACTATGCACAGGTGGGACTGAAACTTGAAGGCAGCACCGTAATGAAGTAGTTTTGACATTTTGAGTCACTGATATTGCTTGTTATATTTTTATTTGCTGTGAAGGGAATTTTATCACTCATGGGTTATGAAGTGTCCTAGGAGATTTTACTATTAGATGTGTTGCTGTTATGGTTAGGATGGATATTTAATGTGTATTAATAATGACAGAAAATTAACGTTTTTCACTGAGATTCAATTGAACAATCTCTCTCCATGCCATAATCACTTCTACAGTCTGTCAGCTGAGTTATACTGAGGCAAGGTTTTAGTTTTACTTCGTCTGATGTCAATCACTTACTATCCCATGAACATGTTGAATTCTCTCTTATGTTGCAAAGTTAGTATTTTCCCCAGCCTTAGTGTACTCTGCACATTAGCATACAGTAAAAGAATTAATAATGTCTTGCAAGTTCAAACATAAATAACTTTATGCACAACTTTCAAAATGTTTTATTACTTGAATATCCTTTTGGTACAACAAGAAAATGTAATTATACGCTAAAAAGAATTGATAAGCAACTTGTTTAACCAATGGTTACCATCTCCTGTCTTTGTTCACAGCATCTGTAGCAATAGAACCTACTGCATTTCAATGCTGACATTTAATCAATGCATGTAAATCACCTTGGAGTCCTATTATTCTTCTATTCATTAATTCTGTCATGGAGAATACAAGCATGTAGCAGAATTACATACAAAATTTTTGCAGCTGAGGTCAAAAAGTGGCATGCATAATTGTCTGCTCTTGAAGTTCCAAAAGGCTTTTGACACATGGCCTGTGATATACCAAAATATGTATGAACAAAACCATAAGATTGCTGAATTAACATTGTATCAGAGTTTTATTTAAATGAATTTTTGTGTTAGGAAATTGTCAGCTGATTGGAAACCTTTCCTATTGACTGTAAAATATATACTTTCTGTTTGCTATCTTCTGGGGGTAGATGCAGATGAAAATAAACACAGAGGTAGCTTCTTCTGTACAGTAAAACTAAACTTTTAAAACCAAATGCCTGAGTTATGCAATAAACAAACATGCTAAAACCATGAATAACAAGGAAGGAATCAAAATAATTTCCAGTCAGGCAATGGTATCTTAGCATTTTCAAGTCCTCATGTCATCAGAATTTAGAGTTGCTGGTCTCTCCAAACATTTATAACCCACTGGAAGTGGAAAACAAATGCATTCAGGCCAGTATTTGGAGAGAGAGTGACCAAAAGCATCAGAGAAACAGTGAACAGCCAACAACAGTGGCACAGCTTTAGTACCTGCATTTTCACATGGGTAAGTCTACTCTGTATTCCAGCATCTTGCAACAAACAGTGTTTTACTTATGAAGCATCACTTGTCAAAATAAACCTGTCATGCAGGAACTACCTAAGTCACAATCAGTTTGGGCCTATCACTTAGACGAGCTGGCATCATGCAGGCAGCAGAGCCCAGAACTTGAAGGTGGCCTGAAACCAGCAGAGCAGATGTAGCAATACATGAAGTGCACATAGAGCAACACACTGCTCAACTGCCTCTCACATAACTTCCTCCACTGAATGGTAACTATGGCAACTCATGGAAGAAATCTGGGTAAGTAAAACATGAGACCTGAAAAAGAGGTGTATTTTCTGTCCTTGATCAGCACCCAAAGTTTGCTGTTCTACCTTTTCTTCAGTTTCCATGAATGAACCATTTAACTCAAAAATTAAATTAAAGTATTTTAAATCTTTAATAGAAATATTTTTGAAATACATTCTTTCATCTTTCTATATAAATATAAAGATGTCTGATTACACCTGAAAATAGTTTGGAAGCCATTCAGTGGTTCTCTGAACTCAAACAGAAACTGGTTTTCTTTGTTATTATGTGAACGTGATTTTTTCTTTGGCAATTTCCACTTTGAGAACATTTATGTCATAAGGAACATTTACCAACTTTTAGCTGTCAAATGTTTTTGCTGTATGAAATTTTAAGCATTAATTTTTCCCAGAAATTAGATAGGTAAGTAGATAGATAGATAAATAGATTATCATATACTATAATTTTTTTCAGTGGACCCAGGATACAGTTAGGATCCATGAATCTACTGTTGGTCTGACCTATAAAGAATGAGAATACAGTTGCAGAGGGGAAATCCCTCTCCATTGTTAACCAGGAGTGAATAAAAGACATCAGGTTTCTTATATCATGGAGCAAGAAAACATGGAGTTTTATGTTGTTCTAAATTCTGAATGTGAGTGCACAGGTAGATGTTTTCCATTTCACTGGGTGCAGACATGGTAAATCTTTCACCAGAAGAGTAAATTTAATGCAATGTTGTTACTGATTCTGCAATGTAAAATGTTGGTTTGCCACCTACTAAGGAACACCATGTCTTTGCCCTGTTTTTGTCATGAGTAAATTGTAATGCTGCTCTTATGCTAATCCCCATGTTCTGCTGATGGCAATTCATTTAGAAAATACTGGCTTCAAATCAGACCTAGCGGATTGCTTCAGTCACAGGACCAATTTATATATCCCTCTGTCAACACACTGTCCCCAGGCACACCAATTAACTGTATGGAGGAGAGAGGCAAATGCCCTGAGTTCTGGTGTGGTCTTTTTGTCTGGCATGGACCCGAGTGGCAGAGATCCCCAGCACTGAGCAATCAGCTCAGAGGTTGTCCCAGTGGCACTGGGGCTGGGACCTCTTCTGCACCATGCACTGAACTCAGAGTAGATTTAGACTATAGAAAACTGTGGCTTCCTCACAGGGGATCTATCTGAGGTTATCTAAGCTCAGGCTGTGATTCACTCTGGGGAAAAGATTGTGAAGTAGTGAGAAGAAAGGCTAAACCAGACAAAATAAATAAGAGAGGAAAATGGAAAGGAATTATACAGTTTGGCAATGAAATATTTGTTATTATAGAGCCTCTGTGACCTTTAAGAAAGACTGACTTGTCCGATTGCCTGAACAAGTTTCCTCCCTGCAGTCCCGAGTCCAGTTACATGCCTAGTAGCTCATTTTAAAACAAACCTGCCATGCCACCAGCTTCAGAAGCTGCAGTGCGTGCTGGCTGAACAGACTGTGCCTTGAAGGCACCCTTGAGAGTGACCTCCTTTCCAAGCAGGCCAAAACAGTTACCTGCCCAAGAGGCACTGTCTTATTGATTCATCTGCCTCCAAACAGATGTACCACATACCTGTTTGAGATGCACCTGCTTTTCAGGGACTGAAAATTGAACAGATATTTATCATACCTGGGAAGTATTCAGCCATGGATGATGACTGTAGCTTCCAGCAGGTATGAACATGTGAATTTCTCTAAGGGGCAACACGTACAAAGAATATGCTCCTTATGGGGGTCTAAAGCAATTATTGGAGATATTTTTAACAATTATGTCCTGTAGGCACACCAGGCAATTGCCAAGTCATGTCTGATTTACCTGTTGTGTTCCTAAACACATAATTTTTTTTGGCTACACTTTTATACATACTAAAATAGTACTAGTGAATATATGCAGACAAATTTTTATATCTAAACCTCCATATAATTCCTTTAATTCCTGTTATTTTGCTGATCCTTTGCCCTTTGAACTTCAAAGAATGCGTGATGATACTAGTGAAAGATTTACCAAATTCAAACCTGGAACAAAGTTGCACCTGAATCTTCAGAAAAATCTGGATTCTGATCAATATATAAGTATCTGTAAAAACCCTGAACAAACTTTGAATTACAGCAGACAAATTCTATTACCTATAGTAAAATTTATTCTGAGTCACAGCCTGAGTTTTTCTTTGGGAGTAGACAGCAGAAATCTAAGACTCTGCAGCTGCCATGACATGAAGGATAAAGCCAGAGGATCAACTACTGAGAGAAGACATGGCAGAAAACCCAAAAGAAATATCATGCTTTCTCTAACAAAAGAGGTTGAGATTCTGATTTTTGAGCTATTTTCTTTTAGGAGATTATGTATTTCATGGTAACCAAAATTGGTTGTACTTGCTATTTACTAAAGAGCAAATAAAGGGTCTTAGTGACCTGAGAATTCCTTTATTGAAGTTAAAAAGTCTTTGATGATCTGCAGCTGAGGGATTCAGTGCATTACCATTTCATTTCATGAAAGAAAATAAGTGACAGGGAGAGTAAAGATAGACTTCTGTTCTGTTTCTCTGATAGTCCACTAAGGTGTAGTCAGCTCACGTTCTGCATAGGGCAGCCCTTGGAACAAGCGAGCCACAAACAGATGTGCCACCCTCTTTTCTATGGCCCTGAGCACAGAAAGGACAACCTGATTCTAAACCATTTACAAACAACTAAAAATAACTGGCCCTTTGATCCTTTTTACCCTTGGCTTTTATTTTCTCCTATGACAGAGGGTAAGTAAAAGAGGAAGATTAAGTCACATGGATTTATGTGTGCGCTATATGTAAAATGAGCATATGATGTCTCTGAACGTAAGGTCTTTTTACCAAATGGAGGCTCATCTTTTTTTTCTTCTTTGCACAAACAAGCATGTTCAAGGTGATTTAAAATGAAGAATTGTTGAAAAGTACAAATCCTGTGTAATAGAGGCTAAAACATTAGGTGGATTGAATGAAGGAGAAACTTCTCATTTATAATCAGTTTTAACCACATTCAGTCCTCTAAATCAGATTAAAATTGAACATTAGTGGTTTAGGATAAAACCATGCTTCACTCCACCCTGCATTAACATGTTTTAAATGCCAATGTTTTGGTTTCACAGCTGTGTGCTCTGTAAGAAGGGAGATGTTTCTGATGCAAAGAAGGTTGATCATTAATACCAGTGATTGTAAAGGACAGAATCAGCATTTCTCGTTGTTGGAAGAAATGGAGACAGGGACAAAATGAAGGGTCTGTGTTTCAGAAAGTAAAAGGAATGTGCCCACCAACAAATGGTTCAATGTTTTTACCCATGGCTGTTTCCCTGGGACAAGTCTACATATCCTGGAACACAGGAAGTATAACATTTTGAGTAGAAGAATATGAAATATAATTTTTTCCTCTAGAAACAAAAAATACAGTTGTGTCTACTCAACAGGTGATATCAATAATGCATCTGTATGTCTGGTCTTTTTCAGGCATTTTATCTATGATGAACTTTAGGATTTCTTTCTGCAAGTTTGTTAGGAATTTTTGAATGAAAGGTAAAGGACAAAAAAAGTATGGAAATTGAAAAATAAATTTCTTAATTTTTAAAAAGTCTTTATAACAGCAAATGCTAACTACTGTCATGATAAATGAAGGTTTTAGTCAGTACTGCTTTAGGTATTGATATATATGTCACATCAAAAAGAACAGACCTTGACCTGCTCAAAATGTAAGAGAAAATTTAAACAAGGAATGTCAAAGGCAGAACTTACACAGCTATGAAGTCAGCCTGGATTTTCTTCCACCTCATTGCCTTTGAATATTTCCTTTTGAAGCTTTTTAAACTAGTAAAGGTTTCTTCAGTGTTCCAAGTGTAGCATTCTTCTATCCCCCATGTTTACAAATTTTGGATGTATCTCCATCAACATGCTCTGGTTTGTTAGAGGATATTTTAAATTTTACAATTTATACCCATTTTTACAAGCATTTCAATTTGTCTTGCAATGAGTACAACAGTGAATTTAAACTGAATCACTTTCCCACTATTAAGGTTTTAAAACACTGCAGATACAATTTAGATGAAAATAAAATTACTTTAATAAGATAAAAATTAAGTATTATTCGTGACACTCCAAAATATGTTATGAAATTTCAAGCTGGTTTCAAAGCAATACTCAACTAATAACAGCTATTGCACAATTCTCTATTTAATATCAATGACTTCGTGAGTTAGTGACACAAACAATTGTTTTTACTAAATAAAAAATTAAATTGTTTGATAAATTGGTGGTTTAATAAGATAATGTGAAGGGAAATGTAACTGATTAAAATGACATTGATGTGCCCCTTTAGAATTATTATTTAGGATTAGACGTCATAATTGGCACCCACAAAAATCAGAATTTATTTCCTTTGACACAACAACTCATTTATGATGGACAACCTGCCTCTGCATTTAGAAAATTAAGATCACAGGGACACAACTCATTTTCCTTCTGCTTTGTTCAATAGAAAGGAAAAATTCACTACTTTTTGCTTTCACCAGGAGTCATGATGCAGTAAGCACACTTGAGAACAAACATGCCATGCATGCGTTCACTGAACAGAGAGATCCAGATATCAAGAGGACTTTAGCACCACGCCTATTCAGTAAATCAAACCCTAATCTTCTACAAGTCCTTGGGTGCATCTCTAAATTATCATATACTGCTGCTGAAATATATAAATATTTCTGAGGATTGAAATATTTACTATAAAATTAATTTTAATTTTGGCTGGAAGTAATGAAAATCGTTAATAATTCTCTTTTCCACATTCACAAAACTTTTCTTTCCATTTATTCAAGTAGTCTTCAAGAATTTTGCATAATTATTTAATGTGGATAATTTTATTAAAGTAATAAAAAAATAAAGCAATCTAGAATCTTCAATTCAAAAGTTTTTACATTTTTACAAGTACCATCTTTATATATACTGCCTTGCTGTCTAGAAAAGTACATACCTTTGTGAGAATTATGCACTGGTTTGTATCTAAATGTGAGAGCACTTGTTTTTCTGATCAATGTCAAAATAATGAAAACATAGCAGGATCGATGGCTTGTCCTTCCTAAAGGGCTCTCTTATTTGTGACGGTGTTTCGAGGCACATTTATTCTACCTTATTTGGAAGTCTATTGCGAGACTCAGGAAAAGCATTGGAAACAATTTGCTCGTATTAACTAAGTCAAAGCAAGAACAGGCAAAATTATCTATGGAAGCTTTGTGGATTCTCACTGGCATTTTGATTCCACTATGTTTCAATGTTTTTCAACATCTTTATGTGTGAACATGGGCTTACAGTATTAAAGGCAGTTTTTATTGATATACTTCAGGAACCAAAAGAGTTCAAACAAGTATATTTATGGTCTTGTGACACAGGGCTAATGGTTCTGATGAGTGATTGGCAGGCATTCTTTTCAAATTCTGCATTTACAAGCATACAGAGTGTGTAGGATGTCTAAGACAATACACACAATCCCCTCATGCTCAGACAGATTAAAAAAATTTAACAAGGGAAGGCTGTTAAAGCCTTCAGGGGCACAACTGCCCATATGTAAATTAAAATGGTTAGGGCATGATCTCAACTGCAACAGATCTTGATTTTTATTTTTGTTATGTATATGAGGAAAATATGAGGGGAAAAATAAGTCTGGTTTTAGTCAAGCCCCTTTTTTGATAATTTCCTTAACAAAATTCCTAAGTCAAAAACATTTATGTGCAAAGCCCTATATGTTTCACCATTTATATCCTGATATGTCTGAAAAAAATGTAAACAGGCCATAATCTGGGAGTAAATTGTTCATTTCTAGGTGCTGCAACAAATATCAGAAGAAAATTATAGATAAGCGTATCATTTTACAAGAACAAATGTACAAATCAGACTAATATTTATTGCCTTCTCGACAGTGTATGTTCCCATTTAAAAAAATTCCACTAATGACCATAATGGGCAGGATAGACAAATTCCAGTGAAACTGGAGTCATCATTGCATTGCAGATAATGCCATTGTTAGTATACAAGAATACTTAAATGTTTACTCAGAATATTTTTTAGATATTAGTATACAGATGTTAGAAGGCAAGAAGAACTTTAGGCCCTTCTTTGGTATTTGTCTGGGATCAACAAGTGTCTGGTAAGAAAATGTGTTTGCTACTGTGTCAGACTTTTTGTTGCCCTAATGCTTTACAAGTGTTTTAGAGGGTACGTAATGAACAGGGTTAGTCTCTGATGCGTGGTGATAACAGGAACAAACACAGAAAATGTCATCCTGGCCTTGACAGAGGAGTTCTGTCTTGTTTTACAACCTTTTTAGTACAAGCTCAACAAACCAGTTGCAGCAGGCTCTCCTGAGGTCTTGCTTCCAGTTGTTGGTATTTCTGCTCAAAATACAGGGACTCTTTATTACTTTACAACAAGGAGAGTTGTCAGGCAGTCTTAAAACAAATGATAACAGATGCCTTCTGTCTTCCTCTTTACTCGAGATTTAGCATCATGATGGCATTCCCTCACTGAAGTATTATGAATCAGTTCTGTTGGAGTAATTTTGATACTTTAATTTGTTCAATGGCAGGTACTCAGGACTCAGCTAAGCACTTGACACATCCTCAGGAAAGCCATGGGTGAAAACAGACTTTTCTCCCTGTATAACTAAATGCCGTGGTTTTGGTGAGTAAGCGTGCACATCCACTGCACCAGCAGACCCTTCCTTTGGGGTAGGACATTCAGCAAAAGACACTTTGGCTGCACTGATTCAGGATCTGCCCAACATTTGGTTCATGCCATTGCATAAAACATGGTATTTATTCCTCTGTACATTCAGGCCAAACAGAGGTGCTTGTTGCATGGACTCAGTTTTTCTCCTTTTATGTTCAATAGTGTCATACACCACATATAAGAAGGGATTAATATGATGATAAATGAAAAAGAATGAAGAGACTTTAACTTGGCTGCATTGCATCCATTGCATCACTCATATAGATGTCAAAGATTATCTAGTGTTAGTTTTTCCTAGGCCTTTTATTCCTGCTGTAGTAGCTTTGTGATCTGCTCAAAGTCATTCAAGACATGTCTGCTTTGGGTAAATATCTTGAAACTAGTGCTATTAGTCCAAGAATCAGAAACATGTATGTACATCAATGTTACATTGTGTCAAAATTATTATTCTATCAAAAGCAGAGGTAATTAACTCAGGAGTAATCACACTGGTGTAATCAGAATGCCTTTCAGGCTTAAAAGTTTATCTCTGTGAGACACAGCTGTGAGCAGATAGGAGTAGTTATTCATATGGTGGAAAGTCCAGGATCCACAGCATGTTTTTGAGATGGGACTGCAGTGATTTTTTGACAAAACTGGGATAGAAAACTAAAATACAGAGCTCTCCTCTCCTCTCCTCTCCTCTCCTCTCCACTCCT
>VZRZ01007409.1:965536-1009822 GCA_013398175.1 Climacteris rufus | reverse complement strand
CTCTCCTCTCCTCTCCTCTCCTCTCCTCTCCTGTTTTTTCTCAGCACACAGGTCCTTGTTTATGAGTACCTGCTCAGGCTGGTTATTGTTCTGAACACACTGCAAGGCACCTGCATGAATAGAAGAACTTTGCCCAGAGCAACTCAAGGCTTGCTATAATAGGGCTTCAAATTTATGCCAGTTTGGACAAATATTGTCAAAAAAGACCAACTCAGTTCTAAGAAAAAATCATGGGATGTACAACCTGCCACCTTGTTAACAACATCTCAAAACACGGGGTTATTTTGGAGACATTGTAGGCATTAATCTTTTCCATGTTTCATGTTTTGCCTTTACTAGAGAAAGTCCTCTAAGACCTGAAGAAAGCAGAGTCCTAAGCAGTATTTTCCCCCCACCTTGTTTCTTTTTAACACACTTTATATTTAGGTTTAGCTGTGAGCAAAGAAGTGACTGTACTTTTAGAGTCTTATAGCTCAACATTGTGACATACCATAAAGAAACAGGTGAGGAAGCAAACAAAAAGGGGAAAGCAGAAGGAATAGTGAGGGAAATTTCAAAAGCCAAAATGCAGGCAGGCTGGAAGGACAGATGGAAAGCGTGGTTGGCTTTTGGCAAACCTTCCTGTTAGGGCATAGGGATGCCCTGTTTCAGCTTTTGTTCACTTATTTCTTGAAAGGTCATTACATGTTTCCAGGAGTAATGCCTTCCTATGCCTTCCTAAGAGTTTCGTTCCCTGTCCCAGTTAAAATGCAATTTATACATTATATTAGCTTGTGTAACCCATTTTACATTCTCACGCTTCCTTTTTCCATTTGTTTATTTGTGTGTATTTAGGTTTCTTTATTCCAGATGTTAATTATTTAATATGTAGTAACTTGGTTGCTGTTTATTTTATGAGTGTCACATTATAAAATTTTATATTTCAGACTGTCTATTCTTTAGAAAAAGGAATGGCAGCAGCATAAATGTGAGGATAACATATCCAGTGACATCAAAAATGAATCTGACCCTTGAGTCTGGTTAAATGAAGGTCCTGATGATTAGTCGCTTCTGAATGTGTTATTTTGCTACATTTTTGCTTTATTATGAATAGTTAGTGCTTCGTGTGGTTTGGATATGAAGAGTTAATACAAGAAAGGCTGAAATTAAAAAAGTCATTGCCCTTTATCAGAAGAAAGAAAAAAAATACATAAAATACAAAATACATTATGCATTTCTCAGTACTTGAGAACAATGGAACCTAGATGTTTATGACTATTAGCAAGACCATAAATATCAAATTAGTGATTTAATTCTCCCTATAAAGATATTTTCACCTTTAAAAATCTTCTTTCGTTTCTGATTTTTTGTCAACATATCAAATATTGATCACTTTAGCTTTGTCCCTATATAAAGTTTATATCTATGTATAAAATTTATTTTAATATGCCTTTTAAGCTGCTCAGTATGGAATGACAACTTGCTCCTTTCAGCAGGATTTGCCAATATGAACTTGGCAATTTCAGTTTTAAAAGGTTGTCAGATAATTTAAAGTCAGATTGAGAGCTTTACAGATATTGCCTCTGATATTAAGCATGTTTTCTGAGCTCGTCATCTATGCATCTCTGCCTTTTTACCAGAGTGTATTCTAAAATATTTTAAAGGCTTAAACAATATTGTTCCAGTTTGATTCCAATAGAGGAAGCAGACTATTTTGGAAAGTGATTCCATCTGATCCAATCAAGTTCGTTTTTACACAGGAATCTCTGGCAAAATACGTTTTCTAATGTGTTGCTATACACGTGATTTCATTGTGCATCATGTTCACAGAAATTTAATTTATTTTTTCCTTCACAACTTGGTAAATGGTACTGTGTTTCACAAAAACTATATTAAAGTTATTGCTGTAAGCCTAATCAAAACTAAGAACTACTACAGAAGCAAAGTATTTGCTTTTGATCAGTTAGTGATCTTTGGAGAGTATCTTCTTATGCGTTCTAGAGAAGCCAGAAAGCTGGGACACAGACCTCTGGTGGATTTCATGATGCAATAAAAATTATTAATGGCATGTAGAAATAGCTGAAGCCTTCAGTGTATATAGATTGGATGGGAATTCAGATGACCATAATTTACTTCTGTTATTATTGTGAAGAAATCAGTATTTTGTTTTATTTCACAGCATCAGAGTAGTAATGCTCATCTAACATAAAATATTTTGGTATTGTGGATGAGAAGTGTTGTATAAATGTTAAGTACGAATAAGTATTTACTCCTTATCTGCAATGATTCAGTTTGTGAATCTCTGAAACACTGTTTCCTATTATGAAGAGGAAAGATAAAAATATATTGTGAATCAGGCAGGAAAGCTTTACTGGAGAAGGAAACGTGGTCACCTCTACTAATTTAAATTATCCTTATGGCGGGTCTCAGGTCCCTCAGCTAATCACAAATTAAAACCACCTGACACTGGTTTTCTTTCTGCTTGAGCCCTGAAAGCTGCAGAAAAGATGCTTTGAACTTTAAATTGTGCTTTGTAGGAGTGGTAACTCTCTCTGTAACACTCTACACTTTGTGATCTCTTTTGTATTTTCTTACAAAGAGTCTTGATATGAAATCTCACATGATTGAAACCTTAAGTTAATGGCCTGTGAAAGAAAATGAAAAATAGTACAAGGGGCATCATGTGATGTGCTTTCCTTTTCTCATAAAATGCTGGGTTCAACAAAATTCTAAGAAATTCACTGTAGCCTGGGTCAAGTATACTTTTTTCCACACCCTATAGAGGTTCAAGCTGATGGTCCTTCTTGGATTTCCTTGTGATGGGTAATGACAGCATTTGTCTTCACCTGTCCATTCTGCACTTAGACCAGAGGTTTCCATCCCCTCATAGAAGCATCACAAATGGCAGTTTGTCCATTCCTTAACCATCATAGGTTGCAATCTGTCACATTAAATTAAAATACCACTGGTTTCA
The DNA here is from genome assembly GCA_013398175.1 of Climacteris rufus. Lineage (NCBI taxonomy): Eukaryota > Metazoa > Chordata > Aves > Passeriformes > Climacteridae > Climacteris > Climacteris rufus. Next base: position 1,006,869 of record VZRZ01007409.1, on the reverse strand, counting down.
ATTTACATTAACATAGCAGGATATGTTGTGTAGAACCCAGAGTTCTAGGATGATGAAGTTCCTGTAAGTCCAAGCTACTAGAGATCCTATTTTATACAGCTTGGAACTCAATTCATAAAATATTAAATTTGGCCATTTCTATACAAGTTTTACTCAGTAGCTTAATTGGAAAAAAGCATGAAATCTCTCTTCCACAGAGCATGTTTTCCTTACATTCATTTAATATTCTCCCTTCTGCACAGAAGTAAAATTATCTGCACTATGCACCCAGCAGTGCTTATGAATGGCAGAAAGCGAAGGGCTGACACCAGGCACAAGAATTCTATACTGTCAGAAATGCCAGAGTTCATCAAAACTACGCTATTTCCCTGCCAACTCTCTGCCATATTCCTACTTACTTTCTTATCATCATCTGTCCCCCTCAGATGTTCTCAAATAAGATACTGAGGTGTTTAAACTAACTGCATGCCCACAAGGTATTTTACAGAGGAATAGGAAATTCTGCTTACAAAGAGGTTCTTGCTTGTGCTGGAGCCATAGAACAGTCCTTTCCCCCTTCCCTTGTGAATACTCTATTTCAAGTGAAGAAATTGTGTTATTTTCATTCCACTTACTGCCTAGAAAACTCTGTTTTGAAAGTAGCTTGCCTGGATGTACAGCAATGACTTGGTTGTATTCCTGAATTTCTGGAACATACAAAATTCATCAGAAGCATTTAATGAAGCTTTACTTACTTTACCTCTGACTGATGACTTACAAAGCCTACACTTTAGCATGGTGTGTCAAGCTTCAATTCAGAGTTACAGGAGACAGAAGAATGTATTACAAAGTTTTTTACTTGTTATAATATTAGAAATGTAAGGTTTAACCTTCAGATGACCCTAAAGTTGACTCATTATACAAAATGGGTCAGTAAAATATGAAATGGGCAGCAAAGACTAGGCATCTGAAATTAGGAAATCACAATGTTCTATTGAACTCTTCATTATGACTTTCCCCTTAAATCCAAGCTCACATACTCAGTGTATTTATAAACTGTATCTAGTAATAGGTTAGCTTGCAATTGCAAAAAATGTATTTAGTCATTTAAATAGCATATTCATTTTAGCATATTTATAGGACTTGCTATACACCAAAGTGTAATCACAGCTCTATATGCATAATAAGCCAATAAAAATATACAGTTTATCATTCTGCTATGATAACCATTGCTCAAGGATAATATTCCTTGGCTATCTTAAACACCTGTCTTGCAACAAATCTGTTGTTTGTATATTGGTCCCCTGAAGGTCACTTGATTATAAAACTGGGACCTTGTGCAGTACAGAGGCATTTTACAATGTGTTCAATACAATACAAAATGACAGGAAAATCACATTTTGGTTGTGGATGTAATTTTCATAAAACTTACCTGAGATACACCCCACAAATAAAAATGAAAAAAAGCCTCACACTTGAAGCAAAAACATTGTCCTAAAGGTCTTCTAAATATTGTACTAAAGGTCTGAAACCAAATCAAGCTTGTTTATTGATTCCTTATTCATCATAGCTCTGCCACTAAGGTGCCTCAACTGAGGAGGTTGTATTAGCATTTTTAATGCTAATTCAGCAACTCTGAACACAACTCCTGAGACAAACATGATATATTTTTCTCCTGTAGACCTCTTAGAAATATAAAATTTATCACTACATGCTTTACAGTAATCAAGAGTAAGACGGTAGCAAATATAAAATATCATTACAGAACTACAAAATATGGAACCTGCCTGCTGTCCATCTTTGGAAAGACTGATGCTCTGGTCCTTTCTTTTCTCTTCTTATCAAAAGTCATTTTAGTAGCTGCAGAAGGAAATGACACACTCATATCTTTAGGATCTACAGCTGCCTCATTTCAAATTCTCCAGCAAAGGAATTCTGAACCACTCTCTTCCAGCTGCTTTTATTCTTCTTTGTTATGTTAATACTCCATGAAAAGATGTCATGGAGGATCAAAGAATTCTGTGCATACAATTTATACTAAAATAATTTTGATTTAAACTTGAAGATTAAAGTAACTTTTCATTAATGTAGAAAATTAAGGGTGAGAACAGCTATGTGATGGCATGTGCAAGTGTAGGTGAATCCAATAAAGGACAATACCAAAGAAGAGAAATGAGGAGCTTGTTTCATATGTGGCAAACTTTTCATTTAAAATTAGGAAAAATATTTTTTTTTAATATGACAGGAATCTGAAACTATTTCCTTAAACCAACAAAAGATCTTTTATGAGAGTAAAAAATTCAGACACTTACCAGTCAAAGATGGGGAGGGTTTGTGGTGCAGTAGGGCCTGTTTATGAAATAAATCTGTTGGGTGGGAGAAAAACGTGATTGTGAAAACTAATAGGATAAATTAATACAAATATTTATTTCTTGACCCCTAGAACCCAGAATTTTCCTTGCCATGTTTTAAAACATTATATGGAAGAATGGGGCCACACCAGAAATAAAGAAATCACCATAGATTATTGTGATTCTAGATTATCAACAGTGAATATTAAGGAGAGAGTTTGATCATTGAAAACTGAGTCTCATATGGCACTGTCGCATGCTAATCACAATTTATTTTTTTTTCTTGAAAACTAGTCGTGATTTCAGACTCTTCTGACCAGAAGGAGAAGGGATGATGAGGAAGGTGGTTTGGTAAAATGCAATCTCAATTTGAGCAGTAGTCAGAATTTTTGTCTTCTGAATATTGCAGGAAGAATGAAGGAGATGAAAGAGATGGACAATGACTGCTAACATATATTTAAATCAATTTTGGTAATAAAATACCTTGTCTGTTGAGCAAGTCAGTGGTGAGGGTCAACTTCAGAATTTCTGCTAAGAGGGAAAGTGCAGTGTCCAATGGCACTTGAATGGTGGCAACTTCAGAGCATCTGCAAAGATTAGATGAACTTCACTGCAAACTCCTTTAGCCAACAACACACCAAAAAAAGCCAGATTTCACTGTCTGAGAGCTGTTAAAAGCTGAACTCAGTCACTGTAACACTAATGTGAAGGCTTGATCCTTCCATAAATATCACATTAAACGCTCAATGTTAAGCCATAATTCAAATTTGATACCACAAAATGGCAACAAAAATTCCAGGTCTGAAAGCTTGCCTTTGAAAACAGATATTCCACGTGGTTTAAGGTGATGGGGTCAGAAGTAAAATTTTAATAAACATCTGATGATTACATTATTTTTTACATCATAAGCATGGGACTATCAAAATCATCTGAAGCCAGGGGACCAGGTAGCTTCAGATGTAGAAAGATTTTTGACACAAAACTAATGTCACACTGTATAAGCTAATAAAAGAAAAATAATACATGTACAATTTAATCAGAGGGATATCCTGGGGAATAACAGTCTATTATCTGCACCTCTGTAAATATCAGAAGACTGTAGTTTAAACCAAACTGTAATTCAGAGCAGTGATAACCCTTCATGAGAATGAAATTAAAAAACGATCATATTTATTTCTTTGAAAGCATCATACATGTCCACATAAACTTATGCATTTTCTGCAAATATATATTAAAAAAATCTCAGATATTAGGAGGAATATTATTTTAAAAAATTATATTGCAGTCTTCTGAACTGCTCTTCACCTAATATCATAGTATAAAATGAAATGTTAAGCCTTCTCTAATGGTCTTTAACAAATATTCCAGTGTCATAACATATCTATCCACAGTTCAATTTAGAGACCCAATAAAATTCATCATCAGATTGTAGGGACTCTACCTCTGAAATTATTAAGATCTTCAATATTTGCTAGAGGAACAAAAGTGTTCATAGAAAAAGGATTAGAAAGAGTCCATTTTCTCCCAAGGTTCATCTTTCTATGAAATTTATACTGTGCCAAAAAAAATGGCTATAAGTGAAACTCAGTATGATTTTTGTGGGATGCATGTATGTACAAAGGATTGAAGGAAGCACACACCTCACTTTGTGCAGTTTGTGGAGAGGAGTGAAGGGAAAGGAGAAATAAAATGAAAGATATTACAGATATAAAGAATATAGCAATAATTTAATAAGACTTACTTTTTATTAAGATAGTTAAATGATCCTTAGAGGAATAAATGCACATGCCATGATTTACACCAGTGTGATCTGAAGTGCAGATGAGAATCTGCCCATTTTTTAAGACTGAATGAGAGGACTGCATGTCTAAAGTAGGACAAACCAAAAGCTTTTTGTATAATAGAAAGGAAAGGATGTTTGCATTTCTGTATTGTCCATGTTGCCAGAAGTCAAAATCAACTGACACTTTGTTTATGGTAAAAGAGTCACTGTAGATATTGAGCAACAGAATTTGCAAGGCAACAAGAGATCAATGACCAGTATTCAGTGCTTGTGGAACAAAACATCTTTTTCTTGTGGGGTGCTCAGTTTAAATAGATCTAACAAGTCTTGTCTAGCATCTGCCATGCAACAAGATCTCTTTAGATCTAGCAAGTTATGTCTAGCATAGATTTGTCTAATCCAGATCTACAAATCATTTCTCCCCCACTAGTTCTATTCTGCTAAATTATCTGTTAAATATGACATGAAGCCAACATTTGATGAGAGCCTGTGACTTGTGAAGATGTGCTAGACATTAAATGTTCCCTGGCCAATGTTCAGTTTAATTCAGACAGTGACAGAAAAAAAATGAATAAACTCAATCTGGCATCCATTACTGCAGATTATGAAATTCGTGGGTTTTGTGTCTATTCTGCAAACTAAGTTTTATCACACAGCTTAATTACTCTGATTCTTCTATTCACTTAAGCATTGTTGCTGCTAGATGCTAGATCATCTAGAAAACAATGAATTCTAAAAGTATAGGGAATTTGATAATCATTATTTTCACAATTGTGACTTGGATGAATTTAAGCAGATTGGCTGTTACTTTAACAGTAATTTTTACATGTCTCCATTTTGTTAATCCTTGTCTATATAACTCCTGGTGTAAGTTTTGGTTAGTAAATAACAATAATAATATTTTTTGTTCTTTCTAATCTTTCTACTTGGTACAGAACAATTATTTAGCATCTCCATGACTCCTTTGTGTCGAAAAAGGATTGATTGCAAATACTTTGGATTTATAATATGTTGTGGCCCTATAGCTGGATTTTTCTCCCACTGCACCAGATTACTATCCAAGGAAATGTTCTACTTGAAATAAAATAGTGAGACCCAGGACGTGGTACTCTCACATGTGTTCTGCTGTTCAGCAGCAGTTCAAGAGATTGCAGAAGGTATTAACCCGCCCCACACCAGTCCACAAAGTTGTTACATGGTGGTATCAGCAGAAGGGAATGCCGTTTGTCCTTCAAGCACTTATTTCAGATCAATCTACTTGTGATTTTCGATCATTTACTGAGCTGGGGGAGGAAAGAGAAGACATTTCCTTGTGCTGACTGTAGAGGGAGGAGGACACAGCAGCATGAGGAGTCAGCCTCTCATAGAGGAACAGAACAAGCAAATGAAAATTGCTCCAACCTAAACGCTACTGTAGTTATGATAATGGTATTATATTATTTTAATTTCTCCAGAACAGGAATGGCATAGAAAGCACATGTTGATGAATAATCCTTTGTGTTTAGAGTTCTATTGTTCATTTTTATGTTGCAGCAGAATATCGAGATAATCTAGTTTGCCTGTTGAACAAAAAATTTCAGTTCACCAAATTTGAGATAGGAAAATAATTACCCCATGGCATCCGTAACTTCACATTTTTGCCTAGTAACACTTGCTAGCTCATGGGAGCTGAACATGAACAGCAGCTGAAAATAAGAAATAAAAATGTATAAATTAGTCATCATTAAGGAGGGGAGTCAACACTTCTAGTATTGCCTTCATTAAACCAAAGGGACTGATTACACCTAACAATAAACCATCCTTAGAAGAATTAATAGCCCATATTTTGGATATGAACTAACATAGCTCTCTGCAACAGCACCACCTGCTGATAGATATTTTGCCATTAAAAAAATAGGAAAAAAACCTCTTCATTTCAGCTACGCTGCATATATGTTCACAGTAGCCCTCACTGCATTGCATGACACATTTCAAAAAAGAATCAGACATTTATAAATTAGATTATCGCACACAGTTCCACTGGCTAGGATAACAATTACATGGAGAAGTAATGCTCATGCTTTGTAGCATTAGTTGAACAACAGACAAAATCAAAAAGCAATTTTCTTCCATGGTTAAATCCTGTGTGCAAGCCAAGGCCTTCATGCTTTCCTCTGAAGCATGCAGCCATTGCCTCAGGCAGGATGCTGGACTGGATGGACCATTGCTTCTGTCCTGTTATGGCAATTCTATTGTTCTTAGATCCTGTGCCAATGACATATCAAAACACACCATCTAAATTGCATTTGATATATATACTGTGTCACACTCCAACTCAGTGAAGCTACACGGACAGTGTGATTCATGTGGAGAATGTGCTTGAGTTACTTTAGACATGAGGAAAACAATATCAGAGCTAGGTCTACAACCTAGTGCACACAGCAGGATCTGGCAATCTGTGATGTGTTTTGGCCATATGGAAGTGAAAAAGTATTCCAGTGCTATCAATAAAAACAACAGAATGTGTCTGTTTCTGAGCAGCACACATCACCAAGCTGCAGTTCCTGGGAGCAAGAGTAAACACAGAAGCTGATACTTTCAGTAGAAAAGACAGTCACAGACATCTTTGTTGCTATTCACTGATTAAAAAAGTGCTCAAGCTTCTCCAGAGCAAAATTTCCTTGCTGTTCCATTAAATTTTCTGTTCTCAAATGGCTTTGTAAAGGTGCCAAAGAGAAAAAGAAGCAAAGAATATAATCTTAGGAAGTTCTTCTTTCTAATTAAAAAAAAAAAAAAAAGAAAAATCTCCTCATTATCACTATAATTTTTGAAACATATACTTTAAAATCCTTGGTATATATAGAGCTTTTTCCATTAAAAAAAAAGTTAAGAGACTGCATACATTTAAAAAGGTAAATTGTAGCACAGAACAGGCCTGACTTACAAGTTTGTAGCTATTGATATATAAAGCATTGATAGAGTTACCCTTCAACTTGTGTGTACAGAACTTTAGAAATGGTTGCAGCACTGGACCCTTTGAGGTTTACGATTCACTAGTCTAGATGCCACAAAACATGAAAACTACAGAGGCCTTCCTTGCTAAGATTCCCACCTCAAAAGGTAAGGTTTGTTTGTCTTCACTGGCAATCTTGTGGTTGAAGTTAAAGAGGAATGATTACTTTTATAAGAGATATGATTGGTTTATTTCCAACTATGTGTTTCATATAGGCCAATTTTCATTCAAGTGGTTACCATAATCAACAGCTACATGGCAAGTGGTGAGACACTGGCATAGGTTGCCCAGAGAAGTTGTGGATACCCCATCCTTGGAAGAGTTTAAGGCCAGGGTAGACTGGGCTTTCAGTAACCTGGTCTAGTGGAGGAGGTTGGAAGTAGATGGTCTTTAAAGTCCCTTCTAACCCAAAATTTCTGTGAATCTTTGACAGACTTCTTGTAGCTTTTCAAAGAGAATTTTTAAAAATCTCTTTAGAAAATAAGAGAGGTAAATTTTGTCATAAGAAAGAAAGCCATTACAATTTCTCTAGAGAGGAAATCACTTGATATGAAGAAAGTAAATTTCTTGTAGAAGATCAGCTTTGTGGAAGTAATTTCTTTATTTCCATTCAAAATATCACATATGCTTAAGAGAACATAATTAAACTGTAAATTCATACTGATTATCTCCCTATAGGACTTCAGACATCAAGTGAACAAAACCTTGTCTTTTATTCTGAGATCAAAAATAACAGGTGCCATATCATATCGTATCACATGCTGGTCCTGGCCTACAAGCCAGCAGCCACCTGTGTTCAACATCCTGCAGCACAAAATTACAGGTTTCCATGACGGTGAGCAATCCACAGAAGGAAAAACAGTACTCAGGCAATATGGGAAACATGATTTGACCCCCACTCTTCTAAATTTTGTGGGTTTTTTTCAATATTTTATTATTCAGTGAACTTCCGTTCAGTGATAAGTAAGCGAATGCCTTTGCATGGTTCTCTTTGAAAATGTAGTTTCAAACTACAGGAAAAAAACCCTTTTCAATTGAAACTGATCTTCTTTCAACTGAAAGTTCCTGTGATTTATATGAGGTGCTGTTAGCTAGGAAATATAGAAAAAAAATGCTTTGGGTTTAAGAATGGCCATGATTAGTTTTTTTAATGTCCTTTTTAATAGAATGCCACCTACCAATCCAAAACTAGAAATAGATTTCTAATGACTCATATATTTCTACAAAATAAGCCTGGAGTCTGCAAACGTATGATTTCAGATTTACTGTAACATTTCATGATTCTCTTCCTTTTGTGTAAAATTTCAATCAATCACTCAGCAATTCCCAGAGAAACAAAATATAACCATTCATTCTTTCTTTGCTTGTCCCCTGCTCACTTACATAGAAATATTCACCTGTTTAATTTTCTAATAGAATTTGTTGTTAAAAATTAATCCTGGGAAAAGGAATCTCCTACACACTTTGCCTCGGTGAATTTGTGCCCCTAAACAATGCAGCATCAGAATAAAACATCATGAGCTTCAAAGTCACAGATTTTGTCTTTGCAAAAATGCTACAAAGCAAGAAAAACCTGCTTCCATCTAACAGACAGGGAAGAGAGGAAAAAAATGCAAATACATTTGCCTGCAGATACATAGCAGTTGAGTTCCGCAATGAATCTCAGTTTTACTCTCAACAGCATATTTTCCCTATCTCTCTGAATCATCAGAGACAGCTCAGACTTTGAACAGTTGAGTGAACCTTAATCATGCCTTTCATGTAAATGCCTTCTTTCTGTTCACTGCAAAGAGGTTTCGCTCATGGTTAAAAATTGTCCAGAAGGTAGGATAACCCTAGAATGACATGTTAATTACTAATGTCAAGTGAAAATTCAGGATGAGAGTTGTTCACTTGGAATCTCTGAAAGCAAAACATAGGTCACTACAACACTTTGGCTGCTCATCTTCAGTCAAGACCTACCTGGGCTCTTTGCCTATTCCCATCTTCTGAGGTTCACTAGAACAGCTTCAGAGCAAGCAAGGAAATATTCTTGCAAGCAAGAGTCCAAAACAAACAGATATTTCTGACGAAAATATCATTATAACAGTATCTTCTCTTTAATAATCTAAAAATAAAATTACAACTCTTGTTGTAATAAAAAATAGTTACATCCTTCCCTATTTCCTGTTTGTGATGGGTGTTTGATAGCTTCAAGCACTGCAGATGGAAAGAAGCTGTGTCAAGGTATCTTGGGAGGTTATTAGTCTCTGATTTGAGATATGCTGCAAGGTAAAAAAAGGAAAAACCAGAAGAAAATAGTAAGCACTGACATTACAACCATTTATCACCTACTGCTGAATGAGGAATAAAAGGATCCTCTTTGAAGACAGTCTATTATCTATTTCTAGCTGGCTTCCTCCTGTCATATTTTCTTGCAGAAATAATAAATTTAAGAAGATCACATTGTGAGAATAAGTACTGCTGTATATCTAAGTATATACATTGTTCTTTTATTTACAGTCACTTTTGCCCATTTTCTAGAATAAAATACGGGTTTTACATTTGTTCTTTGTGGTTTCCTCACACCCATTATTTTTTCCTCTCAGGGAGAGAAAGTAGAGGAGGTAGTGAAGGAAGCCTGGAATAACATAAAAGAAAATGCATGCTATATATTATTTTCTTACTAGGCAAACTCTAGGTGAAGCAATATCAACTTCTGTTCTGTAATGGTACAAAAGGATTTCCATTAGGAAATCAATATTTACATATAATACATTTTCTCTACACAATGTGTGTCTATATATATGTAGATATATATCTACATACATGGATATGCATTTATGTGCATATATACACATGTGCATATATGTGTGCATATGTCTGCATACACACACATATATGTATGCATTTGTGCATATGTTACAGACATAGGCCCACCTCCTTTAAAAATATTTCATCAATTTTTAAGTTAATTTACTTATGTTTCATTATTAAAATAATATTTCTCAAGATTTCATAATAATGTTATATGCTAACTACTTACTGATACTGTTCCAAAAACAGTTTTATTGATCCTAAAATTTAGACAGAGTAGTAATAACAAAGTTGCCAGAGTGATGAGGCCTTTCTGTCCCTGAGTGTTTCTTCTTCTGCATTTGTACATCACTCCTCAAAGTTCCATTTTTCAGATGCCATCAACAGCTTAGATATTAAAATTGATCATTTACTAAATAAAAACAAGTTGCAGAAAATTCTATATTTTTAGATAAAAACCAACTAAAACTAAGAGTAGCTTACACACATTTTGTTCAGGAAACAAAATAAAGATCAAGTGAGGATTTGCCAAATGTAATGTCCTACAGAAATATTAGTTTATCTTTCCTTTGAGGCAGAGTATGAAATAAATGTGTTAATCTACTTGAAAAGGAGGATTTGCTTTAGCTAAGCATCTTTTCAGATATGAAATTAAATCTATATTTGTGTTTATAATTATTATTCTTAAGGGTGTCTTGGGCAGCAACCTTTTTTCCTAGGATAGAAATTTTAAAAGAGCAAAGAGGGTAAAGGGCAGAAGTCCCGTCGAATTTTCCATTGCAATTTATTGGGGTTAAGGGCAAAACTACAGCACACTTCTGGCCTCCTTTTAAATTCTCTCCCATATCTATTTTGTTTTCAGCTTGTAGATAATTATTTCTATGTTCTTTCAGTAAATGCATGACAGCATCATGTACTGACTACCTTCCTTTCTCTCACAAACACCCTGCCAGCATCACCATCAGCAAACTCCAGTCATTACCCAGAGTATGACTGAACAGTGGCCTTGGCAGTGGTTTGTCTTTTATGACAGCTCAGGTGTTGCAACCTCAGTGTCAATGAGGTTCTTGGTAAAAGGTCTGGCTTCCCTCTAAACAGAGACTTTGTACTTTGTTGAAGTATATTTTAAAGCTCAGAACGAAGTAGTTCTAGGATGTTCAGAATTTCCTCTAGGCCAAATGGAAAGCTCTGCACTCCCAACCTTGCATGGATCACATCTCATCCTGCCCACCTATGTCCAGATAGAAGCAGCCATCTCCTCACCTCCTGTCTAGACTCAATCATAAAAATGTATTGATGTGTTTAAATTATTCTCATTTCCATGTGTATTTCAAGATAATGGAAAGAGCAGAGTTGTTTTATTGAAAGTATGCTTCCTACATTTAATTTCTAAATTTGTAAGTGACATATTAGGGAAACATAACCAAGTTTAGTATAAGTTTCTTGAAGCCGTCTCAGTGACTGTACTGAGAGTTCTATGAATGAACTGGGGATCAAGAGGAAAAATTATCACAGACCTGAGAAGATGAAGAGGGAGCTGAGGCAGACCTCGGGTGGTTTCTCAGCAGACGTTGCTCTGTGGCTGTTCACAGTGGTCCCAGGGAGGAGCTGGATCATTGTGCCACGCTAAGATATCCCAGTGATATCTTCCTAAATTGCTTTAAATGTGTAATTTGCTGTTGTCAGTAAAGATCACTTGTAAATTTACCACTACAGAAAGTCTAGAATTTTCTTTCTTTTGCTAAAAGTACAACCTTTATTTTCCTTTATTAAGAATAGTATTCAGTGATATCATACATTTCCATACATTAAAAATTTACGGTACCAATATCACAAAAAAAAATTTTGAAAGCAGTAATGTTCTACTATCCGATTTTAAAAATTACTGATATAGCATAAATAATTTCCTTGTTCTGGCTGAGTGCTTTTAAGAGCAGACAGAAAAGTCCAGATTTCCTCATCTTTACCAAGTTGTGACTGGTTCTGAACACTACTGGTTCCTGATAGTATGATAAAAATTCTGTTTTTTTCGTAGTATGAAAAAAAATTCTGTTGGAAAAAAAGTCAGGAACTTTCATTTCTGATAGGTAGTGTATCCTCAGCCCACCTAAATCAGTAGTAAATTAAAAATAAGGATTTCTCCAGTAATACTGAAGTTAGCTACTGCAAGCTTTGCATCCAGTGACCATTTGCCATTAAGAAAACAGTGTTTCTGTCTGAAACTGACAATATTTTCTGTTTGAACACCATTTTCTCCATTTTAATGATTAAAGTAATGAGTAGATTGATATTTTACAGGTTACTATTCTAATCTATGTGTAACATTAAAACAGACACTTTATTTGACAATGTGTTTTATATGAATGTTTGCCTGCTGAGAGTTTTCTGTTAATGTTATTGTGAATCATGACATTTGCTTTCTTTTTAACGTGAAAGCACTTAAATGACACGTCCCATTTTTTCTTCTGTCGTTACTTATTTGAAATTAAAATAGTAGGTTAATTGCCCTTTTAATGACGAGTGCTTGCCTTGACAAAGCTAAGATCAGAGTTAGCAGTGTGCCAGGTAATTTAGGTAGTCAGCAAACCATGAATTTCACACTGACAATGCTAGAGGCATTAATCACTCATATTTTTCCTTTTCTTTCGTGTAGTCAAATAAGCCTTTTTTTTGGGTTACTTTAGGACTTTAGTTCACCGGGAATGAGAGGGGGGGTTAGTTTTATCTTCTGTGCTCAAGGATATGTTTGGCTTTGACTTTCCTTTTTTTTTTTTCCCTTCAGGGACCAGCCCAGCTCTTAATTTGTTTTTTTTTTTCCCCCCCCCACATAATTCAATTCCCCATCATGTAGGGTGTTGTAAACACCACAGGGATTGGTGTGGGTGGAGTGCCTTTGGCAAGAAGGTACTTTAGATGTAAGTCCAGGATAGGGGATAATACAGCCAAGCACCAATGCTTGGACTTCTGGGTGACAATACAAGAGCTAGTAACATATGCTATATATTTGCTGTTGCACAACTGCAACATTTTTGCCTTTGCTAGTTCAAAATTATCTTCATTACAGTCAACAGTGTACAACAGAATTCAATGCCATGTGGGTAATTCAAGAGACAAAATGGAGGGATGCCAGTGCTTGGTTTCAGGGTCAGATGGCTGATTGAGAAATGAATAGGGAATTCTTTGCATGTTTCCAACGAAGAATCATAATGGAATTAGGCTGTGAAGAAAACAAGCTTTTATCATCAGCAAAAACTTTGCCAAACACAATATCCTCACAAAGCCTTTCTCCCTCATGTACCTGCACTTTGTTCTTCATCAGCAGCATGGTCTGGCCTTCCGTGCCTACTTGTGAAAGACAAACTGTGATTGTGTTCAGTGAGTGTCAGTGTGAACGACAATGCTGCCCTTGTTTTCCTTAGAAACAGGTGTTATTTAATTTAGTGCCCCTGAAAACTCCCAAACACAAAGTTGCAGCCCCTCTCTTACTTTGTCATTCATCTTTATGTTTGAAATGCAGGGCAGGCATCTCTTTCCTGAGGGACTCTATTCCCTCTCTCTCAGAATAAAGGCAGAGAAGGGTCAGGAAGACCAAATCACCCTTGAGCTCTCAGGAAAGGGGATGTTTGATCTTCCCAGACAAAATACAGGCCATAAGTAAACTTGGAGGCAATTCAGCTACATGTTTTCCTTGAGCAGAGTTGCATAGGGCACGAGATGTATATCCAGATCATGTGCAGCTTTGAGAAGCAGCAGTAGTACATTTCATAATGGGGAAGATGTTCTAAAGTGAATAACTGGAGAACTTAAATTTTTTTAAACTGTTTTCCAAAACCTCTGAAAAGTGTGGCTATAGCATATGTAGATTGTACATATATATAAATAAAAAGCCCGGAGAATAGACTTGGACATATGCAAAGACTTTATCACAGTGTTCACTTTCAGTGAACTCCCATTCTCTCATCTCTAAAAGGGCAACCATTCTCATATTAGCAAGAAAACTGATGTCTGGCAACAGCTTTGCTTTTATGTATGCTTTTGCATTTTTATTCTTTTAACAATATCTTACCTGTAAAATAGTGCTTACAGAGCTAGTTCTAGGTTTGCTGTGTAATTCTTACGTGTATCTTCTGCAGAAACAGTCAATGATATTGGGTGTTTGGAATGCAAGAGTTGTCTTCAGAACTCAATCCTACTAATTTCTTTCATGTCTTTATTGCATCATTGACATCAATTGACATGGAAAGTCAAGGACAGGATACATAAGAAGTTTTTTGTACCTTCTGAATGGCTATAACCTCATAGATGACTCTAGAGATATAAGGTTTTCCAGGGCTTCAAACTTTCAGAGTAAAAATTCAGATAAGGAAGATAGCAAGTAATAAACCAGATTCACCACTGGAGTACTCTATTGACTTTGAGGGAAAGATATCAGGAGCAATTTTGGCCCATCCTATTAAAATAGTAACACAGGTGTTCCCAATGAGTAATTCAGGAACCTCTTCTTAAAGTTCAAAGAACTAATAACTTCAGGAGTTTTAATATAAATTCTAATACAATTACTATTTAATCCCTTTTAATGCATTTTGGTTTCATTAATTTGAAAGCCCTGATGCTATCAGGAGCCTACCTACTACTGGTCCCCAAAGTAGTTTCTTTAGCCAGCTGAGGATGCAGTGTCACTATCTAATACTTCCTCATTCACCAACTCTATTGTTCTTCTTCAGCTTAAGCTTTTCCACTTAACATCAGCATGATATAATTGTGCCATAGGTGAAAAATACATTATTCCTTCTTGTTATACTGAACTTCCTGTCTTAATTACCAAACTCATTTTTCCTTCACATCCCACTTGCTCGTTACTCATTTTCAATTATGATACAGATTTCCCTTTGACTTTAATTACTTCTTGTACTTAAAAGGATAAATTAATTTTCTTATTAACCCTTTGACATCTCATTAAGATCACTGAATAGGACAATTGTGTTTTCTTGTGGCATGCTGTCCACATTATGTCAGTTTGCAAAAATACTAGGAGGCTTTGTAGGAATTTGATAAAAACACTAATAGCTCTTGCTGGCATGGCTCATCACATGTGTGATATGATATTTTTTGCCTTCATAGAACCACCATTTTAACTGGAACTGTGTTTATGCTTTTGTGACATGGAGGAAACAGTGGCTTCTAACATTAGTGTTGTTGTGTTTACTTTGCCCATAATGCTCACATTCACTTTAAAAAGTGTTCATAGGATGAGGGAGAGCACAAAGGATCCCCTTTGAACTTGGACAAGTCTCTGATAGGATGGGTGTTAGAGAGAACATGAATTCAAAGTTTCCCTCTCTTCTGCGTACAGGAGTTTGTTTATGGACAATAAAAATAATATCCCTTAAAAGGTTTAAAAGTAATCCCAATTCCTCCTTATCCTTTGGTACACAAATCTCTACATAGTGTTGTGTCATTTTATCACAATAAATTTAATATTAGAATTTGTAAACCATTATATTTTTCTCACTGAAACAGATATTAAAATTGTTCAATGCTTTGCTTGAGTTGTGTCTTCTCCACTAGTCCCAGCACTGCTGTCTACTCATTCCTTTGGCCCCTTTTGATTCCCCACTGTTTGCAGTTTTGTCCACAGGCTGCAAGCTCCCTGTGAGTTATGTGCCTGAGCTTCAGTCTCCTGTTTCCTTGCTTTCCGAAGACCTCTGGATCAAGGCAGCACATCATGATCTCCCTGTTGATTCACCTAAGGTGCCTCCGAGTCAGTGACACAGAATTGTCAAAGCAGCTGAGAAGACGTTAATTCCTGATGCAAAAGAAAATTATTAAATGAAAACCTTGCAACAATTAAAATGCAGTTACTTTATTAAGACATCATAGAACTAGAACCAGTAAATATTTTATGTATCTGGCTGGTTTCGTTGCCTAGGGTGAACTGCATGTTTTTCTGCCTATCAGATCTCCATTCACTGTAGACTCTTACATCCATTTTTTAAGAATGATCTGTTCCACATACAAGTCACATATTGGGTCTGTTGAATGCTATTAAGCATCATAAAGATGAACACTGATTAAAATGAGCAGATTTGGGACTAGAATGGGATGAAATATGTATGGACAAATTGTTTTATAGATTAAAAATTTATTTTATAAGTGTCTTACAGAAACATCTGGCCTCAATTGGGGAAAAAATATTGACATTTTGTGAAGCGAGCAGCCGTCATTTCAAAAGAAAAGTTCATTTTTTAGTAGATTTCTTCCTTTGCTTATACACAAATGTAAATTATCTAAGTGTGTTTAGGTCACTAAGACTCATTACGCCTTTTTTGTATTCTCAGACACCATCAGCACCTTGGTTTCTCTGAAGGTCAATAACCTGACAGTTCTACAATCTGAAGAAAACTTACTCTTTTTAATCAAAAAGTGAAAATAAATGTTTGAAACAAATATAAGCTCCCTCCACCAGCACTACAAAACAGAATTGTAAGAAGGAAAGTTTTGGAGCTTCATCTCAATTTCATTTCAATCAAAATAAATAAATAAAATTTCTGTTGAATCTAAAGGAATGAATCTAGCCATTTACTGTAGAGCATTGAGACTTGCCTTCCCCTTTAACAAAGATAACAATGGAAAACCTAACCAGGTCTTGAAATAATTATAACATTTGAAATAGACCAATGCAGAAACATGTCTAAAGTACTCAGCTCTCTGAAAAAAATATTGAGGTGTTTTAATGGTGTTAAGCTTACAAAAACACTCAGGAAATTTTACTTGATTTTGGATGGTTGGTACAAAGAGGAGGGTAAAAGGGTACTGGAGGCATAGTTAATTGTTCCTTATCGAACTCAGAAAGATAGAAAGTAAAAAGTACTTCTAAATAACACAATATATACATGGGAAAAAATCTAACTGAAAATTTTTTATTACAAAACACAGGATTCAGTCACTGATTTTGCCTTTGGAACAAACAAAAAGGAAAGACTGATAAAGACATGCCTGTAGACAAAAAGTAGGATAAAATCATGAAAGTTTTACCAAATACAAGTTGTGCCATATTATTCTGTTATCTTGAATACATTACTAACTAAATAAAAATTATCTAAAATAGGCAAACTTCAAAAGAAAAAAAAAAAAAAAAGAAAAACCCTCCCCTCCAAAGGCAAAAACAAAAAACCCAAACAAAACACCAAAACATTTGGTGAATATGTGCCACAGGAAGATTTGTTAGTTAAGCAGTTTTGTTCAGCAGAACACTGTTATCATGAGTAAAATGTAAAATCTGGGAGAGTTGTTGGTAAAGGACTGTATTATATTGCAACACTTTCTCTAGGAGATGAAAGTCTGAATTCCTCTTTTCAACAATGAACCTGGCAAAAGGATGAAAAGGGATCAAGGGATACCACTGGTGTTTTCAGATGATGTGAGCAGTGCCAGACGAAAAGAGAATCAGAATATGATATAGGAGGAGATGAGCTGGAGGACTGCAGTCAAAGCAATGAAATTACCTCTGGTAGAACAAAGGGCACCTGAGGACCAGTGAGAAGAAAACAAGATGACTATGCCAAAGTTACTGCTCTTGACATATTGCCATCTCGATAACAATATTCATGTTGTTATAACAACATCTATGTTATATCTACTTCTGTGTTTTGAATGATACAAATTATCAACTCTTTATATCCTAGACTAGTCTTTTTCTTGAAGATTTGAGTGTGAGGCTTTAACCCCTGTATGCAGTTTGTAAAAGCTAGTCATACTACTCAATACTTAAAAATAGTGTTATAATTCTTTTTTAGAACAAATAATGACACTGATTTCTGTAGCTTGAATTTTGCATACATTTTACTATTGCCTTATGGAACTGGGAAAATAATGCATTTCCCAAACCCTGTGTCCCTAGGTTCTTACAAATGACATTCTGTAATGATCTGTAGGTACTTTTTGATTAGCATAAGGATGAACATTCTTCCGTTTATAATTTTTCTTGCACCAATGTGACATGTCTGCTGATTACTCATATTATGGTTAATTTGCAACTGATAATCAGTCCTAGTTTCTTAATAAACCTCTCATTAAGTGACTGGAGCTGTCACTTTACCTCCATGTTACTCTTCCTGAGTATAATCTGTGACCATTATGCAAAAGAAAGGACTGCTGGACGTCACACATGTCATTTGCAATCATGTACAAAAGCTTCAAAAGGAGCTTGTTAAGTAAATGCCCTTCATAAATCATTACTGTAAAGTAGAAAAGTATAACTAATCACCATCTTGCCACCCTGTTGCTGTATTTGGCTTTTTGGAAGAGGAGGCACGCTCAGCCAGTAGATATTTTAAGAGATCTTTGCAAAATACTTTCAGGGAACCCTCTGAACTTCTTGTGCTTTGCTTATATCACAGCAGAAACAGCAGTTTATTAGTACAGAGTCCCAAGCTGACTCACCTGGAAGATGCTTGAAGATTCATGCTGAAAATGTTGCCTTCAGGAAAAAGTGATATTTTAAAGTTTTGATGCCAAATAACTTATATTGCACTAACTGGTCCAAAGTAAATTTTCAAATTAACATTCCGAGCCCAGAGTAAGAAAGGAGTAATTCAATGTACTCTGCAGAGAAATACATTTCAGCTATTTGTGTTAGTTCATATTAGAAAGGAACAAAGATATGCTTATGGACAACTGCTACACTTCAGGGGATGTGCAGAAGCAGTAGCAGTTAGCTTACACCAGCCTGTCAATATTGTTTGCATTGCCACTGTAAAAACAGTCTTTGATATATAGTTTTCCTGAATAAAATTCTTTAGTTTGGTCTTCTGAGCAACTACATGACTCTGAAATCCCACCCCAGGTTCTAGCAGCCATGTGCTTTGTCAGTTCTTCATGAAGAAGTAAAAATTACACCATGAGAGTTGAAGTGATATTTGAAGTTAAAACACAGTTTTTTGAAGGATTTATTTTTTGAGGTGGGGTTTGTTTTTTTCAGCTGAGTGGGTTTCATCTTGACAGAGACAGCATAAGTAATAAAAAATGCAGGGCAGTAACGCTGGCACTGGGGGCCTGCTCGAGGCCACTCAGCGTTATTCTGGGAGTGACCCTGGTTTCCTGGGGGCTGCAGTTTGCAGTTTCCCCAAACACAGGGCGTCCTCCAGCAGCTCTTTTAGTGCTGGCTCCTCTGTGATAGAGAGAGCCCTGGGCTGATGGTGCAGGCGCAGGCAAGGACAAAGACCTGAAAGAAGGGCCCTAGTGTGATTTCCAGCTCTTTTATTTCGTGGGAGAAGCAGCAGGGAAGGCAGGAGAAGGTCCGGGGTCCAGGAGAGGCGGCGCAGGGATCCAGGAGAGCTGAAGGCTTCACAACCAAAGGCTAGGTCTGAGGGGCAGCAGGGGATTTATAGGGATACAAGCAGGAGAAAGTAGCCAATTGGGGCACAGGGATTAACATATAACCAATAGAGAACCAAACTGCAACAAAGTTTCTAGAACATAACCTTATACAGAACATTAGGTAATTTAGCAACCAACCAATAAACTGAAACATGTAAACGAAGGTACAAGGGATGCTGGGGATGAACCAAAAAGCTCACCCTGAGCAGGAGTATGCCTCAGACTGTGGCAACCTCAGGCTGTGCCCACTGGTCTTGAACCTGTGGGGCTGTGGCTTTTGCCACATACACTGCCACAGGGCAGGGCTTTGGAGGAGAATTAAAGATAAAATCAAGGAGACAAGCCAGCCATAAATAATCAAAAATTCCCTTCCTCTTCTGGAAGGGATCCCTGCCTGTGTGTTTCCTATGCATACATTCTATTCATTCATAAACTGTCAACATGCCACTATTACTTTCTCCCAGGGAAATATTTGCAGAAAGAATTATTTCTACAATATACATTCATGATTGTTTACTCATTGTCTTGTTTCCAATCATGTTTTTTAAGCTGATTTAGCAAAACAAACAAACAAACAAAGAAATCCCAATTAAAAGTTCAAGAGAGTGTTTTTTTCCACAGGGTCATATGTTGGTGTAGCAGCAAGTTGCAGTGCCTGTGTCTGAGTAATGACCAGAGAAATGGTATCTGTAAGACCTACTTATCCTTGGGCTTATGTGAATCTTCCTTTTGTTAAATTATCTAGAGAAGCTCATTTCCAGTGTGCTCACATAAATTAAATGCTGCATCTCTGTATCTAACCTAAATTCGTTCTCCTAATGTTTTGCCACTGCTTTCTGAGATAGAGATTCTTTGCCTCTGAAAAGTTTCTCCTTTTATTCTTTCCATATCTTCCTGAAAAAAGAAGTAAAACTTAACAAACAAACAAACAAACAACAACAACAACAACCAACTAAACACAAGAAAAACAAAGAAGACAATAAAGTAGTCAGGATTTGTAGATTTGTAGTAAAATAATGGAAAGCTTTCCCTCTTGGATTTTATGGTGACTTTAGGGAAATTGTCACAACTGATGTCAGCAGGAAATATATCTTTCTACATTAGGACATAATGTGTGAGGTGATGACACTCTATGTTTTTCAGGAACCCTAAAACATTCAACACAGAAGTACATTTCAACTTCTCTTATTTTCTCTCAGGGATTTTCAGGTGATGGGACACCAATGTTCATTTTTAGTACAGTATCTTAGGAGAAGAAGAGCTTTCTTTTAAGGTTATTCTCAGTAGTCACTCTTCCTTTTTTGCCATTATCCTGCTGTGCACTGGCCATGCCGTGTTCTTTATTCTACATTATTTAATTCCTTTTTTCTGTACTTTTATCAAATATCCATAAGGATTGTATCACCCCGTGAACACACAAAATGAAATATTATAAGAAGCAATTGTAAAATACTACAGGACACCATTTCTCTTTACCCTGTAAATTAAAATGTTAACTTGGGAACAAGATTTGTCTAGTTCCATATGTTCTTTCATTGTGGCTATAAAATAAGCTAATTATTTCCCGAAACCAATTGCTTTTCATTAAGAAACAATTGCAAAGATTCAACTGTCTATGAGTGTGTTGCAAAGATATTTTGACTGGATTTAATTTTTAGTTACACACCATCATGAAGTTCCTGTCACATTTCAGTGTTATTGATTTGAAACAGAAGTGGAATTTTGATATCATTTATTCTATGCTACATATTGTGCAATTATTCAGATGCTTCGTTTTCATTTGTGCTTTCCTACTTGTTTTAAATGTTATTACTTGCTTCAATGCTTTTTCATTTTAGTGAATACACTGATAAATATTTCTATCAATTGCAGATGTGATTTTTGCATAAGTAACTGAAATCCTACTACCACAGTTTAATACAATATTAGACAGCAGAGGAACTTGTAGAAGCAATTATAAAGTCTATGCGTGTATCTGTTTATTTAGTTACTTAAAAATGTTCTAAAGGGATGGCTTGAGCAGAAAAAAGGACGTTCAAGCTGTTAGTTTTACTGACAAATTTTAAAATGTCCTCACTGTGGACAAAGTGCTATCACAGTCACCCCAGTTTACATGTAAACTACAATTTCCTTTTTATTCTCCCAAGAAGGGATGAGCAAATCTGTGTGCAGTGGGACTGGCAAGGAAGCTCCCTCAGCTGCAGAGGAAGGGCTGTGCTTCAGGCTGCCCTGAAATATAAAAGCTCTCCAAATTTCAAATATCTTTGGGATATCTTCATGTTTTCTGCTTTTTTCCTCATTCAGATTGGGAATTTAGATGGGGAATGAGGTTGTCCTCGCTCCATGAGCAACCATCCTAAAATCAGGGGGAGAACATTAATAAGAAACTAGCAGTGTCAAACTGATATAGGGAAGGAAAGGGTTAAAAGGATGTTTAGTGGGAATTAGTTGTTAAAACAATGCATATGGCTTGTTTAATACTTACCTTGCTTGCCAAGCGGAAAAGGAGGATGCAGGACCATTGATAAAGGGAAGAAACCATGACCAAAGGTCCTGCTTTCGAACCCTGAAACCAGCCCAAACCAGCCTTGAGACTCGGACTCAAGCCAGAGACTCAGGGAGCTTGCGCAACAAGCAAGGTAAAAAGGTCAACCCAGAGGAAGACTTCTTTCTTCATCTGAAGACCCTTGCCCATGACCACCAGGAGGCAGTGGGCACTCACAAACTAATACAAATGACTTGAACTCATTATAATATGAAGTGGAGATAGGTTATGAATATGTATAGG
This sequence comes from Climacteris rufus, assembly GCA_013398175.1. Taxonomy (NCBI): domain Eukaryota; kingdom Metazoa; phylum Chordata; class Aves; order Passeriformes; family Climacteridae; genus Climacteris; species Climacteris rufus. The sequence continues at coordinate 984,802 of VZRZ01007409.1, read as the reverse complement.
CATATTGTGTAGCCTGTGGAATGTGTAGCCTGTGGAATATGTAACCTGTAACCTGATATATAGCTAGCCGAATGCGGCCAATGGTGAGCGTGCTTTGGAGGGTTACCCCCACACGTCCCAGAGCTTGGAATAAAGCATACCTACTTTACAACTTACAGAGTTGTGGAGTTCTATCCGCGTATCAAAACTTCCAGCTCAGACTACACCCCACTTTCCAAATATAGTCACACAGAGGAGTCATCTGAATAATTGTAGGTGAACCTTATTATTACTATTGTTGGGTTTTTTCCCGTTCCTTTTTGAAACTAATGAGAAAACACCATGGAAAATTTAAAATTTCCACTGTATTCCCTACTTCTGCTTCTTTTTTGAGGCCCTTGCACTGGGAGTTGGAAATGCAGTCAGGAAAAAATATAACCTTGAAATTGAAAAAAACAATTATTACTGAAGAATGAATTTGTTTGAGTGAAAATTTGTTCTGTATACAAAGTCAGAAAACACTAGTTTCAACTTTTCCTTACGATATTTACTTAGTAACAGAAAATGCTTTCAAAACAAATCTAGGTGAAGTTACCTGTGGAAGTAACCATTTTTTGTCCCATCATAGGCAGAATTTATGAATGTTAGAAACTCACTCAGTGACTGTTGCAGTCAGTAGAGGAGCAAGTGGACATTTTGATGGCCACAAAACAGGAAGATTCTCTTTGTTACTCAATTGTCCACAGCTTAATATTGTTCAAAGAGGACTGTGAGACAGATGATGGCCAGAGAACTCGCTGTTGGGAATGGCCCAGGTGCTGACTGAGCCTCAGCAATGGCGTAGCAGAGTGTTTGTTTTAAAGTTCAGTGCATGTGATCCTCAGAAACACTGCAGGAGCCGAAGCCTAATGCATGAGCTTCCCTTTTGGATCTCACCTTTTTAATATCATACTTTGACATATTATATAGCTTGTCTTAATTATTTTTAGTTATATAACACACATTAGTCCAGAAACAAAGAATTACAGGCTCAATACCTATTATCCATGTAGATGGAATATTTGTAACTCAGTGGTTGGCATCACAGTATAATCATCTATTTCCTTTGCTTTTCTCTTTCCAAAAGGAAGTCATCACAGCTAGCAAGGAAGAACTGTTTTCAGAACATTGCTTAGTAATATTTTTCATTTCCTTTGCATATTATAATGCAATCAGTACAGCTTACATCTGTGTAGCAATCAAATTACAAAGTCAACATAATCCAATGAAACGCTGAAGAGCCAAATAATCAAATTCAGATTAATATTAATTGCTGTAGTTTCTGCACCTGGATTTAAAAAACAAAAACAAGTAAACCACCACGTAGAACTTCCTCTACTACATTGCAAAGTTTTAAGTAAAAAAATCCCAAACAACAAAACCAAATCAGAAAAAAAAATTACTCTCCCCTCCACAAGACCCAAACCCAAAACTTCAGATGATCTATTTTCTCCTTCTCTTGAACAGGAAGGAACAGGTTTTGTCAATATACAGATTTAGATATGTATTCCTCAGACATCCTATTGAAGATATTTATAATTTTTCTTTTCCCTAGCAACTATTAACTAATTATCCATCTTTAAGAACGAAATATTATCCTCATTTCACACAGCCATGGATTCCTTCTGAACATTTGCAGTTCTGGTTATGGAACTAAATTAGGATTAGCATGTCCATTACTGGTGCAGGTCTCAATGACAGCAGGGTGCTAATTTTTACTTGTTCACACAACTAACTGTGAATACAGAAAGCCCAGAAAACAAAAAATAAATTACCATTTCCAGTCCTCCTCCCCAGAGGTGCCTTTACCCTTCCATTAGAAAGCAGCTGCACACACAATTAATTCAACATTGATCCTTGTGGGTCCCTTACAACTCAGAATATTCTGTGAACTGTGAGGGGTGGGATCTCCAGCACAGAGAGAAACTAGTTTATTGTTTTGTACATTCTACCAAAAGTTTACTACTTAAGGCAGATGGAATTTGAGTATTGTATCATTATTTAAAAGTGGCCCATGCTGATGAAGAGTGTAGATTTCAGTATTACATAAGCTCCTTGCAGAAGCAGGAGACAGCAACTGCAATTAAAGCATACTTGCACAGAAAATGCTTACACAGGAGAATGTGAGATGTAGGAACAGGACTTTGCTTCTTTAGCAAGAGCTTCCACTAGTCATTTAGGGCTCCCTTTAAACTATAGGAAATGGCTGCAGGTATAATTAAATCCTCTCTCATTTAATTACCATTGGAATTCAGACAAGACTATAGAAAGTAATTGAGAAGTTTTCAATTACTACATTAACACACTTGTGACCAGTGAGATCTCACAGATAACTCTAAATTTGGAGAGTTTAGGTTTCAGCAGTTATTCAGTCATAAAGAAGTATTAAAAACTGCTGAAATTTGTACTTCTAACACCAGTGAGATTCATAATAATAACCTGAAAGTGTTAAAGTGCAAAATTAATTTGTAGATTGAATTTCAAAATCAGGCAGAACTGTCAGTGGTCAAGTGGTAAAACAGATGTATTTCCTCCCTTGTCATTACAGGTTAACCTTCTCAATTACATGCAGAGCACACAAAGCAAGAGAAGTGCAAATATCGCAGTGGTCCTTTCTTTTCCAAAGGATGACTTTAAGAGTGAGGAGAAAGCTTCATGATCAAAGCCGAAGCATTTGATTTTGTGTTTTCCATGCTAAGACTTGCCTCTTGACATTGCCACTTAAATTTGAGTATGAGCATATTCAGTATAAGAAACCAGAGTTTGTGCCCATGAAATCTTGAAACAAATAGAATCCAAATGTGCAGGGCAAAGTCAAACTTGCTTTCAGTTGGCAGCACTGTGAGTGCCAGCAACACTTCCTAGGACACAGGTCCTTTCTCTTTGTGCTTGAAGACCTTCCAAATCACCTCTCTCACTTGTAAGATGGGGTTGCAAGGGAGAACTGAATATGGGAGTTTCACATCCTTCCTGATTAGGTTGTTTCATTTGTATAACAATTTTCATCTGGACAGAAAAAGGAAGAGTAGGGAATAGGAGTGCTAGGTCCTGACCTGTGCAAATAAATCCATAAATCCATCTTACATGTATTAGTAATGTTAAAACAGACTTCATATAATGACAGAAGGTCTTTGAAAATAGCATACAAAATTAAAAGCTCTCATCACAAGGTGTGTGTCAAATGTCAAGTTATTGATGGGCATGCATGAGAAGCTTCTCTAAACAGCTGTGCAACCTGAAGACAGAAACAGCTTCTTAGAAGGGTTATCAGCTTATGAACTGAAGGATTCAGTTAGAGTTCAGTCCAGATTCTCAATATCATGTCCGTGCATTTAAGCACTAAAGACATGGTTCAGAACTCGGCCCTCTGTAGACCACTTCACTATGAGAAGTCTCACATTTCCTGCATTTACAGAATTAGACAGAAGACCAGCATCAGCATCACTCGCGTGTACTGAAATGCCTGCAGGACTGCAGACAGTCATGGAGTTAGATACACAGCTGTCAGCAAAGCCTTGTTTAAAATTGTACAAACCCAATTTTACTCTTATTATTGACTATAATTATTATTGGAAATTATTATTACAAAAAATACTGGTTCCCGTAGGACTGGGGCTCTGGGGGCTTGGTAAAACCGGCTCTAGCAATAACAGCAGTTGTCCAACCTATGTGAAACACATCTTATACTGTAAATTTTGATGTGACATTTCAGACCACTGACAAAAGTACACAAGACAAAGAGATTGCCTTGCATTTTGCTGCTCTGACCCTTGCTTTACTGACTCAGCCTTCTCCCTTATCACTGTGGACTAAGTAGGGATCAGCACTGCTGTCTGGGTCTAGTCAGGGCCACTGGAGGTGCTCTGCTCATCTTGTCTGGGTACTGTGTAAGAGCATCCCTGTTTGGTGAGGGCACTGCCCTGCTGTCACCTCCATCCCAGCTCATCTTCCTTTGTGAGGCAGTCCAGTCTTGCTGCTCCCTGACAAAAAAAGACATCAAACACCTGCGCTTGCTGTCTGTGGATGTGTAAATCAATTTGTACAAATGTAATATGCATGTATAAACAGTTGGAACTTTCTCCTGGGCATATCAAACTCAAAGGAACTACATGTAAGAGCAGAATCTACACTGTGACATCCTCCCTGGTTAGACTGCTGATCAAATTAATTCTTAAATAATCTTTCTCACTGGCCTGAAGTATTGAAGTATAACGACAATAATTCCTATCCCCTACATAATGCTTTTCTTTTTTCAAGATGTTTAATAACTGAACAACTGAAATTACTCCTTCAGGTACCCTTGTAAAGTAACAATTAATCCTTTATCCTTTCATTGTGTCTGATACCTGATGTTCTCAAAGTATTTTATGTATTTACTGGATAAAGGCTCATGCAGTTTCTGTGTATGAAATCTTACAGGGCCAAGTGAGTTTTAGAGCACTAACAATTTTAGAAAATATTGGCAGTGTCTCCCTTGCATGGCAAAGGGAAATAAGGGTGATCTTCATGAACCTTTATTCAGACATCAAACTTTACAACTTTCAAAAGTCGAATCTTGTGCTCTTTTTTTTTTTTTGAAAGAGGACAAGGTGAAGCACAGAATGATGAAACAAAAAGCTAATATCTGAAAACAGGCTTCCCATTGACCCATATAGCCTTGCCTGTGAGGCACACATTTGTGACTCTACACTGTTCCTGTCCTCATCAGATAGGTCTTGAAGGACTGTGAAGGTAGAGTCTCTATGCCACAGGATGTTACAATGAAAAATCCCCACATTCTCTCCCTCCATTGTTATGATTTTATCACCCACATGACATTGGGAAAGTTTCTTTAGCTCCTGCAAATTTTCCCAATATTATAAATAATGTAATGAATGTGGAGTTTAAATTAAATGTATTACATACCCTTCCATATCCAAAACGACAAAATACAGCTGTGGTAAACAATTTGCAAGGAATATTGTGTTACTTAGAATCAAATACAGAGCATGTAGGAAATCTCTGAAGCTGAAGACACAGCTGGCGATGTGAAAGATGGAACAATGCCAGAGTCCACCCTTCTCCTATAAAACAATAGAACACTTGTCTTGGTGTGAGATGTAATAGGCCAAGCCCAAAACTACTGACTCTTCTAGGAGCTTCTGTGCACCATGGTGATGTATCAGAGCCCCTGCTGATAAGGTGGCAAGCCACACAAATTGTTTTGCTTCTACAACCCGATTCTAAACACTAACAGAAAAAAAAGGCTATAAAACCCTTTTGCATGCAGTTAAATTTTTTAGAGCACTTTCCAGGCTTGATGCATGGCTGAGATGCTACAACGTGCCTCATTACACTGTGACACTGTGTCAGAAGCACACATTGCCACTAGTCCCCTCCATTTCCCAAGTACAGCACTGCAGCTCAGTTGCAGTTTTCTTTCAGGGAATTGAGAAAGAAAAGGAAAGGAAACAAAATCACCAGGTGCACTGGAAGGGATGGTTTCTTTCCTCTCTAATATGCACAATAAAAAAGATTTCATTTTTTAAGCAGATGTCTCCAAGTTGCATGTTCCTCTTATCAGCCCTGGTACCAGAAATAAATATGTAAGACAACTCACCCTTATCACAGGTCACAAAAGTAGGATAGAAGCAGAGCAAGATGTTCAATGCATTGATAGGAGGAAAGGAATCGGGCCCATAATTCACTTATATCCAGTTGCATTCATCAGCCTAAAGTCAGACTCTCTTGGGTCCACTATAACTTGCAAGTGAGAAAGGACAGACCTCAAGCTTTGGATCACAGCTTTGGGTTTGTGATATTTTTGCATAAGCCTACCTACCTGGAAGCCTCCTGAGCAGTAATCATTTCACAGGGGCTGGGAAGCAGCTGGATATTTATCTCTTACTGCTCCATCTTATTTTGAGAACAGTCTGTCAGCAGAGGGCATGTCAAGGGTGGCAGCAGGAAGACGGGCATGATGCTGTAAAGACTTGCAGCAGCAGGGACTTCCTTCCTGCTTACATCTGAGCACAGGGAGACGTGGCATTTTTGGGAGCATTGATTAAGGAAGGCAGTCATTACAAACGTGAATAATCAGTGCTACTGCATTTTAAATAAGGCACAGGAGAAATTAAATTATAATTGCACTAGTAAGAGCCATCAGTGGATAGCACTACCAGGAGACCTTGTTCTTTGAGGACCTCATCCGCAAAGCTCGAGCTAGGGCAAGTTTTAATGACTTGAGGTTTCCCATCTTAGATAGTGGCACCAGTCAGCCACTTGAAGCTCAGAAGGTGCTCAAGCATCCTGCTGAGATGGGCTTTGAACCACCATTTCCTCTGGTTAACTAACTGGCATGTGATCCAGTCACAGCAATCTGACAGCGTTTTGATGGCCTAAAGTCTGGGAAATTAATTCCTCTGATGTCCAGCCTCACAACCAGCCATGCCTGCTTTCTGTGTACAAAAAAAGACCTCCAGTACTGGCAGAGGCCTCCTGGAATACCTAAAAGAGAAAGCAAGCAGGTGCATACATTTTGTCAGAGACACAGTGAACAAAGTCTATTCATGTTAGCAAGAATATGCATGGATAATAGTGGCACACATGTATACACCAAGGATCCTTTGACAGTTCCAAGTGCCCTTTCACCAAAAGTCTTAAGGAATTCAAATGGGCAGTCTTAAGGAATTCAAGTGTCTTCTTTACATTTGGCTTCTTTTTCTAAGTGCTGAATTCCTCTTACACTGCAGTGAAAGTATATTCTCTTCTGGTTTTGCCCTCTGCCAAGTATATGTTTCTTTCCACTGCCAAATTTTCCAGTGTTTTTATAAGCCTCAGTGGGCTATTCCTTCTTTCTCCATGCCAAGATCAAGCATTAGCACCTATGTCTTTGTTCTTCACTTAAAAGTTTTTCCATTTCCACAGATAAAATTAAACATATATTTATTGTTACTATTAGTAAGCCTTATAAACCTGAGCAGAAAGTTGAAAATACATACCTAAGACTGAGAATTTTCCAGCAATTTCATTCTGGTATCTTGAGTTGTTGAATACTATAGATCAATTTATTTTATTCTACCAGATTTCTTGTCACATAAAGGAAGTGCTCAGTGACTTAGGGCAGACTTAGAAATTTGTTCTTAATGATATTGGAAACATTGCAAATGCATGAATTAAGAAATAGCTTTATACTTTAAAGAAAGCATTTGATTTTATTAGCCTGGGGCATCAGAGGATATAAAAGATGTAGTGAAGTTATTCCCCTGCCTCCTTTTTTGTCATGAGGAACTGAAATATAACATATATACTTCCAGCATACATTTATCTCTTCTTCCTGACAAGCCTTTAAAGAAATGCTTGACCTAAATATCAAAAACTTGGCTATAATTTTCAACTGAAAGACCAAATAGGAGATATATTTCTAAGATGGTATTTCTTAGTTTTTCAACAAGGAAAAAGACAAAACCAACATGTGTTAAAATAGTTGCAAGAAAATTCAGATGAGAAAGTAGAGGTGAGAGAATCTAATTAGATTACATGGTACAGATGTTCTGCTGCATTGGAGGTCAGTGCCTGAGTGCTGCTGAGAAGAGTGCAGAGCATGAGCTGGCTGCCTGTTTCTAAAGAGCATGTACCAGTGAAGGTAAATTTTGCATGTGGATGTGTATTCATGCCAAATTCTGGATTCAGTGTGCATCTTAACAGAAGCCACTCTTGGGATTGGGGATGGAGTAGAGTTGGGAGTTGAGATGGAGTAGAGTGCAAGTCTGTGTTGGGAATAATGCCCTAGATGCCCATGCTTTTGGTTCTGACAACCCTGACGTGCACTACCCGTGGACACAGCACTAAAGGCTGGTTGAGGATTCAACGGCCCCATTACTACGCACCTTGTTAAGCAGGTTTTCCAATAGCTGATATTTACTCTCTGTTGTATTTTCCCATTTTCTCAGTAGAGACATTTTGATGGATCTATTTAGCTCATTCCTGTTTTGTAAGCTGAGATTTCTTAAAATTTACTGTCCTGTGGCTTTGCTGTTAGAGGCGGAGTTCATCCCTTGACGAATCACTTACACTGAGCTATTTTCAGTTCCTCCTTCCTTCTCCTATGATATTGTGCTTTTTATACTCTCCAAATATTACTACATCTTTAGAGCTCTTTTTTTTTTTTAGTTCAAGTATATGACGTGTCCATTCTGATTTGGTAATCTCTTATGGCAGTAATACATTCATTCAGTTAGATTGTTGGCACATTTACAGGTTTTTCAGGACTTTAGGGTACTCCCTGGGAGTCATAGATCCAAGAGGTTGTTCCAATCAACCTTTCACACAAAACCAGAAAAAAGGAAGCTTACCTAATTATTTTGCCCCAGTAATTTGTGGCAGGTAAAAACAGGTAAGATAAACAGGTCTGATGAGTGAACTATGTTGAAAGTCAAGAAAAGCACTTTACTTCACAACACTATTTCCTTTGGTATATCATGTAGACTTTTTTTCCTTAAAAAATAAGAAAATCTAGATGAAGCATCATAAACAATCTACTTGAAAACATCATTTGCTATCAGTATAAATACAAATATTTTTATACAACACATATGGTTATTATAGTTATGTATGATTATATATTCAGGTTTTTGCATTAAAACAAAACATTTCATATGAACAAATGAAACTAACTTAAATATGATGGTCTGTCTGTAAAATCAATATTTATCAGACATATGAAGGGTATCAAAAACTAAAACACACACAAACAATGTATTGTTTTAACTACCATATTTGCCATTGAAAGGATATGTTCTATATGGGAGTTGAGACAGTTGTTAGGCTTGATCATTAAACCATTCTGCAATGTCAAATTCATGAGGTCTACGTGAATCTCTTATTATAATCTAACTCTTCTTACAAAAAAAAAAAAAAAAGTTTTGTTACCTGAACCACTTAGAATATTTAGGGCTTATTTCACTTTAGATTTGTTTGCTTTCCTTTTTTATATGTATTTTGTGGTGCTTTGGGAGGATGGGGGGATTTGGTGTTTATTTTGTTGTTTTCCCCTAGAGAAAGTTAAAGCTAGTATGTGTGTAGGAACCAAAATGTGAAGTGGATTATTTGCAATCTGCTGTGCACCGCTAAATTAAACCCTTTTTTCATTTCTTATGCTTTGCCCCAACTAGTTTTCAGATAAGAATTATTTACATTTAGGACCAAGGACTAAGTCACTGACCATTTTACACTTTCATTAATTCCTTGCATGCCAAATTTCAGCACGTATAGAAGCAGGCTGTTCTGATTTTAAAATTGAAGTTTAAAATCTTAAGAATACTTAAAAAAAATTCAGCACAGTATCAAACAAAAGAAAATAATTTCACATTGCCATCTTTATCAATTCAGTAAAAAATAAAAAAGAGTTGGCCTTTCATGCTTTACAAAAGTAAATTCTAATATCTAGAAAGCTTTTCAAGATGCTTTCAACTTCATGGTTTAAAGATAAACATCCTTTGGGAACACATCCATATTTCTCTCTGTTCAGAGTTGGCAAAATTAACCATGTCCTGCAGTTCTGAAGCTCTTTGAGGAAAGGTAATCGAAAGCTTTTGACACTCAGTCTGAAAAATCAAATGAAGACCTATCTAACACTCACTTTGCAATATTATGAGAAAATAAGGTGGACAAATAGCGGGAAGCAAATTTGTGGTTTTTTTAATGCAGAATATATGGTATATCTTAACCCTGGATTTAACACTTACATATGATAAGACACATTTAAAATTCAGAGCAATCTATTTAAATCACTTTTTAGTTTTCAAATATTCCTAATGCAATTTATTTTTTGTCTAAACATGTTCAAGGAAAAACCAAAAACTTGTTTCTATTTCAGCAGTTCAGAAACTGACAAGTATATAGACTAATTATTGTCACATGCAAAATATGAGGTTGGCAACTATGGGAAAAGGTGCTTTTTTTCAGAAAAGCCTTCAATTTAATTTTAATCAATGGCTAGATTGCTAAATTTTTCTCTGAAAAGTTTTGATTGGTTGAGTCTCTTTTTTACAAATGATCGAAATAAAAAAGGGAATGTTTCACTGGAGGAGAAATGCGTTCACAAAAATGGCAAACCAAGATTTTTTAAATAAAGGACAAGGGATTACCCTTTAAGCCACATGTGGTCAGAGAATCTCAGAGTGTTGAAAAAACATGTCTCCCTGTGATAAATATGTTTGAACAGAAAGTGTCGTCTCCTTTAGTGCATAGGTGATAGTCCATGACAGACATCCAGATAGAGAAGAAAAGTGTTTCCATTCCAACAAGATGATTTAAAATATCTGTATGTTTCTGCAATAACTGATACTATCAAAGTGCATTGTTTGCCTCCTTTACTGAAGATCAGCATCTAATAGACGTACAAAATAGACATACAAACAATGGAGTATGCTGGGAAATACTTGCAATAACTACTCTTTTTGATCAGATTTAAGCATTTCACCTTGGCATGTGGTATCACATATCATGGTTTAAGATTTAAGCAGGTGAAAATTGTGGAAATGAGAAGTACAGAATTAGATTTAAAATAACCCTATAAGGTCAGATACCTTTTTGGTATATTATTATGGGGGAAAAAATATTAGGTCAACGTATTCCAGTGTTCCTTAATTTTACAGAAAGAAAAAAAGTTAGATGAAAGGAAATAGACAAAAATGCATATTTACAATACATTGTATAGCATCCCAAATATTTTCCAGCTGTCATTGCAAAATATCATATCATAGTTAAAAGAAACTAGTCAAGACAAGATTAAGGACAAACACAAGGAGGGGAGAAGAGAGAAATAAGTTCTGGTCAGATGATCTTGCAATAAAATATATATAATATATAGCAAAAAATCTATCTAAATTTTTTATTTTAAAATCACAGTTAAAAATCTGCACACACACACATAAAAATGCTCCAAAACAAAGAAAAAACATTCACACCAAATCTGGTATTTGCTAGAGTAGAAAGTGTTGGCAAAATTACATTTTCTATGAATTTCCATTTTACCCTGCAATTTCAGTGATTTCAGTTTCCTATATAACACTTTCCTGATCTTGAGGTCAGGAATACACCTAACTTGCAATTGTTCTGATGTAAATAATCCCCCTAATCTAATCATTAGTTGAGATTTTGTATGCGAAGAAGATAAATTATCAATTTTTTGTCATCTGTTTTAAGATTAGGTGAACTATACCTTGCTTTTGTCCATGGAACAAAAGCAGTCTAGATAAATGGATCAGATGCTAACAGCTCTGCTCCCTCATGTGCATCTCCTGTTTGCATGAAACACCTCGGGACATGACAATACTTTTCACAGGGACAAAGTACAGGTGTGTGTGTGCTTATGTGAAGAGAAGTACTGGAATTGTGTGGTCAAAGCAGAGAGGCAGATAATGTAAAATCTAATTTTGACTTTAAGACCACATACTGAGGAATAGAAGGGAATAGGGCAGCAGCATTACTGACATTACTTCTGATGCTGAACAGATGTAATAAGTCCCTTTTTGTTGCTTCAGCTCTGAACATGTATTTAGCTCAGCATGTCAATACCCAAACACAGCCTGGATAACACAGGCATAGCATGATGATAAAAGTCCAGTGACATAACTTGGTCAATCCACACAAGGAACTGGGAGCTAGATGTGTTTTCTTTTTCAATCCAAGGAGGTTCATAACTCCAGTTAAAGGTGGTGAACTGGTAGGCACTGCAGTAGCAAACCAATTAACATATTTTTTCCTTAAGGTTACTTACTACTCATTTCAGTACATGCACCATCTGAAATATATGCAAATGTAGCTGAGAGTCACTAGGGACTGTTTTGTTAGAAGTGATAATCAACCTGAGCATTACAAACACGCTTCAGGCTAAACAAGTTGGCCTATAGAACTACAAGAGGTGCTTTGCTTTGAAAATCCTCATAATCATTGCCAATGCATCTATGTCACAGAAACGAATCAGAAGAACAGTATAATCAAGCCAAGCTGAGCATGTAAAGAATCATATGGGAGATGGGATAGCAACCACTTCTGTATAGTGAACTTCTGTGTTCAAGCCAGATGTTTTACTGACAACACTTTCAGATGTTGCATGAATATTTCAGTGCAAAATGAGCCTGAGCTACAAATTAATGAGTTCTTTTTTCAAAGCCACTTAGATATGCTATTACAGCTAGCAACTTTCTCCCCTTCAGACACAGCTATTTTATTTGGATGAAATAGAATGCCTTATTCAGCCCAGGAGAAAATCTCTATTAAAAAAAAAGGTATTGGAATGCAAAGAAATTTGTTTAAGTGTTTGTAACAAAAGACCCTTAAAAGTATAAAGACTGTATGATGAAAATACCACAGCTCAACAAACACAAGACAAGTTAATGATATCCACAGAGCAGTACAGTCTGAAGTTGTAAACCTTCTCCTGTCTGAGTAGTTTCCTCATACCATATGAATAGTCCATTGAATATCTCTTGTCCCTGTAAGAAAACAAAAAAATATTGCCTGTGCTTCTAATGCAAGAAGTTGAATGTTTTGACTGAAAGTCTGGATCTAAAATCCTGTGCTATGATAAGACCTACCCCTCCTAAGGCAAATATTAAGAGAGTAGACTTTTGCTTTTTAGTGTATATTGCAACAGTTTTCTGCATTTCAAGAACAAAAGCAGTAATCTTGGGCTGTTGCTCTCACATAGATTTTTGTCTCGGACATGCCAGTTGCAATATTTTACACATGAGATTAAACGTTGTCATTTTTATGATAGAATCCATTTTGAAGAATACCATGTCATATGATTATCAGGTTCAAACAGACGAAAACAGAGGAAATTGGTCCTAATTAAGAAATGCAATAGTCCTCTGTCCATCAACTTTTCTGCATTACTTTCTTCATGTAACTTGTTGTGTTTTATAAAAGCTTTTAGATACCTTCAAAATTTGCACTGGTTTAGATTTTTGTGAACTATACACCCACTAGTTAACTACACTTTGAAGATGCTTTTTATAAATTAACAAGTTTGTCTGTGCATCTTAATTGAATGTATCAGTCAAATTACATAGTGGAGAAGTCCATGTGTCTTTTTCTCTACTGCTACTTTTCTTTATACAGTTTTTTGAAGGAAAAACAAATTTCATTGCCTTGAAAACATGAGCCAAAGAAATCAAGTTGCTGTGATGTGATCTCCAAGAAATAGGTGTAATAAAAATATCCTTATTAGACTAAGTCTAAACCATTAATGCAGATTTACATCTTTTCCTGATATAAAATACCAAAAATGTGATTCAAGAACCTTGTGAGAGAAGAACCTGCCAGACCCAATAGTAACCATTGAGGCTTTACCTGTACAGGTCTGACAGCAAGATATCTTCCAAAGGTGGTACACAGATAAACTTGCCACAGGTGATTTGGGACAAAGTTCTCCATGGAGACAACCACATATCCAGAAATATGGATGATTGTAAGTTGTCAAAGTCCTGTCATTTTCTCACAATATAATGTTACAATGTTTCTTCTTGCTGTCTAACCTTGCTATTTTGTCTTTGCTTTTCAAATCCTGGCTAATTAGAGGAGTTCTCTTTTCTGTGACACCGAAATCTCATGTCACGCTTTAATTACAAGGACTATGTAGTGTTCTATTAACTGTGGGTTTTTGTTTCTTAGATTTCTCTGTTAATTGGTAATATCTACATTCAGCTTTTTTCTTTTTCCAAAAATGTTCTTCATTACGGTAATTAACCATGTACCTAGGACAGCCAAAATTAACCATTTAAAAACTTATTTTTTCAGCCAACATCTGTGAAGATTTTGTATTTTGCATTACTGCTTATGCTGTGAAAATGAAGAGTAAAAAAATACTCCATAAAATACTGCCATAAAAATAATTTATCTTTTGAGACATCTTCTGAAGTACTCATGCATCTTTTGCCTTTAAACTACTCAGATCAATTAGGTGTTTTGTTTTTAATTATTCTATTTATTTTAAATTTTTAATTATGTTTGGACCACACTACTGAGCTTTTCTTTCCAGCTATTACATCTATACATTATAATCATTATATGTATATTGAGACACTCATATTAATATAATTTTGAAAACTGATGTTAATGGTGAAATCAAAAGTTGTGATAGAAGCAAGAGTAGGCAACACAATTCTGAATAAACATACAAATACATGATTTATCTTTCTCAGTATAGGTATTATTTTGATTTGGGAAGCTTTTCTTGCAGTCTGAATGATTTGCAATCTCTGAGGAATGTCGTTTGCTTTTTTCCTGGCACAGACCCTACCTTTGAAATAAGGTAATTTTCCTTAATTGTATCCATCATGCCTGTTTCATGGAAGCTCTTCTGGGCAGGTTATGTTTTTCCTGTACTTATGTGTGGTTTTACATAGTGTCTAGTATAATGTAGCCTAGTATAATGCAGTACAGCGCCACTCTCTAGGTACTCTCATCACTTGTACTGAGTTTGAAATTCACCTTTCACTAACTGATTCTTCAAGTTTAAGAAGCTGTCCACTTGTGTTAACAAAAGAAAACGTAGGAAAGGATATTACATAATAGATAATGTGTGTCTAGATATTTTCTGTGGGCCAAATTTCTCATTTGGAGCAAGATGATTTGAAAAATTGACATTGGTAACTCGGAAGTCCTTTACAAGGCTATTGTTGTTTTGAAAGGCACACTTTAGTCCTCTGGCTGGAGAGAGCTGGGGCTGCAATTCACCTATGGAAAGGAGAGATGTTGCACACATATCTCAAAATGTGGCTGCAAGATGCTCAGAAATTGCAATAACACACTTGGAATAGAGCAAAGCAGAACATAAAAATATATGCTATAGATACTGACTGGATTTTCAATGGTATTTGCATTGTTGATTTTCTTTACCTCAATGAAGGAGAATACAATTTTCGAGATGAAAGAAACATAACTGCTGATTAGATTTTTCTTTGTAATATGTACCAAAATACTACATAATCTCAGTGAAAACTCAGTTTTCTATTCCTTTCAATGTGACTATTTTTTTTTTTTAAATCTAACAAGCAGCCTTTCTAATACGTTCACATAGTGAAAAAAAAAAGTCATTTCTTAGGCACCCAAAATATTCTTGCAACGCTTCTCATAAGCACTGCTTTTCTGCCAACTCCCAAACAACCTTTAATCACACAGTGTATTACTTTGAGTTATTAAGGAGAAACTTTACTGCCAAAAGCTGAGTACATCACCTTTTTAGACAAGACTTGCTCTCCGGCATACAAAACTACCAGCCCCTTTGGGCAAGCTATCCATGTTTCTGATTATATAAGTAAGAATAGTCAAAGGACTATAGTCAAAGGATCATGATAATAGTATACTATATATATGATAATAATATACTATATAAAATAAAATAATTCTGAATTTTGTAACATCCATTTCAAATCTATGTCTCCAATGATGCCTGCAAAGAGTGGAGAAATATAAACAGGACAGAGGAAAATAACAAGGGAACTCAGTGCTGCCTGGTAGAAAGGATAAAGGGTGAAGGAGCTGCAAAACCCCCCACACACTAAAGGCCCTGAAACATAGAAATATGGCATATTATCTTATTTAATATTCTCCTAGAAAACAGAAGGCTGTATCTGTTTTTTTTCACAAGCTGAACAAAATGAAATATAAAACTACTTTTCCTTTACATGCTTATTTTCCTTTTGTCCTTGAATTTGGATATATACTGTTATGGATATGATTTTCATGCCCCCATTTCTCTTTCCTTTAATTGAATAAATAGTAACATCTTCCGCCATGAAAAGCTTTGCTTCTCTGGAGTGACAGCAAGGAGACATGGCTAGAAATAGGTAAAAACTAGCAGTCTGACTAATATATATTTATGTACGTATGTGTGTGTGTGTGTGTGTGTGTGTGTTGTGTATGTATATATGTATTCAAATCAGCATTCCAAGGGCAGCTGTTGCTATTAAGGACATTTCACTTGTAAGCACAATATTAAATTAGATTAGCTTACAGAACTCATAAACATGTTATGTCGGTGTGTTATAACAAAGATAATAGAAGCAATAACAAATAGAATTTGGAATCACATTTTAATTAGTCATATGAAGACAAAGCAGAACAGTGTAATGAAGCTGCTTAAAGGTGTAGATAGGAGCTATCCTTGCAATATAAATGCAGCATTTAATAAGAATTTTTACTTAAAATAATGATTTCACTAAATCACTGTAACTAAAAAAGGCCAAATGAGAAGTATGCCCTGTTTGACTTTACCTAGGGGAACAAAGACTTTTTGCTTCACTATGAATCTTCCTATGACCAAAAAAAAAGCAATTCATGCATAAAATTGCTCATATATTTGTTAGAACATCTGATTTTTAGTTGACATAGAGAGAAGTAGTTCAGAGGTGTTATATTGGTTTCCTTCAGATAATTTCTTTATTTTTTAATTTGAATGGTATTAATGATTTGTCTGTGTAATCATTTTAACTCTTTCAGAAGTGGTCATCTGATAATTACGTTTTTCTGTCAAAATTGGTATTGTATATAGACATGTATTATATATAGACAATTTGCAAAAGTCAGCAAGTAATTCATGGAGGCATTCACTTCTCATCACTCAACAAACTAACAAAAGGCAAAGTCTCAACATTTTATAAATGTTTTTATAAAACAGTAATTGTGAAGTCCTTGAAACACCCACATATACACTGTCCAAATGGTCAAATTAGATGGAATATAAATTAATTTATTGATATTTTAAATGTTTCCTGAAATAACAATAATTCTATACCAGACGGATGATGTGGTATGTAGTCATAAATGTCTGTAATGCAAGGAAATTAATATATAAATGAAAGAGTAAACACAAGAAAGATTTTTAATTAATTAATATAGCTGAGATTTGTGTAATAGCGATTAACATATGTCTAGATCTAGTATCCTTGCTAAAAGAATCACATAAAAAATCCCACTGTAAATAAAAAGGTGGTGATTAAAATAAGAAAGAAAAAAGGAATCTAACCAAAGCAATAACTTATAAAAATTATCTTTTTAATACACATAAAGGGAACCCCAGCTACCACACTGGGCATTGTCAAAAGCATTTTAGGATAGCAAATGTTACTATTCCTTTTGTACAGATGAGTCACTGGGACAAAACTTCTCAATGTTTTGCTCAGGAATATATAGGCGGAAGTTTCAGAAAAAGGAAACACTTATCAAGCTAATACCACTGAACCTGTCTTTCCTTTAACAACCTCTATTAATAAAATTTAAAAGAAAAAAAAAGAGAAAATACATATCTAAATGGGCAAGACTCAAGAGGTTAAATGACTTTCAAAGAGGTGGGTGTTTCTTTGTTATTAAATTGTACACTGAAAAAATTGCAAGTGAAATGTACTTTGAAAACATGGGCTAAGGGGGATTTTAAATAGTCAAAGGCACAATAATATGTTATTAGAACCCATTGTCACAATACAGCATTCAGACCAAGAGCTTAGCAGGAATTAAAAAAGGATTAAACCTTTATAAGGATAATGAGAATATCCATAGTTACTTTAGATAGGATATAAAATAATATTTGTAGAAAAAGAAATACAGGAATTCCTTGGGTAATAAGTGAACCACTAACTGAGGAAGGTAGGTAAAAAAACTTGATCAATGATAAAATTATTGTGCAATTTGTAACCTCCTTTGAGAAACCTTTGAAGAGGATCCCATTAGATATAGTAAAACATTGTAGAGGAGATATTACTAATTTATAGACAGATCTTAATTTCCTATGTGACCAAATGAGAAGACAGAAATAAAACCTCAAGAATCAGCCACGCTACATCCATGCTGCAAAATTTATCCATCTGTTTGGCCAGAATAGTGTGTATTCCCTCTTTATCCACATGCACTCACCTTATTTAAGTAGATAGGCCCAAAATATTTGACTGTGGATGTCATCCAGGCCCCATATGCTGCCTCTGCAATTCTAAGAAATAAATATTTTGTGTGTGTATGCATGTTTTGGATTTTTTCAGTTTCAAGTACCTGAAATAGTAAGTGTGCATATCTAGGGATAGCACTGGGGTACATTGGAGAAGGGTGAAGACAGTGCAGTGAGGTGTAGACTCCTCCATATTACCTCGTATGGGCAGTTTCTGGAGTGAACGATATACAAACTAACAGATTCTTCCAAAAAAGGAGACTGAGAATGAAATAACACTTGTGCCCAAAGCACACAGCAGGGAACTAGACCTGACAACAACCTGAGGAGCCATTATTCACCAACGCAGTTGTGCCCCCAAAGAATATTGCTTACTCTTTCCCGTTCACGGGGAAACCATAGAACCTTCTGACATTTCAAGTGTTCAGACTCAGAACGAAAATACCCTACAGAGCAAACCTGAGCTATGAACACCCTGCCACGTCCCTCACAAATAAAGCTGTCACAAATAAATCTTCACAAATTGCCAGTATCTCTGTATGGGTTGTTTGGAGTATTTTAACACTATTGACAACAAACAAAGGCATGATTTGTATCTTGCAATTATGACCTTTGGTAGCACACCCGAATAACCACTCTCTGTACATAGAAAAGTGGTAGAGTTAGAAGCACTTTTCTACTGCATACTACAATTCACCAAATATTTGAGATGTACAATATGTTCCAGAGCATATAATTTTTAGACATAGGAAAATACAGAGAAACATAATTTAAATTTTATATAGTAAGGTCTGCTTTAGGTATCTGCATACAGTTTTTAAAAGTTTGTTTTGAGTATTTAGACAAGACATGAATATGAATAAGCTAGCCAGCAGATGAAAAGGCCAATTAGATTTTGATCTTTCTTCTTTTGTTGAAATCAAATTTAATTTTCAGCTGCTCTGAACACATTTACTCCTATTTGTTTCTAGGAAATTCTGTGAGGTCTTGATTATACCAGTAGAGAGCAGCTGAATATGTATGCCAATATCCAAACTGCTACAGGAAAATGTACTTAACACACAAGGTTTAGGAATAGTTTTTCAAAATGGGTTTTATCAACGAGACGCTTTTGGATGCAACATCAGGTTTGGGAAGGCCGTACTCTATTGCTTGTCAGAGACCAGAATATGTTCCCTCTTTTTCATACTTTTTCCCAGTGTGTCCAGCACTTACCACTACAAGGACAGTTGAATCACACATTCTACAGTAGTTCTTGCATTCTTATAAAGAATGCAGCAACTCATACTATGAAGTTGTCCTACTAAACCAATCAGTTCTCC
>VZRZ01007409.1:800064-965448 GCA_013398175.1 Climacteris rufus | reverse complement strand
TTTTTTTTTTTGTTTTTGTTTTGGGCTTTGCATGTATAACTCCTAGTATTCCAGGCACAAATGATTTTATAGAAGTTATACTAGCATGCAGTTCTTTGCAAGAGGAAACTATTTCACTGATTCATAAATCAAGTAAAAAGTTTAAGAATCTACATTGTGTAATGATGTTTGTAAAAATAAGATTTGGACTAGTCAAATTTGTTGTTTTTAACATGGGAAGCTGTTGATGCAGGGGCTTTTGTTGTTTATTTTTTAATGGCAACTACTATTTTGGTTTAGATTTGCTAGCGTAAAAAATCACAAATCCATTTTCACAGCTCATATAAAGCTCACTGTACAATTTCTAGCACAGCAAGGAGAAACTCAGAAGATAAGTAGAGAAAATGATTTTGAAACTAAGTCAGCATTTTTAAGGAATTTGATTTATAAAATGTAATTTTTTGCCTTCAGCAAATCCTTGAGAGTCATTATGTTTGTTTTTTTCCCTAGTTAACTTTCTGCAGCATGCCTGGTGATGGAAATAGCTATTTACAATATTTAAAGTAGTTTTACAAATGATGTATGAGAACCATAGTTACCTTTATTTCTCTGATACTATTTTCATCAACATTTTGGGACACAAGAAAATATATTTTCACAAAAGCAAAACAAGATTCTAGGAGCCAGATTCTAGATCAGCCAAATTAAAATCAGGGACATAAATATGAATGAAACAAGAGTTCTGTTATGACTACACTGCAAAGTAATAACCATTTTATCTTAGAGAAAGCTAGAATGAAATTTCTGCAAGATGCTGTGGTCTAGAGAAGTTTGAAAAATGTGTCTGTAATGTATTTTGATGTTCCTTTCTATTCTAACTTTGGGGTCACAGTTTCTGAGCATATCCTAGGGCAGTCCTAAGGCTGCTCTGAATGACATAAGCCTGTACCATGTCCAGGAAATGCGAGGCCTGCCTGGATGTGCCTCCAGGGTGGTGACACCCTCCCAGCAGTGCGCACCAGCAGCATTCCCCCATACAACATGTACATTGAAAAAAGGGTTGGTACAAGAAATTTCAAATGTGATTTTTCTGGTAAATTTGAGCTTAGAATCCTCTTATAACAAACAGTGGCTGAATATGGGGTTTGGTAGGTCGTTGCTGTATGAAAGTGTCTATGACTGCATGCATACATCCTCCATATGGCTGGAGGGACTGTGGTTTTCCTTGAATAATGGAAAATCAAAGCACAAAGCTAGAGAAGGCTAGTGAGTTTAGCACTGTGGGAGATGAATAGGCTGTATGTACTATTGTTGCAGCCACTTTTACTAATTTATTTAGCATTCAAAATAGGATGCAGCAAGGAGTCTTTTGTCACATCATTTTTTAGAGCCAGACACCAGAAAGATGGAAGTTAAACAAATTAAAAACCTGTTCATTGCCTCAGGCACTTTTTACTTTGTCATTTGGTTCAGTTCATTTCAGCATTACACTTTTAATGGCTCACTTAGTTAAACTTGAACTTATGATTACTGTTACTACTTCTAATAAAGGCCTGTTTTGTTAGGGCTTCATTGCTGTTGCCTCAGGATAACAGCTGTTAATTTGTTTTATTACTATAATATATTTTATTTAGATTTTTCTCTTAAAAACTGCTGGCTGTGCTGCTTGCAGTCATTGTTTTCTATTCTAATAGCCAATTTGCAGAGCTGGCATAGCCTACAGGACATTGTATGTGGCAGGACTGTGGACTGATGAGTCAGATCTACAAACATGTCCAATTTATACCACAGGTTTGGTTCTTGACTTTGACAAAACAATTTTTTTCCTTCTGTAAAACACAGACATCAATATCTGTATTCCTTGTTAGAGGCATAGATGTCTGCTGATGAATACTGTCAGGTAAGAGCAGCATATTTTCTAAAAAATGTTGTACACTGGTTTTTTATACCACTTGCTCACTTGACCCACCTCAGTGATGTCAGTTCAGTTATTAAGGATTTTCTTTGGTGAACTCTAGTGTTAGAGATTTATGAGACAAATTCAGTTTCTTATTTGGATTGGTGTAATAATTAAAAAATATTTCACTGATATCATGCAGCAGGTAATTGGGTTATCTCAGAAATATATGATTGATAGATGAACTCAAAATTATAGCCCAAGTGCAGAAGGCAATCTGGGTTCTGAACTTATTTTGGCACTTGTGATTTTCTCTTTTGTGCCATATAAACATAATATTATTCCCTGTTAGACTCGTGGAGCTTGGCTGCTCTAGCCATGTCTAGCAAGTATAAAATACTTACATTGCCCAAAAGGATCCTGAGGCAGCAAAATAGAACAGTAAGTGCCCCACTACAATCCCTCCCAGAACAGCTTGTGTACTTCTCTGCATGGAGCTGGGCATTTCTCAACATTGAAAGGAAAAGTTGAACCGCATTTTCTGATCTCTTGCTTAGAGCAAAGAGATGACTCAACTGCATTTCTTATCGCTGAGTACTGACATATAAACAGTGTCTGATTTACCTACTATTTCTGCAGGTGCTGCAGTGATTACAATGAAACCTAAACTGACTTAATTTCTATGATTAAAAGTAGCAGAACAAGATGTATTGCATTGTTCCAATATTTCTGTGCTTTATCTTAGGACCGGGCTGTTCTAATTAATTTTTAGGATGTATTATGCGAGTAGTCACCTATTTTGAAAATGAAACTGAAGTTTTTGAGACTCAGTAATTGAGAATTAAAATGGGATTCAAAGAATCAGGAACAGAAGAGGAAGACTTGGTAACACTCAACTTTAGGCTCGTACTTTAGGCTAGAAGGGAATAGTCTTCCTGAAGTTACTTTTTGTTTATCAAACAGATGTAAGTCTCTCCAAATCACCTGGATGAATCATTTGACAACTATTCTGCCCAGCACTCACATTCTTGTATAGAAAGAAGTGATCCAATGGACATTATTCCCCAGCACACCATCAGGAACAAAACTAGATCTAATCTATGCAAAAGCCAAGCTTTCATTCACCAGGTATAAAAATCTCATAATTAAAATTAACACTGCATTCAGTGGAATCTTGCAGATTGTAATTTATAAACACAGAGAAAGTGAATAGTAAGTATCTTGTCCAGTAAGAGTCTGGACACTTAAGTACATGCCTTAGGAACAGAACATGAAAGCCATATCCAGTATTTGTTGGTAACTACACCTTCCCAAATCTTTTTATTAAAGAGGACTGATTGCATCAGAAAAGCTGGTGTGATGAATTGGTGGCTATTCATCTCTGACAACTCAAAGACAAGTGTTTATGAGCCTTAGGCCACCTAATTTAGGTAACCAGTTTTGAGAAGCTGGGTCTCAATGCACTTTTGGGACAACTGAAATTGTAATAAACTGCACCACTGACCTCTGCTGAAGATAATCAGAACTGCACAAGTTTTAGAATAGTTCCTTATCAGTAAGAGCTACAAAGGATTTTCCCTCAAGTTAAGCTGGATGGTGTGGAGATTGAAGCAAAGACTGTTTGGCCATTCAATCAAGGAAATAAAGAACATGGATGGGAGAAGACTACCTGAGCTAATGGAAAACATTGGCATAAATCCACTAAAGAACACATTTGTCATGGACACATTTATGCTGCAAGTGGAAAGAAATTTCCCTCAGTGCAGCCAAAAATGTCAAACTGGGTAGTGCTGGAGTCTGTCAAATGAACTGTATTTCATACACATATGAAGGAGGCATAGCTTGAAGCTTTGGTAAATCCATTCCAGTCTGAAGTTATTGTCACGATTTCCAGCAAATATCACAGTGCCCACTTTGAGTTTAGTTGCAATGCAAAGTCACTGAAAACCTCTCATTCCATTCTAAAGTGACTTGTAGTCACCAAATATCACTGAGACATATCAAACTTCTTTCCTCACAGGTGAATACAAAAGGCATCATGCATCACACTGTGCCTACTTTGAGTACAATTAAAAACTTCATTTTCTGATCTGTCAGAGCAGCCTCAACTTTTCCTTACAGATAGCCAGTATTTAACAAAACAAAACACCCATATTTTACAGTGTCACTATATAGGTTATTCCAAAGTTGGAACTCTATTATCATTCATGAAGAATTCAGTCGTGGATGTTCCTACTAAAAACAAGGAGACAAAAAACATAATACAACACCATGATCATCTAGTAGCTTGTACAAGTTTTCTTTGATTAAATCCAGGACACAGCCAAAAAATTTGGGGAGGTAAACAAATGTAAATGAAAGACTGGGGAAATACAGTTTTAAGAACAGGCAGAATGAAGAAGGTGGGATAGACTAGAAAGGGAGATATGGATGATTATGGAGGAAGAGCTGCAGCTTTCTTCTGAGGGTTCATCCTCTCACTGCATCTGTTTCCATCTCTGTCTTTCTTTTTAACTTCTTACCTATCCCATTTCGTAAAAAAATACTAGTGGAACAAGGCATCAGCAATATCTATACCATGCAGCCATTTTTTACAACATTTTTTTCTTTATTTGTGCTCCTGACTTTTCTAAAAGAAATCTGAGTAAGATGCAGTGTTGAATCCACAATAAACAATTTTCATTTTGGAAAACAGCATTGAAATAAGACTGTCATAAAATCTGCATTTTGGTCAGTTGGTGTGCACATTTTTGGAGAAGTGGTAGTAATCTTCATGTTCTAGTGAAAGAGGATAAAACAACTCTCTTCCTTGTTCCTCCAGGGAGCTAAAAGAATTTGTCACTGATAAGGAAGTCATTTAGAAGGCATTTCTAGGATATCAGTCAGGCTTATAAGCAGCACAGCAGGAACCATATCAAGGAGACCAAAGCAATTAGCAAGAAAAAGCCAATTCCCTGGTGAGACCGAGAGATGTCTGAATTCTGTTACTAACTGGTCTAATCTGAAGTTTTGATTCAGTTTTGCTTGAGTTTATTCCTGATTTAAAAGTCCATCAAATGTTGTCCTTTTAAAAAGTGGTAGAAATACAAAGCATATTTGACAGTCATAGGCAAAATATTTTAAATGATTGAGCAGTGCAGTTCCTCCAGCCATTCAAGGAATTTAGTACCTGTATTTTGGAGAGTTTAGAGTCTCCAAAACCTATTAATTCAATTGCTGAATTAACTATAATGCTCTAAATAATCCTTAATAGACTACATCTCTAGGAAATGGTAAGAATAGTCATGTGGGGTCCTCAATAGGTTCTTCTTCATACTAATATAATTCTCTCCAAAATCTTCATTCAAAGTTCACTGCCCAAATCAGTGCAGAATTTTTGACTAATAAGTCAGACATTTCTCTAACAGTATCAATTTTACTCCCAAATATTTTCTAACACTACTGTTTATTACCAACACCTAAAATATTTGTCATACTGTTGAGGATGTTACTGTACGTGTGATAAATTTTCATTTTCAGCAGTTGATGAAATCAAAATAATTTTTGAGCTTTCAAAGGAATCATTACCACCTTCTTTGCAGTCAAAGAAATTTTGTAATTTAAGAACAGGGACCTTGGACTTTAAAAAACATTTATGTCTAGATCTGAGCAGAATCCTAGCTCATCTTTCTAATTAGAGATAATATATCTTCTCTAATCAGACACCTTTTCTGCATAAATCATTCTGGATCTACACAGAGATGGAGGGGAAATGTTGGACTGTAGTTAGAGAGAAAAAGGTGAGAGAAAAGGTAGAAGAAGGAGAGGAGATCTATGAAAGAGGGGAAGACAAAACCATATTTTGTATGTGCTACGTTTGTTTCCTTATTGATCATAACACTAAGAAATTTCCGTCTGTACTATTATTTGTCCAGATCTCCTCAATGGGGCTCACCAGTGAAGCTGAGATAGAATAAACCATCGTGAGGCCTTTACAAACATGCCACAGAAAAATTTGCAAGAAAGATAATTTGGCTTGTCTGGTCATTATTCAATCTAAAGTATCTGACCTGTAAAATATAACTCTTTGTTATTTTAACTCCCAGATTTAAGTTCTCATTAGTTTATCAGATATAATCTTGACATAGCTCTGGCACTATATTATTGAATATTTTTTCCTAGAATCCTAGACTGGTTTTTGTTGAAAGTGTCCTTAAAGACCATCTGATTTCAATCTCTCAACCTGTTGGCCATGCTTCATTTGATGCAGCCCAGGACACATTTGACTTTCTGGTGTGTGAGTGCAGACATGCTGGGTCATGTTGAGTTCCCTGACAACCAACAGGCCAAATTCTTCTTTCAGGCTGCCCCTTACTCCATTCTCTGTCCAGCCTATATTTGTGTTTTAGATTGCTCCAGCTCAGGTGCAGGACCTTGCAGCTGGCCTTCCTAAGCTTCAGGAGGTTCCCATGGGGCCACCTCTCAAGCCTCACAAGGTCCCTCTGAATGGCATCCCTGTCCTTCAGTATGTCTACAGCACACATCTTGGTGGTGGGACCTTGCTGAAAGTGTGCTTGATCCCCCTGCCCATGGCACTGGCAAAGAGGTTAAACAGTGCCCATCCCAATATTGATACCTGAGGGGTTGAGATTTTTAATTATTTTCAACTAAGTTTTCCTAATTTTTTGATTTGTGTCTTGGTTCAGTTTGCTAATCATTTGCAACCACTAACATCTGAGCTACTCTCAGGTCTCCTGTCGGATTTTCTACTGTTGGATTACTCACAAATCCAGTGACATAATGTCATCCTGATAAGGAATCCTTGAACAGCACTAGACACCAACATTTAGGTGACTGAATTATATTCATATCCAGTTTCCACAGACAGTGAATATTTCCACAGGCATTTGGACAAGATTATTTTTTCTACCTACTTTAAATGTCGTATTTTGGTCTGTCAGGTACCACTCTTACTTATGTTGCCCTTCCTGGGCTGCCTAACTACTAAGCATAGAGTAATTCAGCCTAGATATTTAATTTTGGAGAGCTAAAATCAGTTTAAGTAAAATCTGTCCCCTCTTTGTCTGTATGTCATTCTGGTTTTACTGGTGTTGATTGCTTTAGGTTATAAGTTACAGTGAACTGGCACTCACTTCTTGGGCTGGAGCTGAAAATTACCATAGCTTTCTTTTGGTAATCCTTCTATGTAAAATTACACTCAAAATATAGTGGTTGAGGCCTTGTAATTGTATTCAGGACACATTTTCACAAACTGTAGATAACAAACTCTTGAATTATTTCCAGGTATTGCATAGCTGTCATGAAATATACATGACAGTGTCATGAACTGTGGCATAAATTATGTCAAAAAGTTTCAGGGAGTCTCTTAGTAGAGTGCTGAAGCATATGAAATGCTATTGATGTCCTCCCTCAACTTCATATTAAATAATTAACAAAAAAGTCAAATAGTATTTTTACCACATAGAGATAAATTTGTTCTTTTTATGGATATGGTAATCCATAAGTAAATTTGCTGTAGTCATTTAACCATTTCTTATGTCAGTCTTAGGATACGAGGATGTCAAACAAAAATGTGAGCTTTTTCTAAATCAAGTATTAGAAGTTAAGGGAAAAAAGAAAAGCAAGCAGCAACTCTAGGAAGAAGTTCCTTTCCTGAGTTGTATCTACACTGTGGTAGTTTCAGTTCAATGCAGGGATGACCTACTTGGCTTCATGGGAGAGGGCTGAATGGTAGTCTAGCACATGGAAAATTTTGGTAAGTAAAATAACTTTATTTATTTTGGTAAGTAAATTAACTTTATTCCCAGCTTAATGTTGCACAGAAAGACGATTTCTGGTATCCAAGCTAGCTTGCTTACCACTAATGTGAGAATCTTTCCAAATAGTCATTCAAGTCTATTGTTTTAGCACTATTTTGTAAGAGTTCTTTCCTCAGTGATTTCTGATATTTTTTTCTAACTAAACAAAACACTTATGATGTCTGCCTAAATCAATCTATCTGTATGTATTGGTTAGTATCTGACATTTGCATGCAGTAGAAATAGATGTTTTTAAACCAGAGATGGAATGATTACAGCTACCCCAATGGAATTGTTCTGTCTGGCATCACCTGTATTGCCAAGGGCTGCATAAGAAATGCCTTGATGCATTTATTAGATGCTTGTGTTTAGAATATATCTCTTGATACTAGATGTAAAAGGTTATTCTGCATGATGTTAATGTGCAAATCTAAAATAATTTGTAAATACCTCAATCAGGCTGACAAATAGGGTTGTTGACAGTGTTGCTGATGGTGAAAGAAAAACACCAGGTATATGGAAGGAATTCTTCACACACAAAACAATCTGACACCAAATATCTTTAATCAGCTGAGAGACGTGATAATGCCTCCAAAATATACTGCCCAATTTTGAATCTTGTGAAATTATGTCTGTAGATCTCTGAAGAAATGCTGCATAGTGAACGACTTAACACCACCAGAGATATGTTGTGGGCTTTTTTCATCATTACCTCCCAATATACCTCAGTTCTGAAATAAAATTTATTCTCAGATATACACCTGAGAATGTCTAGTATGGATAAGTAAACACAAAGAAGAGAGTATGTCACTGACACAAAAAGGGTAATGCAAAGTTTACAATGAAGTTGCTTACACATAATTTGCCAGTAGAACAGTTCGGTTGCATCATGTTCAAAAACAGCCCAAGGCAAAATTTTCCCTGTAGGTACAAGTTCTGCTCAGCATGTAAGCAGTAGGATCAGCTGCAGGGACACCTTGACTCTGCCTTTTCTGTAAAACAAAAGAAAACAAATGCACAGACGTGAAAAAAAGACTATACACATTTCTTTCCTGGTGAAAAGTCCCTATAGTCTGATACCAAATGGAAAGTATAATTGGAAAATTAGAACCAATATTAACAATATTTATGAATATCAATGTGGAAATTAATATCATATAAATATGTATCTTGTTGCATTAATATGTAATCAATACATAGTTATGATTATCAGCAGTATTACTGGACTAATTTTCTCTTCCCAGGTATTTTGTTTGCATTAATTCACTGACACAAGGTAATGACATGTCATACAATGCAGTTATTCAAATCAATATCCTTCCACTTAATAAAGACAAAGTATAACATTAGCATTGGATACTAGATCCCAGTTCCTCCTGCTCTCTAACTCTTTGTGAAATGACAAAAAAATTCAATTCTAACCTGGAATAAATTGCAATTACTTTAAAAGCTGTTCACACCAGTATAGGGCTTCTATTCTACATTGATGATTCTATCCTTCACATATCTGTGGTTTAAGTCCAGAAGGGACACAAGCATTGTGATGCTAGATACTCTGCCAGAGTGAAGTATGCAATCCTCAGTCAGATCTCTAATTTTTTATAAAGGAGGGAAACATGATGCATCAGTTAAAGCAGTTAATCAAATAGATCAGAGTATATGTCAGCCTAATTACACTATGTGATAGATTCACTTCATTTGTCTAAAGGTAGGAATCAAGTGCTATCTAGGATGTCTGAAAGTAATACAGTCCAGCATTCAACTAAGTGTTTGTCCAGAGAGACACAAATCTCCCTTGTGGTTTTTTGTTAAATGTCCCATAGTATCCCGAATGACAATCCTAGTATGTCACTTTTCCACATTTCCCGAAGGATTGCCCTTAAAAATGTGGCAATAAAAAAGAGATGCTTAGGTTCTGTGCATCAGAGGAATATACAGAATTGCTTTCTATTTATTATCTGCTGCCATAAGCATTGGAAAAGATATCTTCTTCCTTTAACGTGAAGACGAAAGTTTGTGAGACTTGCATTATCTTTTGAATCTGAGAGTATATCCTTAAGAAGTCATCAAAATAACTGCAATGAAAGCAGTAAAGAAGTGACATTAGCAGAAGGAGTCTTCCTAAATAATTTATACTATAAGGCTTCTGAGAAACCTGTCTTAGAATCAAAACAGCTAAAATTCTTTGTGAATGAATGTCTCCACCCAATCATTTGTTCATTACCTGGAGCTCTTCCAAAAATTTACAGCACTTTTGGCCTTTTCTTCCCCCCACCCCAACTTTTTGCCCACAGACTAATTGTTAGAAGAAAACACAGGAACATGATTATGGTAACACAATTTAAATTCACTCCTGAGTTAAAAAAACCTCCTAGTCCATATCTCCCTAGAGACAAACTCTCCCTTTGTGGGAAGAAGATGTAACTGGACAGATATTTCCTATTTGATGTCATGATTTGATCTTTTCAGTCTTAAATTACTCTGAACAGAGGCATCACACCCAAATACCTGGAATGACCTGTGCCTCTTAATTTAGGTCACTTGCCTAACTGTGTCAACTTCTTCTAGGCATTTTGGACTTGATATAAAAGATCAATCTGTCTGACAAATTTCTGGTGGTGTTACACTTGCAATGCATATATAAAACAGTGCATGTTTGGCAACCCTACATATGTTGTTCATAACCACTTATTTGCACAGCACCTTAAGGAGCAATGTAGAAGCAATTATCAAGCAAAAAGTAAAAAGAAAGTCCAGTGTGTGCTTTAGTAAAAGCAGATTTTGAAAATTTACATTCCTGAAAGATTTTTTAGTCAGGTGTTCAGAATTTAAAAACACAAATTTATTTTATGCTCACTAAGAAAAAAACAAAGGAAAATAAAGCGGGGGGAAGCCTTTCTTTTCTCTAGCTCTCTAAATGCTGCATATTATTGCAAATAAGTGCAATTTGTGGAATAAAATAAAGCACTCAAAAAAGATGCACAGTGGTTAACTAAATTATTCATTCAAGCATTATTGATCTCAGATGAATTAGCAAATGGCATGCTCTAGCTGAGCTCAAAGTTATTCATCTTTGATTTTAATCTTAGAGAAAGCTGAGCTGCATTATATTAATGAAAACCACAATAAAACACAATAGACAATTTCCTCACAAAATGTTTAACATAAATTAATAAAGTGGTTACGTTCATATAGTTCAATAACAAAAATCAGAATGGTGACATTTGTGCTCCAATCTAATCAGAAGAATTTAGGAGAAATACAAGGTAGTAGAAGTGTATTAAAGAGAAGGTGCAGCCTTCTGATTATAACTTTACAAGGAGTTCTGAGGGTTCAGTTACTGTTCTAGGTAAGCCATCAGAGCCATAGAACTGAGATTTTCATAGTTTCGTCTAGAAGGAGATAATTATAATTTCACTTCCTGTATAGTGAAGAGTTTCTTTGTGATTGAAAGTCCAATGGTACCTGAACCACAGGTAAAATTGCATTATCAAAACTTTGTGTTAGTGTAGCAGCGCGCTTGGCAGAAGCTGCTGCTTTTGAGCTTCAGGTTTTGGTAAGAAAGCCCAGGCAAAGCCCTCAGCCTTCTTCTTCCAATATCTGAACCCTCTGCCTGAGCTGTGGTAAAATCCCATATTTCCCTTGTGTTACCTGTACCCATATCTCAGATGCCATATATGGCTAAGTCCTGGAAAGCTCTTCTCCACTGGTCACATTGAACTATGCTCTTCCCCATTGGGTGTTTCCTGGTCCCATCTGAGCCGAGACTTTTCACCTCCCTGGGCACCATAAGCTTATCTGCTCATGCATAATGTGTGTATTCCCCTGATTCCTTCTGGCGCCAAGGGAGCACACAGTAAGTGCCACAACATCCGTGGTTCAGACACAAGAGATAAGCTGGAATTGATGACTGACAGACAAATAGCATTTTACTCTCCATAAAAGACAGCTATAGCGTCCCCTTTTCAGAGGAATCCTCCATATGCTCTCTGAGTATGTGGAAGGGTCTCTCTCCGGGACTTCCGAGACGTCGGGGTCCTGTACCTTCTTCTCTCCATGGAGTTGAGTGATAAAGGGAACCCCCTGTACACCTTTTCTTAATTGGTAAGTTACATCGGCTTCCTAACCCTACATTTCCTTGGCTAAGCTATAGTATAGGTACCTTTTTACTGCGCACTGAAATTACTAGTAATTTCCTTTTGTTATTCCATGTAGTAATAGCCTGTTAAAGTCATAGTTTCATATGTGTTTTCCTGGGTCTATTCAATAAACCTGTTATATTGTAATAGGCCTGATCTCCATCAATAACGAACAAGGGGGTATAACGGAGGTTCTGGGGTGCGGGTCGCTCTGATAGAATTAAAAATCCGTTAGGTGCCCCTCACATTCGTAACACCATCTCCCTTTAAAAGAGCCCTGCAGAGCTTCTTCTTGGCTCCTTCTTCTGGGTTACT
The DNA here is from genome assembly GCA_013398175.1 of Climacteris rufus. Taxonomy (NCBI): domain Eukaryota; kingdom Metazoa; phylum Chordata; class Aves; order Passeriformes; family Climacteridae; genus Climacteris; species Climacteris rufus. The sequence continues at coordinate 953,320 of VZRZ01007409.1, read as the reverse complement.
CAGCCATCTGGATAATTCTGGACCCTCACGAAGCAATACTGGATTCACAATAAATGGCTGATATCCTGGAGAAGGGCCCTCTGTCTAGCCTTGTATTCTTGCCGACGCTAGCACACTATGCCTGGGGAAACTCTCATCCCAGAGGAGCCAGCAGAAACAGGTTATCTGCGGTAGCTAGAACTCTGTCCTTTGGGAGAGTTATACAACTCATCTGGGCAGGGATCCCACACGCATAAAAGTGCTGTCGCTACCTCGAGAGCATTCCAGGCTTTAGCGCATTATGTTTGAACATTTACATTGTGAATACCTCTGAGTGTTTGACTGAGAAGATATTTGGGAAAATATAGGTGGCAAAAAGCCCTCTGTCAGAAGCAGGGGGGAAAAAAACCAACAAAACACAATAAACATGCAGATAAGATGACTTGAATATTAGGTGTATCACCAAATTCAGACCAGGAAAAAGGCAGAGCCATAGCCATGAGCCATATAGTCTTATGCCCTGGTAGATGTGCACAGAATGTGTATAAGATGAAGCACTTTGCAACAAGCCCCTGTAGAAGAATCAATGAGGAAGCTGAGCATTTTTATTTTAAAAGTATTTGGCCCACAAGTAGGGTGGGATTCAATTGGCTAAGATTATTGTATACCCCAGTGTCATGCCTGACCTTCAGGTGCTAATCCAGTGAGATACATGACTCCAGTACACACTGTGTGATGGCAACTCATTCTTTTAGAGGGGTTTCAGGTACCCTGAAGAACCACCAAAAAAAATAAAAAAAACTAAACTTTTGTTGATATAAAATTAAAACCCTCTCTCCAGGTTCATTTTCTCTTAAACTTGAGAAATTCTAAATACAAAGAGCCACTTGCCCAAAATATTCTGGTCACTTGGCTACAGCCAAGAACACTCTTCATCCCAGCTTTGAAAGCTGCACTGCTCTGCAGCACAAGATTAATATACTCATGGAAATAAAAAAGAGAATTATATTTCTGGAGGGTTTTTTGCATGGTGTTTAGGGAATTCCGCTAATATAGAGAAATCTTTGGATATGATCTTTATAGGAAGACAGTTCTGATTTTTGTATTAAATAAACCTTATGACAAGAATCATGTTCCAAAAGTAATTTCTCTTAGATTAATGCCCTAACTCCTGTGCTACAAAGATTGTCTCACTCTTTCACTAGACAGAGGAGGAATCTGGGTTTTTTCCACTTAGTGGTAAAGATACAAGTAGCTAAAAGCACCCATCTTTTTGCATCACAGATGCTGTTTTCCCCCTAGATTATGGCCTTAATTTTCTTCTCAGTCTATTTGCTCACCTTGAAGGAAAACCAGTCAGAGTAGAGCTGTGCATTGTGCATTGTGTGTACCAGCAGTCTGCTGGCCAGTGGGTAGGCAAGAACCAGCCAGCCCAAAGGGGCACCATGCACCTCAGTGCCATCTGGTTCCTGGGGAGAACACCGTGACAAAACAGGAGGTCTCCCTGGATTAACACTGGAAAGAAAACCAGTTTTCACAATGCTATTCACAGGGCAACCTTTTTCAGTTTATGCTGTAGACAGAATACCATTGTCTCAGTAATTTTTGCTTTTAATGTGTGAAACGCAGATACAGTTTGAGAACATGAAGTCAGATTTAGATCCATATACTCAAAGATGTCCAAAGTTTTCATAGCAAGCCAAACACAAAACCATATGAGTAACCCAACATTCACAACTGTGGACAGCTGTGCTGTGAAAGCAGCAAATGTTCTTATTGCACATACAAAGAAACTGTCAAAAGCTCATTACAAGAGACCTCAGAGGATGTTAGAGGACCTGTACCCCCTTGGCTGTTCTGTCAGCTCATCTACTCCATCTGCTGAAAGAGTGTCTGTGGTCTGTTTTGTGAAAGTGTGTACTCTAAGAGTGTCTATTTACACTCTTCAATCTAGTCTACAGGGCCTGCTAAAAAGTAAAGAAAAATGCTGACTGTATATTTCTGTTGAAGTTTATTCCCTTAAACAGTAAAATTTAGGAGATGCATTCAGCACAGCATCTTTTGGATATGAAATAGAAACAAAGCCCAAACTCTATATAGGCTTCAATAGTAAGTGTTTTCAGTTAAAATGCTTGCAGTTCTCAACCAAAAGTTATTGCACTGTCTTCCAGGTTTGGTACGTTTCTGAGAGTACACTTGTGAAATGCACTGGGATGGGACGTGATGTAAAAGGTAAAATATTAATTTCATGATACCTGTTATAATCAGGAGCTATAAATATTTGACTAAGAAAAAGCTTAAACATTGAAAATTTAACCCAAATCTGGTTGCACTTCTAGGACGGACAACAGAGGTTTACCTGAGAAACTAAACTAGAGGCAGAGTAGTCATGGGGTGTTTTCTGCTCTTTTGTTACAGGAGCTGGTTGGATTTTGGGAGTGATATGCAACATTAAGTTGATATATTAAAGCAGTAAAAATCTATACATTGCCTCGCAAATATATTTTTGTTTCAGAATAATTAATTTTTAATCCATAAATAACAAGGATTTTGGTTCAAGCAAGCCATTAAATTTTTTCAAGTGAAAGATATTTTCTGGATATTTGCTATATTTGTCAGAAATAAAGTGATCCTTTAATTTATTAGTTTATTGAATGTTAACATCAAGACACCAAAATATTTGTAAAACTTTAGCCCAAACAGTAGGTACATTTGCCTCACCTGCTATAAGTTTTACATATGCTAGACTGGCTAGCATAATACTACATGGATGTCTGGTTTTTTGCCTTTTTTCATAGCACACAACTGCTATAGGAGATGGCATAAGGTTTGCTGTAAATTTACATCCAATAATTAGAACCTGACACAGAAAATAGTAGTGGAAGAAAAAGGAGATTAAATTTTTGAGAAAATACTCTACCACAAATTCAGTATTACAAGTCTTGTTTTCAGACTTGAGATGCAGTGACAGTTAAAAAAAAATAAGGAAGACACTAGGAAACTGCAGCAAGTCTCTGTTTAATAAGACTTTCATATCTGCTTTGCATGTGAAATTAAAATTCCTGTTACTTTCTTGGTTGTAATACATTGTTATTGTATTATTATATTGAATTATATATACAACAGAATGGATTTTGTGTAGCTCAAGTTTTTGTGCAAAGCTTCATACTATTGGGACATATTCTTGCATATTTGGGATTTATTTGTAAATTGATGTGCAGAGTTAATTCAGAGCAGTTACAGAGAAACATTAGTTGGGTGAACCAGTTGCCTACTGCTGGAAGTGGCTGTTGGATTAACAGAAGAAAACTGCTCAGAGGGAAAACCAACTGACAATTTAAAGGAATTTAAAACAATTTTTTTTTATTAGTAGACTGGAATTTCCTCACATGGTATATACATAGTTATTCCAGTACTAAATTACATTTAATGAATTAATAATGTTTGCTTTGATGGACTGATAGGGCAGAGCCCCAGTGACCTGAGTCATTTGCTGGCCTTTCCTACAATTCACTGGCATGGTGAGATTGAATGGTCCATGTGCCCCCTCTTTCTCCTGAATGGGAAACCTTCAAGTGGCTATGAAGCATGGCTGGAAAATAAATATGAAAAAAATCTCAGTCTTAGGATCTGATAAGAAGAATGTTGGAGAAGTACACAAGAATAAATTTAATTTGAAAAATTACTGCACTCTAAATGCATAATATTATTTTTAAGACTCAAAATAAATGTCAGAGGTGATTCAGTCACTCCATATCTCCCTATCTCTGCTGCTGCAGTTACACTACTTGAGAGAGGCTGGATACTGAAATGTCAGGGGGAATATCAGGTAAGAAACCTGTGCCCTATGTTTTGTTCAGCAGTTATCCTGCCTTTTTATTTCAAAGTTTCTAGCAAAGCACATTCAGTTAGGATTAATGGACTTTTAAGTACTAATATATGGAATCCAAGATAAGCTGCATAAGGCCAGAGAAAGGTCTTTACCTTTAAAACTCAAAGGTCTGTTGAACACTAACTGCTCCCTTTGCTGCTGATCAGAGGAGAATGAAATTTGCCTTAAATGGGAAAAGCCTTTTTTTAGTACTGTATCAGCTTGTGGCTGTGGTAAGAGCCAGGCTGAGCTGACACTGCTGTGCCCAGAGATGTAATAGCTAATTGGTCACCTGTCAAGGACATTAGGAGACACCGATGTCTGGGCATCTGTTCCTGATGTAGTTCTGTAATAATCTGCATGAATGAATGATCCATTCTGTGGAAGGGCCATGTTGTTCTGTCCACTGACAACAGTGTCCACACACTGGCACAAATAGTGCTCTGAGATTTTCATCTCAGTTCAGCGTTTCTCTTCCCAACAGCTAGATATTGATTACCATTGAAAGATATGCAAATGTATTACTTTAAGAAACTAAAATAATAGTTCATTTTCTAACATTTCTAACATTTTCTTCTGGAAAAAATTCTAAGCTCTTTTTTCAACTTTGGTAGAATCAAATGTCTTTCATAGCACACCAACTATTGTAAAAGGCAATGCTGAAAAATATTTCTCTGATAATATTTCACAATCCCATTGTCAGTTCACTGACAATACAAAGTAGAATAACTTTCTGAGAGGAAAAGTGGTTGTGACTAAAGTAGTTGTCACATGATGATGAAATTTTGCTGTGTTGCAGGATATTGTCCTTCTGATGGACCTTATAAGAAGAATAGATAACACATTTGAAAGAAAAAAGCAGCAAGTTAAGATAACACAGCTCTACAGGGTTTGTTTCCAAGAACATCAGCAGTTACCATTAATTTTAGTAGGCATTAATGCTTCTCAGATATTCAGTCCTTATGAGAGGGTAGATTCCCCACAAGATATGAGTTGGATTTTTCCAGCAAGATCAATGAACAGATCTTATCTACATAGGTCAGTATTAAATATTTCAGATATATGTTAATTTAATTTTTAGAAGAAATACATTTCACGCTTTTGACTTTGAGATTCAATTTAAATCAACCTTAGACCAATTATATTGTCTATACAACCACACACATCCACATACTGGTTTTGACGTTCCTTATTAAAAAAACTACATGCAAGCAAGAATAACTAGCTTAACACCTTTGATTTTCAGACAGTTCTTTATGGTGACAACCTATACCTATGCCTATATTGAGTCTCCAATCCACAGCAGTGAAGAACTACAGACTGATCATCTGCATGGCAGTGTTTTACCTCTGAGCGTTTAGCTTCCCCCACTCCCCTCATATAAGCATGAACTGAAGGTTGTACAAGCTGTTGCCACTATAACTTGAAAAGAAAACTGGCATAAACAAAATAGTAAATACATGACCAACAGAGAAAGCTCATGGCTACACCTAAGTCAAGCCAAAAGACATTTAATAATGTTCATAACAAGGAGATCAGATGCAACAGCCATAAGCGTGCCATTTGTTAGTTGTGACAGAAAGATATTTTCTGCACAGTGCGGGTACATAACTGCAAAGCAGAGTGATGAGGGGAACTAAATTCCATTGAGATTTATGCATAAAAAGTGGTCTGGGATTATAAGTATCATGTGTGTGCGTGTATTCTATGTCTGCGTTTGTCTGGTCTTGGGAATTCCCTTGAGGAATACCATGGCTAATTCAGCTACGTAAAGTGGGTATAAACACTATGTCAGTCAATTTTTGTGCAGAAGATTTCTCTCCACCCTGTGGAATATTTGTCAGTATTTCATGCAAGGAGATCAGAAGGTTAGAGGTAAAAAAAAAAACAACAACTTGACCACTTAAGAGATGGGGTTGAAAATCAAGAGAATGAAACTAACAAAGAAATTGCAAGAAGTTTTTGAGTAGGAAGGAGAAATAAAATATACAAACACAAAAGAGAAAAAACTATATAAAGAGAAAAAAGGGATCTGGACTTTAGAGCAGATAGGTAGCAAAATAACAGGTGTGGTTATAATGCTATTGCCAAAAGGAAAAGCCTCATTCTGAGTGAATAAAAATCTGATATTAGCATAGGGTGTGAAAAAGATAGCATATATGCTCTTTAGAAACAGATTAGACAACAATTATGTCTAATTCTAGCAACTTTAAAAAATATGTACTTTAACGGTGCATACTAGAGGAAAGAAATACATAAATGTTATGGAAAATATTTATTTCTAGAAAAATATAAAGATTAAGAAAGAAAAAAACAGGAAAATATTTGGAAGAAAGAATAGCAACCTAGTTTGTAAAAAGCAGGAGTCAGTCATTCTTTAAAGATTCAAGGAAAGCAATTGATCTAAGTTTAATAATGGTTTGGTCTGAGTTCAATGAAGATTCACTCTAAGAATTAGAAAAAGCTTTTGATTAGGTTTCTGAGACCCTGGATCAAGCTAGCTGTAGTTACCTTCTCTGGACCATCAAAATACCAGTATTTGTCCTGGATATATACATATATTAATATATACATACCTGGCAGGCCTTTTAGCAGATCAATTTCTAATATGCTTTGCAGCAAATTTCTCAGGTGTTTTTAGCTCTTTTTTAGCCATACAAGACACGTGAGTTAATATATATATTTATGTGGTCTAAAGCCAAATTATTAATTTAAAGTACATATACCTCTTTGTTAAAAGAAAGAGAAAAAACATATCAGCAGTGTAAAACTGGAATAGCAGTCAGTTGTGAGTGAATTAACAGCTCATTTGACTCTTATGAACTGTATTAGGCATAGATCCAAATGAATGACTGGCAAAATTTAAGACTTCACTGAAGTGGTTTTGGTGACAACAAAACTCTTAGATTAAAACACAGGACTTTAACTTGACTCCCATTCCATAGTTGTTTCCTTTTTTCTTGTTCTAAATGCATATTATGGGATGTGCATATACAAAAGCAGCATGTAGAGATGAGATAAAATGACACCAGCAACAAAGGGATTGCAAAATAATTAAAATGTGCTTCTTTTGCTGCTACTGCTGTGAAGTGTCTGAATTGTATGATTCAAAATCAGAACCTTTATCAGATGCGAATAGGAGGCATAATTTCAGTCAATAAGACAGGGAAATAATGTCTTTGAGATGATTGAACATTGCAATTATGGAAGCCATACAGAGGGTAGAATTTTCAGAGGATAAGTTTAAAAGAGCATCAAAACTGTTCAAAAGGTGATAGTTTTGCATCTCAAGATTTGCTGCATTCTTTTATAGCATTTTGGTTTTGGGGTAGTTTAACCTGACAGGCTTAAGTAAAAACCATAGCCGGAAACCTTCAAAAATATCCCAAACCAAAACCAAAATTAAGTCCAGGACAAAAAAACCCCACCCCAAAAACTAGGATATTAATCTGAAGCTGTTCCTGTTCATTCCATTCTAAACCAGCTGAATCCACTGATTTTTTTTTCTGCAGCTGAATGCAAATAAACTTTAAAAAGTATCACTAACCAAAATAATAACAACATATGTACTCAGATGTGCCAGAGTCAGAACTAGACCTAACACAACTTCAGACTCTGTTCCAAATTTTGTCATGATTCTAGTCTACATTTCTCAGCAGGATGGGTTTTCACTCCACTCCATTTGCTGAATGCAGAGCGTTACTGACATGAGCAAAGATAAACTTTGCTAGGCCCCTTATCACCCACCAGGACTGAAAGTATTTTTCAGAATATGATTGAAAGGCCTGTGGACCCTGCACAGTTCTTCATGTTGAACCCTTGTCATGGGTGAGATGAAATGAATAAAATCCTGTATGGATTTGAATGCTGGGATTTACTTAAGACCTTTTAAGCTTATGACTTTTACCCTTCTTGATTATTTCACACACACACACACACACACACACACACACACACAAAGACTTTCACATTCAATCAAGTCTTCACTTTCCGTTGCTGGGAAAGCTGGGCAAAATCGTGTCAGCTGTGTGCCATGAAGCTGCCCATGGCTATGGATCTCAGGCACACCGTGTTTGGGTACATAACTGGGCTCTTCAGCTTTGCCAGAATCTTCTCTACAGCTTGTTTTACTCCATTTGAACACTTTTTACAGATGCACAATCTGTGATCAGTGTCTGAACTGGTCGTTCTGCCTCATGTCCCATACTAACCAAATAATTCAGCATGTGTCACTTCTTTTAGTTCCAGGTCTTACCAAAATTCACAACCAGTCTGAACCAGTTGCAAGTAGCAAGCAGTAGGATTACGTTTGGAAGTTCAAACGTTCAGTTTCAGTCATTCACACATACACACAATTATCTGCCAACACTCAGCATTCATAACCTAAAGTATTTCTCACCTACTCCAGCCCTCCTGATTCCTTTCTTCTTTTGAGTGTTTGGGACCTTTCAGTATTTTGAATTGTATTTTCTTATCAGGGAAATTCAGGAGTGGAGCAGGATGGTCTCACCCCAGAACAGAGGCTGGGGGAACTGACCACATCCCTTAATACAGGTTCATCACTTGTTCCTAATAATTCTCCAGAAGAGTTTTCTTTCCCATGGACTATGTAGGGTGACAGGGAAAATGAGCTTTTCTAGGCTGAATCTGACTTTTGTGAATGCTCCTTCCTATGTCACTTACACTAATGACCTGAATGGAATGGTACTGACAGAAATTCATTTATGATCCTTCCGTCATCTTTGCTTTTTTTTCTAAATTTGAGCTTAAATCTGTTTCCAAACTGAGAGTCCTATACACGCTAACATTCTGAAAACGTTACAAGTCTAAACAATTTGTAAAGAACTGCACAGAAACAGGCCCATTTAAATATGTCTAGGTAAATTAAGGCTTACAAAAGCCAAATGTTAAACACTTGCAAAAATAGCTTTAACTATTGCATGGTGCTACTTCTTTCCCTTCTAAGTGGTATTTCATTTTCTGCTTCTATGTTCCACTCACAAGCAGCAATACTAAGAAATTTTTGATGAAGCTGTACTTCCAAGTTATCTTATCTGGATTTACAATTCATCCCTGAAAAATACATATTTTTCACTCTGTGAACTTACTGGCAGCTGTGCATGAAGTTGAATTTATGCAAGAACATTTGCCTGAAGAGGACATTAAAGGTAAATTCTGGGTGTGATCTGTCTGGGATTTGCTCATGTTTTAATGTGCCTTGACCTGCTCATCTCTTTTAATGTCTGCAGGCACCCCTGGAAAACTGCAAAGAGCTCTGACAGGCTGCTCTTCTCTGATAAAAGGCAGCAAGAGAACATTAAATTCCAAAGGTTTGTTTCTAAAGGACAGTGCTTGTTGCAAGGTGGTTACAATAAAAAATAAAACTCTTTTTGCTGTACCAGATTTTGCTGTACCAGATTTTGCTGTCAGTTAGAGTCCTGCAATTTCAGGAACAGCTGAGATTTGCACCTCTGCAACTGATAGGAAACCAGCTTTTTAGGTATTAAGGCAGAAAAAGTAATTTCCATTACAGATTATTTTCCCTCTGTATTTTTTCCCTTTTCAAACTCTTTTACTTCAGTTTCTTGGAAGAATTTGAAGCTGTTACTTTTCAAGCTGAAAATTCAACACTTCAGAGACAGAGATGCCCAATACTGTAACTCTTGAGCCTGCATTATCTCTGCGTATCAGAGTGCATCAACGGCATCTCTGCCGTTCTGGCTTGAGAAGATTGATGCTTCCCTGTTCCTCCATAAATTGTTTCTCAAGTAAGAGAAAAAGTGAGAATCTCTCCAAAGTGGATTTCAAAGAATTAATTTATTTTTGTGAAAAACTAAGAAAAATATTTGGGACCTAGTGCAACATTTCTATTAAGTAATGTTGTAGATAACATTTTAAGCACTTTAACTATTTGACTACTGAAGCCCACTATACTGTATGTTGCATTTAAAGGTATCAAACAGCTCAAAAGCCATGGAAACCACTGATATGAAAATTATGCCTCTTAAATGTAATGGCTCTGTTGCAGGTGTGCTGTCACTTCAGCTGATGACACAGGCCAATCAATCCAGTATCTAGAGCTGTTCTCTGCTTCTTGTATTCACATGTTCTCTTTTGTCTCAGGTCTCTTTAGGGAGCAATTTCTTAATAGATGTAATCTTAATGTGCCAACTGAAGCAGAACTACTTAGCTAGTAACCTTTGGACATAGCTACAAATGTGGAGAACTGAGATGTTAAAATAGCAATAATGGAATAGCTATTCCTATATAAGCTCTTCATGTGAGAGAGACATCACAGGGCAGTAATGTCCACTATACTAAAACACTGAGTTCATGTGGATTATGTGTATTTGTAAGAAAAGTTTCACTGCACTTCAAATGTGCTCCGTGTTATAGGTACAGGCAGTTAATTGCCTCCTTCCTGAATTGCACCTAGAAGCAATCTGGAAAGCAACTGCACTGGACCTGTAGTACTTCATATCACTAAATCCCCAATCTCAGCATAGCTCTTGTAAGTGCTTTTAAACGAATGAAGTGCAATACTTTGAGTTTATTTTTAGAGCACCTATGAAGTGAATGAGTTTGGAATAGCTCCGGGCATATGCAGTCTGGGACAATTTGAATGTATTCAGACGACGTCTCCATATCCAGAGGGACACAATCACAGACTCAGACAGGTACAGGTATTGCCATTAGCATATTATGCTATTAAACTGTGAGTTCTCCCATTGAGCCTTACTGCCACAAAGGGATGTGCTTTTAGAAGTGCTATAAATATAAATGAATTTTTGGGCATGCTAAGGTCATAAATGGAACCACAGGGTTTTTTTAGTACACTAATGTGCACAAAGTTTCTTCCAGTTCCTGTATGATTTTCATATTCATATTTCCAATTTTAGACTATACTACTGAAAAATTTTTAGGATACCGGCCAAGACCTTTTGAAACCAGTTAACTGTAGGAGATACTCAATAAGAATTCAGAAGTCATTGTACTGCTTAGAGTGCCTTGATTTTCCTGTATTTATCATTCTTATATTATTTTGGCATGATTTTTCTACTGTTAGCCTGAAACAAATCACTATTAGTTTGCCAACTATTAAAAAATAATATTTTTATTAATAAAATAAAGGCAATATTAATTAAGAATTTATAATTAAAAACTTAACCTTAGTGAGCATACAAAAACTACAATAAAAGCATTCAAACACTTCTCTGATTTATTCCAGTGAAGTGCCTAAACTTTATAGACAAAACTAGAAGTTTCACTGCAGAGTAAAGCTGGAAAATGTCTGTGATGAATTGTTCGGAATATCTAGGACACTCCTTGAAAAGGAAGAAGACTTTCTTCTCTGCGTATGGAGTAATCCCTGCGTACTGCAAGGTCATTTAGGCTGGCTCAGATCTTACCATAAATGTGTCGAGAACAGCATACAACAAGTAATAATCATAATAAGGCCACTTGACAAAAATGATTGCCTGTGTGTTGCAAATTAAAGTCTTTCCTGGGAGCTATACAAAATATATAGTGACAGCAAATAGATGTAATTCTTCACTTCCTTGCTTGGAACCAGCCAGTGCTTATGTTCACACAGAGAGAAAAAAATACCCATAGCAGCTATTCAGTGTTGAAGCTTATAAAGTGGACTGTCACTCTCACAGGTGCACAGGGATATTAGTGAGGCTCTGCTCCTCCCAAGGGCTCCAGAAGCAATTGTGCCTTTTTCTCCTTTCTCTGTCCAGCAATGTAGAAGTAACTAGATCTGTGAAAGCCTGAAAGAGGAAGGGTTTTTTGCAGACAACCCTGAGCTGAGTGGAAGAAAGCCAAGCAGACACTGCACTGACACCCCAATCCTCGTGGGTGTTGTGAGCACTTTCTCTCCTGCTATCCCAGGCAACCTGGCTGATACCAGCAAAGATGACATCCCCTTCTCTGCAACCATAGATGTTATTATGAGTCCACTCTAATTCCTATAACTTTATGCTTAAAACCACTGCAATACCTGCTTCAGCTGGCAGTCTAAAAATGTGGGCCATATCTGACAGTTCTTACTTGCCCTGCATCTGCCTTCTTCAAGGACCTTTTTGTTTTGGAGAAAAATGTTTTTGGAGACCGTGAGATGTTTCACCTTGGTCTTGATGTGAAATTTCACACATCCAATTCCCACTATTCATCACCCACAAGGCTTTTTAGCCCACACTTCTCTTTCTACAGTGCCTCAGGACTATATTCTGAAAAGGAGTAAATTCACACCTCTGGGTATGACCCAAAGCATTCGAATCTTTGTGTCAGAGTTGGAGTACGTATTCTGTTATAAGCTAAGCAGTGAAAAGGTCTCTGTGTCCTTGGTATGTATACTGCCAAAAAATCATCCTTTGGCTTTGTGAGAATAGTGAGGATTGTTGGGACATAAAACTTCTGGAGATGTTTCACAGATGCTTATATTGTTATATACAAACATCTAACATTCATAGCTAAGAGTATCTGGGCACTGGTACAGGTTGGGAGCTGACCTGCTGGAAAGCAGCTCTGCAGAGAAGGACATGGGGATTCTGATGGACAAGAGGCTGTCCATGAGCCAGCAGTGCCTTGGGGGACAAGCATGTCAATGGTATCCTGGCATACATTAGGAAGAGCGTTAACACCAGGTCAAGGGAGGTGATCCTGCTCCTCTACTCAGCCTTGGTGAGGCCGCTCCGGAGTGCTCTGTCCAGTTCTGGGGTCCTCAGCACAAGAGAGACACGGAGCTCCTGGAGTGGATCTGAAGATAATTAAGGGACAAGGAACAGCTGAGGGAGTTTGGCCTGTTCAGCCTGGAGAAGACACGACTGAGGAGGGACCTCATCAATGTGTGTAAATATCTAGAGGGGAGGTGCCAAGGAGATGGATCTGGGCTCTTCTCAGTGGCGCCAAGCAATAGGACACAAAGCAATGAGCAAAAACTGATGCACAGGAAGTTCCACCTGAACATGAGGAAGAACTTGTTTCCTGTGCAGTGACTGAGCCCTGAAACAGATTGTCCAGAAGGGTGTGGAGTCTCCCTCACTGGAGATATTTAAGAATTCTCTGGATACAATCCTGTGCCATGGGCTCTGGGATGACACTGCTTGAGCAGGAAGGTTGGGTCAGATGTTCAATGTAGGTCTTTCCAGCCTGACCCATTCTGTGATTCTGTGATCCTGAGAACCTGAGAATAAACACATACATATAAACTGTGTGAGTATTTTCAGCATTTTCTGCTTATTTCCACAGACAGCCTTCATACTGACATCTATGAATCTTGGCTTTAAGCATGTTTTCTACAGCCTGTCTTGGAAAATGTCTCTAACTCAGAACTTGCACAGAAGTTGAAGATTGCTGAATCTAAAGGTTTTGCTTATTTTTGTGCCTGTTTATGTACTAAGTATCAAGTGGTTCAGGTCAAGTTGTGGATTTGGTGATATATGCACATTGCTTTAGCATGGGTGTTGAACTCAATGATCCCCAGAGGTCCCTTCTGATCCCAACCATTCTGTGACTTTGTTATAAACCTGATATTTATTGAAGAGAATTCCAACTAAGGTATTATCCTTAATCCTTTTAAATTTTTTCGCAAATAAATTCTTTAGTCTATGACTATTTTAATCTATGTCTGTGATTCTAGTTCTCAAAAAAAATAGTATGAAAAAGTAAATTTCATGAGTGTGTTTTGATGGTGGCTAAGGCACAAGATTAAATACATTCCTACATGCACATCAGAGGAGGAAGATGATGTAGCTAGTTTAATGAGTTATTTATGGTTTTGAAGTATCCTCTCAAATACTGAAAGCAATGTGATTTAATGAGCCACATGCAATCGGTAGCTTTTGCTTTATCAAATATTTTCCTCAGAGTAAACTGAGTCATTAATAATAATTAGGAATTGAGTGGCCATTTACAAGGTTGAGTAGGAAATGAGGTAAAAAACATGTTGTTTGGAAGCAAAAGATCTGCACATACACAGAGAGGGAGTTTGAGGTCATTAAAAGCTGTGGGCTTGGATTAGTGGCCTCCATCATGCACATTATTAATGAATCTACCTAGTTCACTCAATTGAAATTTATGATTAATCATAAATGAAGTATCTGTAAATAGAATAATCCAGCATGAGGTAAACAACTAGATTTTAATTGCCAGTGGATGGAAATTGTAGCAGTAGATGGTAGATGGATTTAAATTTAGATTATATACAGAATTAGATAAGGATAAATATAAATCAATAGGAAGACTGATTGCATTTCCTTTTCTTAAATTTGCCTGACACTTGCTTCATTCACTGAGAAGCTTTTCCTTAAGGGAATGCCTTCATGTACTTTACCTTTTCAGGATTTTTTTACCTTTACAGATTTCACTATGAAAACTGAACATTTGTGCACTCTGTCTCTTCCTTGCCTTGGTAATTTGTCATAGAATCATAGAATGGCTTGGGTTAGAAAGAACCTTAAAGATAATCTGGTTCCAGCTCCCTAACATGGACAGTGACACCTCTCAGTAGACCAGATTGCTCAAAGCCCCATCCAGCCTGGCCTTGAACACTTCCAGGGTTGGTGCACCCACAACTGCTCTGGGGAACCGGTTCCTGGGAGAGCCTCACCACCCTCCCAGTAAAGAATTTCTTCCTAACATCTAATCTAAATCTATTTGCTTTCAGTTTGAACCATTTCTCCTTGTCTTACCACTACAATTCCTGTCAAAGAATAACATACTACATTTGTTCCACAAAAGAATTGTTCTCAAGACCATTTTTAAGTAGACAGGGTATTAAAAACTTTACTGGATTGTGTCAAACCTAGTGTCTGTAAAGTATTCAGGTACTTTGGAGAGTGGCTTAAAGCATGAGAAAATTAATTATTCTGCCTTTAGAGGAGATTTAATTTTCTCATAGTAAATAAAGCCTGGGGCCATACAGGGGAAACAAAAACTTGAGTAGCTGCTCATTAAGTAATCATCATCCATTCCATGTACTAAATGATATGAGAGTGTGAGGGAAAATTGTGCAATTCATAGAATTTAATATAATACATAGTACATATCCACCAGATAGGAAATTATGGTAACATTTGAATTATTCTGCTCAGCAACTTTATACTTCTCTTGCTGTTTCTTACAACATTATATCTGATACATATTCATGGGTACTGTTTCCTTCAGGAGTTTTGCTGATGTTTGTTTATAAGTCACCATATTCTACCTGATTGCTCCATTTGTTAGCTTGGATTTTGTATGTTTGTATATTAGTGCTTAGACAGCTTGGGGCCAAGGAAATGGTTAAGGCCCAAACCAAATCTGTTCTCACTACTAAACTGCTGCATTCTAACAGAATATATTATCTAGAAGATAGACTGTGGTTAAACCTATGACACCATAGTATGAGTCAAGAAGATGACAACCTCTGAGGTCCAATGCAGGAAAATAACTCAAGCTAACTGGGGACATCCAGGTAAATTAAGGTACCTTTTATAACATCTGCAGTAACTAACTGGCTTTGAAAGGTTCCTGCAGTCACAGGATTAATTAGGGATCCTCCTTGCTTCTGCACATCCTTTCTTCATCTGCTACTCAACCACTGGAGTTCAAATGCCTTGATGTACCATCTGCTCTGAGACAGATGAAAACCACTGTACCTCATCTCTAATTGCCTGATTTTTCTGTTTTATCAGTAAATACCTAGTAATCTCCCTAGTGAGCTCTTAATAGTGGCTTAGATGACAAGACTGATATTTCTAATGGCAAGAAGTCAAGCATACCTCATCTAAACTGGCTTTTTCATACTGAAAAGCCAACGGAGGATGTGATTTGCCAAATGTAAAGAGAGCAATTTCAGCAATGGTAGTTGATTTTTACTGCATGGCATCTTTCAGTAAAGGATCTCCAAGAGAATTATAAATATTAATTGCTAAATTTAAACTAAACCAAGTTGTACCAGGCAGATGACACACTAAACTTTTATCACTTTCACTCAAATTGTAGCACTTTCAAGGCCTAAAACTCTAAACCCCTAAAAGTATAGGGTTTCTTTTTAATTTGAAGTTGTGATGCAAACTGATTGTCTTAGAGGAATGAGATCTGCATTATTTATTTGTCCAGTTTTAGTATTTTGGCATGAACTTATTCCTCATAAAGTTTCATAAGGCTTTTGAAAGTTGTAAACCAAGGTGAAAAGGAGTTGATCTACCACATAATAAACATGGTTTACTTTTTCATTTATGTGGCAGTCTAGTCTTGTTAAGTTTGTGTTATCACAAAGAATAAGCATACAACTATTTAATTCAGTGATACACTTTCTAGGTAGAGCTAAAATTGATGCTTAATTTTTTTTAAATTATATGCACTTTTTTGGATGTCAAAACTGGCCGTTCTTATTCTCAGAGATCAGAGATTTTTTTAAATATGTCTTATAGGAAACAGCTTCTACCACAGAATCTATGTTTGCTTTTGAAGCTCATCATGGCCTCAGTTCTAGGTATTGGATTTTGCATCAACTCCGTCCCTAAATCCAATTTCAATTTTACAATACAAAAGGATGTATTAAAATACCTAAGTGCAATTGAATGCATATTTTATTTTTTCAGGATGGGACAAAACACTCTTTTCCAGATCACTAAGAGCCTCAGAAGAGTGGAGTGCCTGAGAAGGCCCCCTGACTACTTCCCAGTATTCTTGTCAGCACCAGGCACTCACCTCACCAGCCTGCCAGCACAAGAGCAGAAGGAAACAACAGTGTACTTCCCAGTGCCCTGTGCCATCCTCCACCTCTAGAAAACCAGCAGGAGGCAATGAATAGAGGAAGGCAGGCAACCACAGCATGATATCAATTTCTAGATAAAACCAGCAAGGAACACATCTTGGTGAGATTTCCATTTCAGGGGCAAGCCTACTCCTTCTTCCTAGTTTTATAGTCTCTGTACAGTAATATTATCTGAAAGGTGAAATTTTTATATGCAGTAAAAAAAAAGTAGCAGCCATGAAAATGAAAAATAAGACATCAAGTGTCTTGTTAAAATGGTTGAGGTGTCATTTCATTGTCCAATATAACATGTATTAGGAATAAGCTTGTATGAAAGAATCTGCTTAAAAGCTGGCATTTTCTTTTCCCTGAATTGAGGTCTTATTTAATAAATCTAGCAGAGAACTCTGCTCTCTGTCTCTCTTTAAATGACCATATAGATACATGGGTGTAACTGAAAACAGAGGCTTTCCATTGTGGAATAAAGGCAAATGTTCCTTGCCATCACATTGTTTTTAAGACATCAATAAACAAGTTCACTTTTCTGAAACATAACTAAAGATGTAATATTCCTTGCTATATTTAAATCATCCTACATAAAATAGAAAATGAAATTTTCTGAATTTTAAAAAAAAGATTACTTATAAAAAGTTTCCATTTGAAACTTATTGCCCTATCTTAATAAATTAGTCACTACCTTTATAAAATAAATAGTTCCTTTTAAAGTGTTATGCCTGAAAGCATTTTCTTTCACAATGGCAGTATCAGTCTGATACTGATAAGTGTATTGATGTGCCTTCTAATTAATTTTCTTCAGTCAGGGCTAAGCCTCTTTCCTAACACCTGTTGTGAATACATGTACAACTGTTCTTTCTGTCCTTGACTTTTTAGAAACCTGAAGCATGTAAAGAAAAACGTAGTATTCAATAGTTATCATTTAGACTTTTTAGAGTCCACTCCAGTGTACCCTAGTGCTTCATTAAAAAGCTCAAAGTTTTTGTTGGTCTTTTTCAATGGCCTTTGTGTCAGGCTGTTCAGACAACATTTGAGAGAAATACTACTGAAAATGCATGGAGCAAGAGGTTATGTTTAGAAAGATAGCTTGTGGATATAGTAAATGTAAAGAAAAACATCTTTCAGTCACTTTAGATGTGTATTAGTATAAAATAAGTGCTCATGTAGTGCTGCAGGTTATGGAATGCTATACTGAAATCTAACAAAAATATATAAAAAATAAAAATAACAGCAGTTACAAGCAGGATTTTTCTGACCATCAGAGGACTACATTGCTAACTACTAAACATCATGAATGTAAGTAAATAACAGGATTTATATTACTTCCAGCAAGTAAAAGATAGTTTTCAAAAACATTACAGTCACTGCAAATTCAAAAGCAACAGGTAATTAGGGAAAAGATCTGAAAGGTCCCAGCTTAAAAATCACGCTTTTAACTTCAATGCATCAGAGAGTCAGCTTTTACGTACAGAGATAGAACTCACTGCAATATCAGCTTAGGGACTGACATTGTAAATAGTTTTCTTGGAAAATACACTTTTAAGTGTTTTGAATTTCAATTACGTTTTGGTGTAAGTTACAATTCCTGCACACTGTGCTCTGCAAGAACACAAATACATGAGAAAATTTTCCCCCTTACATAAAAAGGAAACAAAGACTTAGTGAATCACAAAATCACAGAATGGGTGATGTAGGTCTCTGTACTGTCTAGTACACCCCACTATTCAAAGCAATGTCGTCTACAGAAGTTTCCCAGGCCTATGTCCAGTTGGGTTTTGGATATCTCCAAGGATGGACATTGCACACCTCTCTAAGCAACATGTTCCTATGTTTAATCATGCTCATGGCAAAAAAAAATTACATGTAATTTTCTGTATTTTAATTTGTGCTTATTCCTGCCTGTACTGTTACTGGGCACTAATAAAAATCTGGCCATCTTTATAACCCCATTCCAATCAGGTATTTACGCACATTGTCAAGATCCACCAAACTCTCTGAGCCCTTTCTTTTTGAGCTGAGAAACCACAGTTTGCTCAACATCCCTTCACATGTCAAAATCTTGAAATCACCTAATCATTCTCATGGCCCTTCACTGAACTCACTCTAACATCTCCATGTCTCTTGACCCCTTGGAGTCATGACTGATGATTCATCTTCAGTTGGTCTTTGAGCTGCTGATCACAACATTAACTACATTCTCCTATAACAGAGTGTAGAATTCACACATTAGCTTATGCATGTCTGTAGCAATTACTAATTCTTGTTTTCTATTGAAAATGGCCTCATTTTTCTATACTGAAAACCAGTTAGTCCCCTTAACTCTAAATTATGTGTTTCGTAAATGAATAAAGGAAAACATAAATCTCATTTTTAATTTCCCTTGAACAATTTTTGAAATATATTTTTCTCTTACTTAATAAAAAATGGCACTTCGGAATTTCCTTTCTTAGGGTGTTTGCCCCTGAATGTCCATTTCAGATCAGGCATACACTTTTGAAGAGAAATTCTAATTCTCCTCACATCTGCTCACATCACAAAGTGAACTCAGAGTGCACAATG
Source organism: Climacteris rufus (assembly GCA_013398175.1). Lineage (NCBI taxonomy): Eukaryota > Metazoa > Chordata > Aves > Passeriformes > Climacteridae > Climacteris > Climacteris rufus. The sequence continues at coordinate 934,151 of VZRZ01007409.1, read as the reverse complement.
TGGATTCTTCATGCATGAAGCAGGACTGAAATGTGTTGTCCAGTAGCACACCAAATGTGTTTCAACTGCTAAAATCAATAAATTAAAGGGATTAGATCACATGCAGTCTGAAATAAAATATCATAAAACACATGAAGTAGTTATAAGGTTATGTTAATATGAAACAACACCAACACTGAATAAGGTCTAATTAAGAACGTTTGATGCACCCTGAAAAAGAAAGGGTTACACAATCTCTATGGAGAAGTTAAATGCACTACAAAGAAATGGTTTGTACCATTTCCAGTAATGGCGGGAGAATGCCATCCTCCCAATATGATGTGGGAGGATGGCATTCTGTAGTTCCCAGTTTAAATCTAAGACAAACACAAAAACATTGGAAATTTTCATTAAATCCAAATGGAGGATTTCAAGCAACCAGCAATTAAAGTTATACATATTTGGAATGAAGACAAATAATATGATGACTTAACAATTCTATTTAGGAAAAAATCAGATTAGGACATACATTTGAAAATTAATTTTAAAAATGAGAAAATATTCTGAACAATTTTTAAGGCAGAATATTTTGTTATAGGAGCTCCCTGGAATTCTCCAAAACCCTTGGTTGAAGCTTTGAGATATTTGAGGTTTAATACTACAGTTTAGAATGTTTCAGAAAATATGTCTGCCTACAGGAGTCTTTTTTGAACCAGCATTAAGGCAATTATTTTGAACTAACTTGGTACATTTTTTAAGTGGAATTAAACTGTACTCTGTATATCTGCAAATCCCAAAGAAAGAGGAGGATGAACTGTGCACATCCTGGGCCTTACAGAACAACTCTCACACTGGTTGTGTGACCTGTGATTCTCAAAGGTACTTAAAGTAATGAAGTTCTGTTGAAAGTCATTGAGATATGATCATTACACTTGCAAAAACCTTTTAAACTCCTTTAGCCTCAAGTCCTTCTTTCACTTGTTTCATACTCATTCATCATATAAGTGATTACCTGAAGTGATCCTCAGGCCAAACAACACCATTCACATTTTGAGTGAGCAGTCCAATACTCTTTCACTTGATACACTCCAAATGAACTGCTGAGATATAGGGTAGTAGAGGAAGCTTGACAAAACCTGAGTAAAGTCTGAACTTTATGATTGTCTTCAGTAGATATAAGATGAAGCCAACTGGAAGCAGGTATCAAAATCAAGGTTCTGTGAAACTGCTTCCTTAACCTGTTTGAAAAACAGGGTATAGTTTTGAGCATGAATCAAGAGCTCAAACACCTCTTTCACAGCTGTGCAAAATTCCGTCTTAAAATGGTTGAAATTTTTGACACCATGACTCTTCTTGAAAAGGTGTATCAAACCTTATGGTTCAACATCCTTTTTCTATTCCATAAGTAAACAGCTCTGGAAACTACTTAAGCAACATCAGTGTCCCAAGGCAAAATGTATTTTTGTCACTCTTAAAACACATCTATTTAAATTATTTATAAAATACTACAATTTTGAAGACTTTAAAAGTGCTCTATTTCAGTAGTCATAGATATTTTTCTTAATTCATAACCTTAACTTCAGTCTTTGATACATTAAGTAAAATATTTCACCATCTCTGTATAAAAGAAGTTTTTATTCTCTTTCTCCGTATTTTCTATGCATCTTTTATATATTATCACTTATTTTCTATATCTTATTTTCTTTACCTAAATAACTCTGACTTTCTCAAATTTTTCCTGTAGCATTCAATTTCTTTTAGACACCTGAGCATCCTTATTGCTTTCAGCTCATCTATTCTCATCTGATCACATAATTTCTAAAATATTTCCCATTTCTGTAATAAAGGGATATTTCACATTTCCATATTAAGTGGTCTGGTGAAAGGTGTCTCAGTTCATGGCAGGGGAGTTGGAACTAGATGATCTTTCTTTAAGGTCCCTTCCAACACAAGCCATTCTATGATCCAATGATTCAATGATTCAATGATAAATTGCAACATATATTATCTCAGATCATTGAAATTTTTCTAAATAATTTTAATACAACTTATGGAACAACCAATTAGGTCATCTGAGCAATTAATTAAACTATCCTATCTTGCATCAACTGAATTGTACATGAACATTGTGGTATAATCCAGACACCAAAGCAGATATTTGTATACAATCACGTAGAATAGCTTTACACTATGGTTTTGCATTTAATAAGTTTCATCTGGACTTTGTGGTCTTTATAAATGCACATTCTGTGAGATAGTTTGAAAAACTTACTAGCATCATGTGTATGTCTACTACTTGTCTACTTTATACTTATGTTCTTTATGCTAATTTTAGAAGAAAATTAAATTGGTTTTCTGTGACTTTTTTCTGACAAATACAGGTTGGCAGTTAATCATCTCCTGTTATGATCTCCATCAAGGTTGATTCTTACCTTGGGGGTAATGATGTCCATCCTCCCCCAGAACTGTATAACACTTGGTAAAAATTTTCTAAGCCTTACTTCTCTCTTGTGCTTAGCGTAGAAGGTGAACTTGCAAGCTAGCTCAGCTCCACACAGGCTGTGCTCCTCCTCTAGCTGCACTGGGAATTGCTCTGGCAACCTCCAAGGTGCCAGTCAGGCACACGGCACATGGGACTGAATACCTAAACTGCTGTACTGTCATTTATTTTTTTTAGGTGGGTGGTGAGATAGATGCTCCTGGTTGCAAGGAGTTTAAATGTGGCAGATTTTCTGAGATGACAAATAAAACCAATAAATTCACTGTGGTGTTCTTTGCTGCCTTGCTCCTGCACAGTGTCCCTCCATGGATATTTTGCTGGTTTTTTCCCAAACTCAACAGAGAAGGATAAATGTCAATCTGAGAAGTTAATGAAGACAGTGCATTGACAAGGTTCTTTAAAAGATAGTGACCTTTTTTTAAAGTATAATAAATTAATAGTCTTGCCTTGGGGATGTTACCTAGACAGAAAACTGCACTGTCTTGTTTTGTTTGCTGCTGTCCCTTTACATCTTTCCTGCCTTAAATGTACACACACTCTCGTCACACACATTCACACAAATGTCCACATCTACTACAAAATTTTCTGTTGCACTCCCCAAAGACTACAAATATTAGCGTTGCCACTGATCTAGGTGACATTAATAGCTTGTAATTTTCTGTAACACTTCCTACTTCCAGGAACTGAAAGTAAGCCAGCCAAATCCATGGCCTTGATTTTCCAGGTTCCCGTTCTCACTACGACCCCTACTTTTAAGTACAATCAGAGTCGTTGGATTTAGAAGCTCAGACACCTAAGTTCTCACAAAAAACTTCCTCACTTAAGTATCCCTGATAAATTTTACCAGATCTGGGAATTTGAAAAATAACTAAATATTCTGACTGCTGTCAAACTGTTCCTTCTGTTTTTCAGACAAGAGTTGTACATTTTTATCAATGATGATAAGCCTGTTAGCCAGCTGATCAAAACTGATAGTTCAAATGGCCAAAACAGTGCATTAAAATATTTAAAGAAAACCAAAAACAAAGGTCTCAGCATCACCTTTTGACAGATTTTTCTTGCCAGTGTAAAGTAACTGTTTACTTAGTTTAGTAATTTTATAGTAATATGAGGCTTTCCTCTTATGTTTTATGTCCAATGCTAAATATATGCATTTTTGAGCTCTGACTCTGTGTGTTCTTACATTTTTAGACTAGATGTATTCACAGTCATGGTTTTATATATCATTTTGCTTGAAGATCTTCCTCCCAAAAGCTTAAACCCTTCTCTGAAAGGTTTTATAAACAGCAGTGTTATCCTCTCTCAGCCTTTGTTTCACTAGACTAAATAGGTCACACACTACTAGCTCACACTTTGATGACAGATATTGCATTCCCTCATTCATTTATGTACCTTGCCTCAGCATCTGTTCCACTCAGAGCTCGCCTTTCCTCTTGGCCCCTTGCAAACTTGGTCTCCAGACCCACGGCTGTAGCTGAGACAGAAACCCTCTTGATTTCCTTCTAAGACAGTAGATTATCTTTTACATTTGCTTTTAGGCATTAATTATATCCATGCTCTTTGAATATAATCCTTTTCATTTTTTTTCCAGTGAGGTTGTTTTAATGAAGAGGACAAGGAATATATCCAGTTAGCAATCAGGATAAAATAAGATAACATTACAAATTGATACAGTACAGATATATTTTTCTGACTGTTATTTTTCACATGGAGATGCTTTGACCTTGTTTCATTTAATTTTCCTACATAAATAATTTTGAGAAGGTTGGTTACAGCCAAGCCACATTCAGATGACTGTCTGCATCTTGAAGAGGAAATAGAATATCAGAAAATACCAGATTTTTTTTAAAGCTCAATCTCATTAAGTTTTCAGGTTTTCAGGCCCAAGTCTATCAGACTGCTCCAAAAAAAAAACTATACTCATTCTCTGATCTTGATTTTTCCAGCTGAATACTGATGAATCTTATTTAGTTTTTAATCACGTCTTCAGTGTCATTTGACGTTTAAGTAATAACTTCACATTTAGACACATTGTAATTTACATCCTTATGTCACAATATTTTAATGGGTTTACTTCTAAGAGTAATGGCTGACCTTTAAATAAACAAGTATGATGTGATTGCAAGAATCAAAGTTCAATTTTATTGTTATGTTATGTACGGATAAATTGCACAAGATTATGATATGGTAAGCAACATTAGAAAAGCGATGTATTTCATTTTGTTTTTTCAAAAGATTAAAGATTCAAGTCCTGTTGATATAATGGAAAAATGTATCATTTTTACTTACACCTATATATATGTAAAGCGCACATTTCATTTATGTTCTTCAGGGAAGTTTATATATTGCATATAATAAATAGATTATAAAAATATTAATGACGATGACAAACAAATTGCATCATCTAGTTTAATCAGGCTTACTCTTTTTCCACAGTAGAATTTCTTTTTTTTTAACAGATGCATTTACTGAATATTAGGAGGGAAATTCCAGAGTTTTGGGATGCTCATGGCTTCATTTTGATTTCCACAAAAAGAATGCCAGAATTTGAGACAGGGAGGGCTTTTGAGCTTGAAATCTGGTATATTATTTTCCAGTTAAATTTTAATTTCATTTTGCTTTGCTTTATTTTGTCTTAGTGGGATGAAAATATTTAGTAGAATGCTTAATAGAATGAGAAATAAAATAAAATTAATCTATTATTCTGTATTAGGCTTTACACTCCTCATCTCTTGACTCAGACTGCATTAGGTTTCTCTCCTGAACAAATCTGTTCTCATAAATTCATAGACCATAAAAATTCCCTTCTCAATTATACTTCCTCTTCTTGGACCCTGTGAGATACCTGTGCTCAGGATGTGCAAAGATGCATGGGCTGTTCATACTTAATCTTGTGAGGTACTGAACCCAAGGGAGATGAGGTGCTCAGCAGGCCCTTGGTACCACATGTAAACTCTTAGGAGGTTTACCTTAAAAAAATAGTGACTAATAAAAAAAGGAAATAATCTGTATTTGAAAACATCCTTTAATTTTGAAACATCTAGTATTTTATCTCATGGAAGCTGGACAGCAATACCACTGATTTAGGGATACAGAAAATCATTACATCCTTCCCATGATTCCTATGCTTGGAGCCTTTCACTCCTCACTGAGGTACAGTGCTCACATTCCTTAGGTATAGGAGCTATGGTGGAGATTCAGAAGAGAATCTCTTCTGAATGGTAGAGATTAGAAGTGGCCAATACACCTAGGGGATGAATTAGTCAGCTAACAAAATCTGATCTCTGATAAAAAACTGCCTTCTGGCTGTAACAGCACTTGAAACTGAATGGTTCACAACAGGTTAAACAGCATATTTCTTTAAAAAAAAAACCAAAAAAACAAAACAAAACAAAAGAAACTTTTTTCCACACTCTCTTTCACACAGAAAATTCCCTCAAATCAGGTTGAATTACCAGAATATAAGAAAAAAATTTCTAAATATATAAAGAAAGCTTTGGTGAAGTGTCAGATAAAATAATTCATTTATGCTTTCAGAAAGGAACTGTGATGATACTCCCTGTCAAATTCACATGAAGGTCTTTTACCAAGAGATCAAGTATCTCTGCTTTCTAGTTGAAAAAGCCTGTCATGATTTGATGAATCAAGAGAAGCTGGATGGACTGTTTCTTAGGAATATTACAACTCTTCCCATTGATTAATCAGTTCATGAAAAAGTGAAAACATAAGCATTTTTCAGTCTTTGTCTTACAAGAGGTTAGCAGTGATATGATGTGACCATTGGTTCATACTGGTCCATCTCTAAATGTTTATATTTATGTTTACATTATGCTACTGCTGGCTAACAGCAAAGTGTCACTGACCCCACCAGTTTTTCTGTCACTGTGAGAAGACATGACAATCCAGATAAATTGTAACTATTAGAGTAGCAGAATGAGTTCTGTGCTGAATGCAAAAGAGATTAAAAGTAAGCATTCAAGGAGATCCACATCAATGGATAATAGGTAATAGCTATGTTAGGAAATTGACACAAGAGTGTCTGCTCTGAGAAACAATTTCTCACAATAACTGTGAAGTTCTAAAAGTCTAAATATGTCAGATAGACCTTTGTTTTTCATAACTAGTGCATTGGATTTAAATTGTATAATATTGTAAATTCCTGAGTAAATAAAGGATTAAATACTGGCACACGGTCAATACATAAAATTGAAAATAAAGACTTCTTTTAGCTAGGTCCGTTTTTACAGCACAGTTTGTTATATTTTCAAGGTTTTCAAGTGGCACTGCAAGTGAAAATTACAGATATTTTGATTCTGCGTCTAGTGTTCTTCTTCTAGTATTCTTCTGCTATTTTGGGTATTTTTAACATTACGGATAAATTCATGCTTTTTTGTTTCCTTGTGGCATCTGTTTTATGGAAGCAACACACAGTGTGTGTCATGTACTATAGCCAAGGAACATATGCTGTGAATAAACAAGAAAAGCATGAATTTGTATTTAACACTAGGAATCTAGAAGTTCTCCCTATAAAGATAATCCACTAGAAATAAAAATGCTGCGTGGTTTCTGCAGAAATTATACAGACAATAATAAGAGTAGGACAATATATTGCTATATTTTAAAGGTTAGCCTTCAAATATCCCTGCTTAACAGTATGTTGCCAAGTTTTACTGTTGAAACCAGCAATTAGGATTTTTTCCCTGGCACTTTGGCTGATGCATAATGCCTAGCAAAGTGGATAGTGGCTGTGTACAAAGTCTTTTGTCTCTGGCATGCTGTCTTATACCAAGACCAAGACAGTTGTGATTTGTGATTAAAAGTTTTTACCTTTGTTGCCCTTATCTGCCCAACCCAGAGGCTGGCCGTAGAGACAGCCAGTAGTGCCACTGTGGGGTGTGACTGTGTTTGGTTTGCCGTGCTAGAGCATCCCATAAGGTGGTTTGTGCACCTGGGATAAGTGGTTGGTCACGCACAGATGACTCCATTTCCTTCCTTCTACTGTGCAAAGGGTTATGTGCTTTGTCTTTAACCCCAAACAACCCAAAAAATGGATGTGTAAAGTGAATGGTCAGTTATGCCAAGTGAAGGTAAAATATTCTCTATAAACAGTTACAGATCAACTCTGCAGATATGAAATTAGAGATAGCACCCTATTGCAGCTTTTCACCTCTAGCAACCTCATGGGCATGATGTAGAGTCTGGATTCTTCCCTAGTAAGTTGTTCATCTGCCTATGATGAAAATCTTCTCATGAGATGGAATGATTGCCAATCCAAAAAGCAGTATGTAAGGTTATATTCGAGACGAGATTCATTTGGATTTGGGAATAGGAGACAGATTGGGTTTTTTTCCTTTTAATGTTGAAAACTACGAGTTTATTAACATTTGCACATTACTGTACCTAGTAAATTCTTAAATATCAGTATGTGACTAAGACTCAGCTTTATAGATATTTTTTAGTTTTTATTCTGGTTCTTTTGTGCTTGATTTCCTGTACCTTTTGCCTCTAAGTATAAACAGTCCCAGAAAGGCATACAGTTATTTTATAAACTGATTCCAAGAAAGATTCCACTTTTCAAACAAAGAAACATATTACACGCAACTACACCACAGCTGTGACTCATAATGTGGGCAGCGAAAGGGATTTGTGTCATTTGAGGTTTGAAGGTAGAACGAATCTTGTTTTGAAATAATGTGCCTACAACGTTAAGCATACCACTATGTACTTTTAATATCCAGCATATTAATCCAAAAGCAAAATAGCATTGCACATTACAGACATTATGGACCATTAGATGTCTCAGGTCAGTTTTTCAGCTCACCTGTGTATGTATAATTCGCAACTTCCACATTTTGTCAATACTTAGCCAAAAAGCCCGGTGAATTATATGAGTCAACAGTTAACCATAGTCTACAATTGCTATTAATTTTCATAACCCAGGAATAAGTTAGATTCACATCTGTGTCTCTACCTGGCTTAAAGGTTTTTCCCATATGGTTTGACTCCTAGCTACATTTTATATGTAGATTCAACAATGAATTTAATTATAGTAAGCTCATTAGGAATGGAGCCATTGCTTATCTTAAGTTCTGTAACACAGAGTATATTTACAGCACTGTATAAACAGTACTTAATAATTAATTCTCTGTGCTCTGTTATAATAATGTGAAAGCATAAAAGGATTATCAGAGGTAGGGAGGGCTTTATACTTCTGTGAAGAATCTAGAGATGAGTGTCTTTGTAAATGAAAATGGAAAATTAAGGCGTGATGAAATGCAGCCTTTTTTGTTTCCTTCCAACATCTTAGAGCTGGATAGTGACTTATTATAAGACTAGTTTTTCAGTACTCTCTCAAGTTTACCTTCTTTTGAGATAACAGCTGATGATGGTGGAAGAACAGGCAAACAGCTCCAGAAGCACTTATTAAAAGGTCAGGTATCTCTAATAATTTCATTACTCTAGACTTGATCAAACATGTCAGTGGCAAAACACAAGCTAAACAGGCACAGCTTGGGTGATTATATAGACTGAGTAGAAAAAAAACTACTGCAGAAGTAGAAAATTATTGATGCAACTTGGGAAAACAAGTTTTCCTTCCTTCCTTCCTTCCTTCCTTCCTTCCTTCCTTCCCTCTCTCCCTCCTTTTTTTGTCTTCTTTATCAAAATTCATTCAGTGGTGAATTATAAGACCAAAAATATAAAATCTTTAAAGTTTTCAGGGCTTTGTATGAGAAGTCAATGTTAAATTTACACTGTGATCAGTGATGCAACTAGAAAATGATTTTTTTTTAGGTTGGAAATTGGTTAAAAAGCAAAAAAAAAATAGGCACAAATGACATTTTCATGAGCGTGAATTGATGCAATGTGTTCAGGTCAGAAGAAATGTGTATCACTGTACATTTCCAGCATGAAGCTGACATTTCTGTCATGCTGCAAGGAAATTTAAACTGACATTCTTTTATTTTCCACAGAGACACCTGCTATAGTTCCCAGCTGAAAATTGGCCTCAGCTGGCATGTAATAAATGGGAAAACATGTAGATAATCATCATGAACTAGTGAGCACTACTGGCTGACCAGTTATCAAATTGCTGATAAGCTGTAGTTTCAGCTGTACCTCCAGATGACACACGCGCTCTTTTCCCTTTTTGTCCCTTATCATTTATATTTGCAATAAAATTATGATTTAGTGCATATTAAGACCTAGCTGTTCACATCACACCTTTGGTGTAACAAGGCTGATGAATATTCTTTGAAGAGAAAAAATAATATTCCTTGAAGATTTTTTTCTCTAGTAAGTATCAGGAAACTCTCAAAATATAAGTTCCCTTGCAAAAATCAGCTGCAAGCACAGATATCTGCTCTTATTGAGCTCAGTCCTGTGAACAAAACCTGTCAGGAATTTTTCAACAAACTGCTTCGATGTGGAGAATGATACTTTGTCAAAACTGAAGTATTGCATGGCAATGTATTGATTTTGATGGAAATACTTGATTTTGATGCACTTTCACCAAAGCAGAGCTTGGCTGGGAGTTCAGCTTTCAAGGAAACAGTTTCAGGCCACTTCTGCCCTGCAGATTAAATATAGCCAACCCTCCTACTGCCTTCAGCTGGGCCCCATCATTCACCTGTGACTCTTGGGGATGTTGGGCATGTGTGGCAGGGAATTGCCCTTGGGAACACCAAGATGTTGAAGTTTATGTTTGTGCAACTAAGCTGAAATATACGTTTTCCTGAATTGCTTTTTAAAATTTCCTTTACATGAAAAATATGGAAATAGCTTCTTAATTTTTTTCTCAAGAGAAGTAAATGTATTAATTTTTCCTACTCTAGAAAATTGTATACACTGATTAGTCTTAATTCTGAAGCCAAGATGTAGGTGATGATTGAAGGAATGAAGCAGAAATTATCCACCAGCAAATACTGATTTCAGCAGAAGATACACAAGAATCTCTGTTTTAATAAATTTTTTAAGTCATGATGAAGTGGGTATAGTACCTTTGATATTTCTGCTGAACTACTTCAAATAATATTGAGAATGTAATTTTTGTTTAGGATGAAAACATCTTTCTCTGACTGACCCTATCTTTTACCGTGTTGGTTTTGGATTTCTTGTTCTCTCCTTTGTAACTTTCTGCAGCTCTGCCTCACTATGCTCATCTCACTCTTGACTCCACGCAGTTTTTCCTGCTCTTTCTTCCCAGTCTTATACTGTGCAAACCTTGTGGTAAAATCTCAGTCTTTTCTCTGATCCTGACTCTTTCACTGCAACTCTGTCATTCTTCCTCCAAATCTCTATTCAGAACTTTATTTGTTTTTCCTGTCTACAGGCAACCACAATGAAAAATAGCATACAGAAATTGGAAAATTAATCAGTGAATCTATATTATATATATTTATTTTTGTGTGTATGTATGCATGTAATTTTCATGAAAAAAAGTGGATTAAAAATATCATTTTTATTTGACTGTAGATTCCTTCTTTCACCCCTCAGCCATTTTTGTGTTTTAGTGTAGAGGACTGGGAGAAAGGTTACTGTCCAACATCCAGCACTCATGTTCACATACCCAAATTCCACACAAACTCTTAAGTCTAGTGCTTCATATCAACTAGTTGCCTTCAGAAGTCTTGGATAAGCCAGTAGGAAACACTATGCAAAAGGGGTAATTTATTACTTTTGCATATGGCCACAAGTGAAAAACAACAGCTCAGCTACCTATAGGAATTTATAGAAAGAAGGGATTCATGCAAATCAAATCTCTAAAGCCTGTATTCCTATCAAGTCTAATAAATGTGAAAATGAAAACAGAATGTAATTTTTATGTTAATTGATCAGGTGAGTTTTCTGGCATTTTGTAACTAAATGAAAAAAGAGAGTGATAAAGAAATAATATTTAGCAGGGAAACAAAGGAATGGTTAATGTAACAGAATCAGGTTTTTTATTGTAATATATAAGTTTCTTGAAACCAGAAGATTTATTATGACTTTTCTTGTCCACTGAAGATGCTCAAGGATGTCTTTACCAAACTTGAAATAAAACCATGACCACTTTTATGAAGTCCATTCACATTTGCAGTGTGAAATTCTCTGATCCATTCTTATTATCCTAGGAAATTTTCTGTAAAATTTTCTGGGGGTTTTTTCTCTTGTTTTTTTTTTTTTTTTTTTTTTTTTTTTTTTTTTTTTCTTCTCATCAAACCCTATATGGAACACCCACAAGAATGGCAACTAGAATTGATGGGATTAAGTAAGCATTTTTTTTCCCTGCAGAGTAACCCTGCTATGAAACCATAGAACAGAAGATCTGCAGAGCTCTGCTCCCTAATGGTCACATCAGAGAGAGGAAAAAACAAATGGAGACCCTATTTCCAGTGGTGGCTACAGGAAGACTACAGCTGGGGATTGAAGGTCCAAGGAGCTGTGTGCTGCAAGGCAGAAGCTCAATTTTGAGCCTGCTGACTGGTTTGAAATCAATGTTTCCCATGCATTACAGAGAGATACAGCAGAGTGTAATGCAAAGGTTCAGGAATTATGTCTATCATCATCTGAGATATATAAAATATTGGTGGTACCTCTTTAGTGCACCCCAATATATGTAGCATTATTATATTCACCCCAGGCTTTTACTGAAACGTTTAACCTATATTATTGCAAAATAAATATTTTGTGAGTTTAAAGGGAAAAGGATGGCTTAGATTAGATTAATAGGAGCATGATTTTTCCAAGAGTAAGTGCTTTCAATTGTAGAGAAGTCAAACTTCAAATTTAGGAAGCCTCCACAGAGACAAAAATGTCTGTCCTTAAATACTGTTTCTGAGGGGGTTTTTTGTTGCAATACAAGTAACCACATGGTAGAAACTGCACATTCGTTTTCTGAGGAATTCATGGTGTGATAAAGAAAATGAGAGCCTCTGAGGGAATAATTGCTTCACCATGGGAAACTCATGCAACTTAACTTGAACTTTAAATCGATCTGCTTTCATATTTGTTACTGCTGGCTCACAGTATTATGAGGAGGAAATTGTGCAGCCATAAAATGGATGTTTTTTACATTATGCAGCATGATAATGCAGTGACTATTTCCATAAATGTGTGTTTTTTGGGTGGGAGATTTTTACATTCTCACTTCTAAACAAACTTACATGAAAGCCAAGAGTATACAGCTGGATGCTTTTAATTATGAATATCAGCAATTGTCCTGAGCTCATGGAAAAGACTTGAATAGTGAATCTCTCCCTATTTTTAAAATGTTTTCATTATTTTAATTTGTTTCCTGGGCTGCAGTACTGTGATCATTACCATATTTCGATAGGTGCCCCTGTGTGCTCATGCTATGACTGGGCAGAGGGCTTACAGGATTACATGCTTGATTTCCCCTGAAAGCTTCTCTTTCCAGTAAATATTGTGGCAATTTTAAAGGATTACTTTCTTATGTCCCTTTCAATTTTTCCAGCCATTTTTGATTTGATAGCAGGAGCTGGTAGTCACTTAAAAGTGACAACAGCACTCTCATCATCTCCTTGTAAGGTGGACACACATTGTGCTCCCCCCATCATGGTCAGGGTTCTCAGGGAAGTGAGGGACAGAGAAGATATGGGAGAAAAGAGATTAAGTTTTGTCTCAGAGACTGTAAGTCTATTACTTTTTTTTTTTTAAACTGCTACCTACTATATGCCATAATTTCCAACTACTAATTAAGATTTCTAGGTATCAGCAATATGTTCAAAAAGTTCAGTTAATTCAGTTTAAAGAAAATTTTTTATATTTAAGCCATTTTACATTCACAATTATTAAGGAGGTTGGGAGAATTGCTGTCTTTTGATCTGTTTTTTCATCTAATTGGGCTGCCTTCATCTTTTTTTGGCAGAGGCCTTCATAATTTGTTCCCCATCCTTAAAAACTAAAATGCACACATTCCCCTTGTCTTATAGAACAAGATTGAAAAGAAGAGTGAACCATGTGAAACAAAGGGAGTACAGCTACTGAAATATTGCCCCAAATCAATTTATGATGTGTATAGAGCTGATATTGGTGTTGGTTCCTCTAAAACTGTGCTTCATCAGGACTGACTTAAACATTTCAGACTTAAATATATACATTTAATTTAGCTGGAAGATGGGGGAATAGATTCTTATTCCTCACTTTGTTCGAAGGATTTATTTTTTGGATTATGAAAATGCAAAGAATTGGATCCTCTATTGTAGTTTAAGAAGAAAAGTGAAGTATTGTCCAATGTCACATGATAAATCTGTGAAGGAGATTGGAATTTGACAAATTTGTTTTTAATCCCCTCCTTGCACCTATATGACTGAGTCTGAATGTAGAGTGGTTGCTCAGGCATTGTTAATGCTCTTTAAGAAGAGATCCTATTCATAATTTTAGTCCTTAAAAAACAACTTCCTATTGTGAATAATTCTCTCTTTGGGGTATAGTTATATGTAAAATACATGTGACCAAAATAGCAACACAAATACACAGTGCTTGTTTTGACTCATCTCCAAGGCAGATTTTGTCAAAAAATGCTTGGGCATCTCACCTATATATTAATGAACTTTCCCCCCCTACATCTGGGAGCTATTTGGTACCCTTTTTGCATAAATGGGAAGCCCATAAATACTGTTGCAGTAAGAACCATTGAATGGCTTTTGTTATCATTTGCTGGACCTACAGAATCATTTAGTAACTCCATTAAATACACAAATGAAAGATCTTGGATGCTGAGTGATCCTTTGAAAAGACATTGTTTACTGAACAGATATATAAGGCAAGCATCTAAACACAAATATCTAGGATAAAGGCAAGTCTAAGTTTAGGCCTAGCAAAATTATAGGTCTAAGAACATCCAGGTACAAAAAGCAGTGGTGCTGTTTCAATATGTCCAAGTATGCTATGGAAAATACAAAAATTAAATTGGTGTTAAAAAAATGCTAGTTTGCTTCTGGCAGGTCTTTTCCTTTATTGGGAACTGAGTGTTCAGAAGCAATCTCAGACTTCAATGGAACTGGAAACAAAAAATATGTTATTTAAATATTTGTGTTTGGTGTTTTTTTATCATTTTCAAACATAATGTGAACAGTGAAATTACTTAGATTTTCCCACTTTAACCAATGGTGTGACTCACAGGTCACCCACAAATCTCTTGCTAAGAGATTTTATCTCTACACAGAAAAGGAAGAAAATGAAGAAAATCCATCCTCTGTTGATTGGGGAAGTAATTTCAGAATCTTAAATAAGAGGGAATAAATATTGGCAGAAAAGAACAGATTCTTGTCTCTGTCAGGCTGGATAGACCCTACACAGCTTACGCAGCAGGAACAATGAAATAGGCTTATTATGTTTTTATGCCTTTCCTGATTTTTGTGTTCTACAGAGAAGTAGAAACAGAATTATAAGAACCTAGTGAGAAAAATCTGCTTACATCAGCCAGAAAGTCTGAAATATTCGATTTCTTTTCAGCTCTCTGTTATTCTTCTTATTATTAAATTATATAGTGTATTGTCAATTTGATACTGTTACTAGTTTCATGTAAAAAACCAGATCAAATATATACATATTTTAACATGGGTTGGAATTTATCTTAGCATTTTCTTGTCCCCATTACAATTTCCACACATGATCTGTGATGTGGCACTTTTCTGTCAAGCCAGTCTGCGTCTGCCATCATATCAGGTGTAGAAGTTCAGGACAGAACTTCTGATGCAGAGATATCTGCATTTCACACCATGTGCAGTTTACATTTTCAAATTCTTACTGTGGAAGTAAATAATGTTAAAATGCCATAGGGATAGTATTCACTGTTTACTTTGTGAGTTGAAATGCCCTTCAGATGTGTGGATAAAGTTAGCAAACTTCAACTCAAATTATTGCAAAATAGTATGCTATATTAGAAGTGTTTCATTGTCTTGGTAATATTTAATGACTTCAATGCAAAGTAGGGTAGGAGAGAATTGTAACTGCATTTTGCACAAGGATTGTCATTTCTTCCCTTATGTAATCAGTTATTATCAAAGCAACCCATGTGGTTAGTCAGAAAAACACAAGTAAGATTCACCTTTAACTGTAAGGGACTGTTACTTTCCCTGATGATTGGTAAAATCTGCTGAAGTGCATGAATGGTCTTAAATAATTTAAATGAATCATTAATTGATTAATTTTAAACCCTAATCCTAAATCTTTCAATGCAAAAGAAATCCCACTGAGAATACATTTTGAAGAACTTAAGTATTTTCAAAAGTCCCTTTGGCCACACTGATGGTGTCCCTGAGCAGAACTGCCCTTAGACATGTGCAGAGCTGACAGCTGTGTGGCTTTTGCTGGGAAAAGGCTGGCTTTGCCGGGGAAAGGTAAAGCAGCTGGGCAGTAAGAATTCCAGACAGAGCAGGTGAAAAACATAGAGAAATTGGAAAAAAGAGTATAGTTTTACATCTTTTGGGACTCAGAGAGACCTCAACATCCCAAAAGCCTGAACATAATGTCCAAGTCCCTTCTTCTCACAGACCTTGTTTTATTTTCTTCCTTTTACATCCAGGCTCCTCAACTCACTTGTCCTGACATCCCTTTGTCCTTCCAACCCTACGTTCTCTTTGGTGTCCTAAAACCTCTTTGGTGTCCTATACCTCTTTGGTGTCCTAAAACCACTCTGTCCCCCAGAAGTTCTGCTACCTTTTCCTTTAGAGCAATAAACTCTGCTACTGTCACAGCATTCAAGACAGGTCAGGCTCCTTGAGCCAGCTAAGGGTTCCTCAGAATAGTTTCAAGATTGAGACAATAGCAAAAGACCACCAGTTTTCTGAGAATGTATGTGTAGGTAAAAAAAGGTAATATTTTCCCACACTCATATGACACATAATTTTATTTGACCTTACATTTGCTTAATAATCTCTTTTCCTCTGAAACATCTGTTAAAATAGATTTTGTTTTATAGCAGCATATGATTAGAAAAGTTACAGTCTGTTATGAAGAGATTTAAAAATTTTTAATCTGACAGATTTTCATTTTAATCTCAAATAAGAGGAAAAAGTAGTAAGTTGTAGCTGTCAGTCCACTGCACTTTTTCAGTTCTTTAGAAAGCAGTTTTCTAATGTGACTCAAAAAATCAAATATTTTTACCATTCATCAAAAAATTTGTATCCCAAAGCACTTTTCCTTTGTATGCTCTCTTTAACTCTAGATCTTATTTTCCCATTGTCACTGAAAATTTTTATCCTCCTGCCATCCAAGCTGGCAACAATTATGTGCAAATTCTAGCTCTGTTTTTCACATCCAGTCACTTGCTAAGTCCATCAGTTTTTAAAAGACTATATTTCCTGCTCACCCAGCATTCCAACTCTCTTTTACCAACTATGAAACAGGGATTTATCACCTCTCTGAATACCTTATCTCATACTTCTGGCATTTATTTTATCCTACAGTGATTTTGTCCAACTTTCTATGAGTCAGAGCCATAGAATATTCTTTTAAAACCCCATTTATTTGCTTTTCTTCTACAAAGTTCTAAAAATATAGAAGACAATATTTTAATCCAAGAACATTTAAAATCATATTTACAATTTAACTCCTTAAATATATTTCTGAAATTTTCTGTTTATAGTAAGGGTACCCTTTTACAGCCATTTTTCATATCATTCCTGATTTCTTGTATTTCATGTGTTCTGTGCTTGTAAAACCTCTTCTGTCTTGACTCATATGAACACAAACACTTTTTATTTCTGTACTGATACATTCTACAGGAGAGCCAAGAATAAATGGTATCTGACCTAAACCAGCACAAATATCAGCAAAAAAAATCTTCAAATCCATAAGTCTTTGTATATAACAAGGCTGATTCCTCTTTATCTAAAGTTTATAGTCTATAAAACCTATTTTCGTTATCCCTATTAAAAAGTCACATGTGTAAATTAACTTAAACTAGTTACTTTGACCATTCCCTGACCTTGTCTATAAGATTTATCATCGGAAGTTAAAAAACCCATTGTGTGAAAACATAGTTCACCTTGTAACGTTGCCTGTGTAAAATGTTTAAAGGATGTGGTTCTTGAGCATAGTGATAAATTCTTGGGAAACATGCAGAATAAAGACAGTTCAAAATGGCTACATGCCACATAAATTCAATTGCCTAAAATAGACCTGGTGTTTTTGTCCAAAGATGAACCAGTTGGTGCCATTCTAATATGCTATTACATGGATGAGAGCCATTTATTTACTGGGCTTTTTCAGATACCAGCCTGAGGGGTTTATGGATTTTTTATGTGATATGTGGTTACTGCCCTACTTGCAAGGAGTTGGTGACAGAAAGATCTCACTGCCTCAGAGGAATCTCATCTTTAATATTTTGACAGCTTTGAAGGCCACTGAGAGGAAAGACACCAAGTGGAAGAGCAAGTTTTCATGCCCTGCTTTCAAACCTTCCACAGTAATAATTCTGACACCTAGTAAATTATGTGGGAAGGGTTTTTTTACCCAGATACCTGGATCAGTTGAGGAATACAATTATATCTGAAATAAAGTTACTAATTACATACATCTAAGAAAGCAGGTTTCAGAGACCACCAAGATATTCCTTAAGGAATCTAGTAGATCTTTAATCAACAATGTCATTTGACATGGTGCTGCACTCTTTTTGCCATGCCCTGTTGATATGGCTGCAGTGCTGATGGACTGCACACACCACACTGAGGTTTGCAGGTATATTTGGCTTAGAAGGAGGTGTGTTGTAGATATCTGCCATGTACTCCATTATCCAGAGTAGATCTGTCTTCAATGAATTAGGATGCAAACTCCCATTAAATTATCATCTATACTTGTAAAATAATTAAATCTTTCTTTCTGATATTTAACTCAATTGTATGTTAGCTGTCAAACCTTCAGCAGAAAACACGATAATTAGGCCTTCATTTTATGACAAGTGATTTCACAGACTGAGTTAGAGTAGCAGAAGTTTTAGCATTTGGTTTTACCTTTGAAGAAAACATGATCTGAAGAGCTGTTTGTAGTACCTTGTGTACTACAGGCTTCCAT
This sequence comes from Climacteris rufus, assembly GCA_013398175.1. Taxonomy (NCBI): domain Eukaryota; kingdom Metazoa; phylum Chordata; class Aves; order Passeriformes; family Climacteridae; genus Climacteris; species Climacteris rufus. The sequence goes on along the minus strand of VZRZ01007409.1, from coordinate 915,655 downwards.
CTGCAGAAATTAACAGCAACTTCTCCAACAGTCTAGAACTGTAATTGTTTTCACTTGTCCACTTGAATGTGTTTTGCTTCTGTTTATTTTCATGCCTTTATTGATTTTTATCAATAAAGCATTGCTTTCTTTTACTTACTCCACATCACATATTAGAAACTGAAAGTGAAAACATTTTGTTAAGCTTCCATTTCTATTTGGCATGATGTTTACCTCTTTTGCCTAGCTGGCAAGAAAGAAAAAAACAGGACTTTGACTGCATTAAAATAACTTGATTTTTCTCTTTCTTAGAACATTATAATTGCTCTAAAAGACAAATTGTTCTGTGATTTTTGGGTTTGTCCCATGTAACTGATTTTTAAATAGTTTCTAATGTTGTTTTTGGGGGGATTTTTTGTTTGTTTTGTTTTTTTACAATATCGATTTCATTCCAGCAGTTTCTCACTTGTTATTTACATGAGACCTTAAAGAACATGCAGTACTCTCTTACTGCATTATCACCTACTTGCTCACCAGAAAACAGCAGGAATTGCCCAGGGATCTTAAGCAAAGCATTGTCTCTTCATACAGTTCCGTTCAGCAGTTACTGTACCACAATGGCTGCATCATTTTCTCCTCTTCCTCCTTTGGTGAATACCTCTGATATTTATTTGGCTCATTACTTTGAGCCTGGCTGTTCTCACTGGCCCTGCCTGCAGTAGCAAGGCTGCACCATGTGGAGTGAACTATCATGGGGAGAGAGGAAGATCCTTTGTAGAATTTCCATGGAAGGGCAAAACGAAATATAGAAAGGGAAGCCATAGATGGTATGTTCCAGTGGTACCTCTAACAGTATATGTGCTTTTCCTTTACTTAATAATTCAGAGGAACAAAACTAAAATTCAGAAAGTCCAGTGCTGTAATATCAAGATACAAGAAGAGAAAAAAGAACTATCTTGTCTAATTCTTGCATAAGAACAGGCAAAAAAGCAAGCTGCTTTCCCCAAGAACAGCTTTGCCCTGCACCTGTAGGATTGCCAAGTCCCATCTCCTCTCCAAATGATGGGAAAAGCTGCTGTAATGCCAGAGCAAGATTAGCAGTTAGAGGTGATGGAAAAGGGGTCTCTGCAAGGCATCAGGGAGACCAGAGAGGATGTGTTCTGATTTCAAGCCTCTTTTGGAAGATGCCATCCTGTACTACAGAACAATAAGTTTCAAGTAATATTATTTTTCCTGGATTTAAAATATAATTCACCTTCTCTGTTCTTTAGCATGATTTTCACTGTACCCTAACCAGTTCTGTCAGACTGATAGGGAAACTCACTCACTTATATTTTTCCTACCAGATAAGAAATAAGCACTGAGGAAGCAGTAAAAGGAATGTACAGGCATATGGAAGTGAGTGTACAAAAATAGTAGAGAATGAATGTTATACTAAGAGCTTCAACACTTCTTGAATTTTGAGCTAATAACTTCAGCTACAGAATAGCAGGTTATTCTGTAAATCTGAATGTATAGACAGCAAGAGATACCCTGAGGATATCTCCAACTGTGCTACTTGCAGTTTGCAAACTTATTAGACATCACTCATATTTCCACCAAAAGCTATTAGCTGCTGTTTAGAAATGTGTAAGTGCTTCATCTGTGCTTGTCTGTAGGTATAAGGAGCAAATACTTCATACTGGTAATATATACTGGAATCCTCTTACTGAAGATGACTAGGAACTCAGAATAGAACAAAGAGAGCACTTAAACAGTGCAGGCTTCATCTCTATAAGGCTTTTTGAGTTCTGTGCTGACAGTTTTTCTAAAGCACAGATTGACGCAGAGGTATACGCGTTAAATGCCACTTCACAGTTCTACGTTATCAAAATTCACCCTGCTCTGCCACATGCACATAAACTGTAGAAGCCTTCCCATGGACATGACTGGTGCAGACCTTGTTCAATAACTTTTATCTTGGGTGGACTAAATTTTCTTCCTTCACCATCACCTAAAATAGCCAAGCTACAATGCCCTAAATCATTTTATAACAGAAATATTGACACAGTCTGTACTCTGGAAGTACGCATGGCATAGCAGTAACATGAGTGTTGATGATAGATGTCATTAGTTTAATGACCACAGTTATCTATTGTCATATTTAAGTGAGGTTGCTTAATGGAGTTAAATCTACTTTCCTTAATGGCTAGAATTAAGAAACTATGTCACATCTACATTAAGCTTATTACCTGTAATTTGTACAAAGAAACCCATAACTTGAATAATTACTCCTACTTAATATACCATTAACCAAAAATTGATTGAGTCTTAGTAGAGTCTGTTTGTGATTTCCAGATTTGTTTAGCATCTCTGTTTGGCCCCTCACATGTGACTTCATTAATGTTTTATATTTAATTTGGCTGAAATGATCTGCACTGAGGAGTTGTTTGATTTGTGTATTGCAATGATAAAGCAATCTTGTAAATGGATAATATATGTAATATGCTTAAATATTTGCATATTGTTTTTTCTTCAAGTGTTGTGTTATTTTAGTGTTTTGACTCTGAGTTCAATGCAATTATTGGTAAGACAGTCAGGTTCAATGAGAACTAGATCTCTTAGCTATGCATGCTGACTGCTTCTCCCACTTCCCTACTCCTCCTTTCAGTCTTCTTCCAAGTACAATAATAGCTTTAAATCTTTTTCTTTGAAATAAATAAAATATTTCAATCAAATTAATTTTCTTTTTTAATCACTATTTCTGCATTTTTTTTTCATTTGAAGTCAAATGAATAATATTTTGCAAAAAATAGAGGAAGGCAATGTACAAGATAGGAATAAATTTGCAACTGACAAAGAACATGATGGAAAACATAATCTGTTCCTAGGCAGACAAACACCTATTCACTTTAGGCTAATAAGAGAGTGCTTTCTCTCTCTAACATTTACTTCAATAGCATGTGAAGAAAAATTCGTAATATATTAAACTCAACCATTCCTCTCTCTCTGGGTTCAGCTATATCTAATGTTAAACTTTTCTACTTTTACTTCCTCCTTAAATCTAAGATGGAAAATAAAGGAGCTACATGTGTTATTTGCATGGATTCAAAGACTTTAATCAGAGTTAGAATTGATAGGGAAGATCACCAGGGTTGTTCTGCTCTCACGCTGCAGGCTCATGCTGGCTCACCCAGGAGCCATAGGTTGGCTGAAACACTGTGTGAATAATGTTGTCACCAAATTTTGTCCACAGAATAAAATTAGCTCTTGCAATACATTCATTTATTTAAAAGGATTTTTTCCTGTCTTCCTTGTACTATTCCTTCCTGTCACTCACTGAAGCTGAAGATATCCTTCCCATGTCCTTTCTCTTTCTTTTCTCCCCAAACTAGAAATTCACTTTCTTTTAAAGATTTGGCTCTGCACTGAATTTCTACCAGCAAAAGAAAGTCTATATTCTGACCATAACAAATTTATTTTACTATATATTTTCCTTAAAACCTGTCTCTTAGCTTTTTATCACTTTCTGAAATTTCTGTAGCAAAAGTGTATGAAAAGCACAATATAAAAACAAAACCCATAAAATGTATTACAAATATCAATTTTTAAATCAAAATTGATGAAAAATTTCTGTTGTACATTTATGCTACTAAACTTTTTCTCCTGTATCCTGTGCAACACAATTCACTGTGGTTACTCAAGAAGGGAAAAACCCAGAGAGGTAATGGAAAAGAGCAGGAATGTGTAACTGACTCCTTAATATCTCTAAACCATAGGAGAAAAAAATGGCGAAAAATAATCTAGCATTTCACATTAAAAAAAAAATACAAATGTATTAAGTCAGTATCTGAAGATTTTTATAAACTATGAATTTCAAAGGACTTCATTGCATAAGCTGACAAGATGAAACAGAGGCAGGTTTCTGTTTGCTGTTAGTTAGGATGCTTTCTTCACCCATTGTTTCTCTTTATTGCTAAAGGATGTGACAAAAATGTGGGAAATCAAATAAATTATGCTTCCCTTAGCAAGAAGAAAATATTATCTGTACACCATATTTTTAATGTACTCCTTAAATGGAAAGTCAAAATTTAATATGAATGAATATTCTGAATTAAATTTCTTATTGTATTGAATAGGACAAGATTGTCCCTTGGTCTAAGACCAAACTAAGGGGTTTAGTCATGCTGCCATTTCCACATATCTTAATGAGAAGTTTGTCTGAATCAGGATTAGAGCACCAGGTATCTTACTAAATTATCCCTTTATGTAGCACTATTAATGTAGGCTGATCCCTTCATCCGTGAACTGAGAAATTAAAAATATATTCATAACAAAGCCTCCATGATAACTGCATTGATGGACAACACATAGTTTATATTTAATCACCTCTTATTCATAACATGTCATAATCATCCATCATGGCAGCAAGAAAATTGTCCAGCCTAACTCCTACACTGAATGTAGTAATGAAAATATAATAGGGGAAAAAAGTTCAAGGGGAAACCTCATTGCATAATTGATGTCATGGACTGGTGATCTTAGAGAAGATGATGTCTGTATTCTGCACTAAGATATTTTATGCAAGCAAAGATACATGTGTGAAGATGTATAGAAATTACATCTCTGACATCTCATGCTAAGCTTCTCATATAAAAAATCATGGATTAACTCTCATGAAGCATTCAATTTTATTGAACAACATAAAATATCTATTTGATATTTTTATTTTTCTCTTGACTTCCAGTTTCAAGTATGTTTTTAAATTCCCAATAGAAAAGGAGGCTGCTAGTTGCTATTTAGGAAAGACTTCTAGTTATCCTATTTATTTCAATCACACTTCTTGGTTTCTTGTTCCTCTGGGTGAATACGTGTGGTCATTCACCTACCCTACCTATATCTACCCAAAACTTAAGCCTCTGGTCCAAACTGAATCATGGCGCTGATACAATCACCACTAAAGGAAGACAAGAACTTCCTTAGTGCAATTCTCTTTTCCAGAAAGGGCTATCTAATGTAGGTGAGATGGTTTGGTCTCTTGAGACTCTTAATTTTAAAACAATCAAAGTTAAATAAGATGATGCCAACCTTGTGTAGTACTAAATGGTGTGAGCACAAGGACAGATGAGGGCAAATTTTACCCAGGCCAACCATAATGCTTTTATCAGATAAACAGTTCTTTGATTTGCCTCTCCTGCTCCCCTAACTCATTCCCCCTGGAGAGCAATATGCTAAAGCTGGAAAATGCTCTAATGTGCAAAGAGGATCCAGTCTACTTCTTTTTTCTCCCTTAGTATTTTATTTAATGTATTGGCCAAGGTAGGTCTCATAAACAGACCCATTTTGCTTTAGAGCTGTCCTGACCAGCACTCCTGAAGTGTATTCTGTAACTGTAATTTATTTTGCATACCTCTGAGGGTTTTGCAGATGTATGTTGCCTTGCTCTTTGCAGCTGAAAATAACTCTCCCATGATAGCTAGTTTTCAAGGTTACTGTTCTGTAAACATAGCCATGTTATTGTAGAACTATCTTATCATATGCATTCCTTTCCCATGGACACAGACCCTTGATGGACATTCCCTTTGACCACTGTAGTTGAAGGAGGAAGAACTGATTTCCTCCAATGACTAGTGATTTCTAAAAGGGTATATAAGATAATAAAGAAGGTGGGTCTGGCCCCTTCCTTCCTTCCTTTCCTTTGAACCTGAACAGCTGTCTCTGGCTCTTCATTCTACGCCTTCAGCATTCCAGCAGCGTTAGATGTAGATGACAATGATTGTAGTTTATGAAGTTCTTGAGTGCATTATCTTATAATATGTTATAATCAATAAGAAGTTATATTCCTTTTGTTCTCTTCTCCCTGGCAGTGGGTTTGCTGTGTCATGTTTATCCTCTGATCTCTAGCAGTATTTTTACTTTCCTAGTTAAGGCCCCATTACCAGCCTTTTTTATGCAAAGGAGAGTTCATTTCATTGCACTTAGTATCAAGCTGACATAGTTAGCCCTGTATTTTTTGTTGTCACAGACTCATCCTTTGCTGTCGTTATTTCATTCCCATCAGTACCCACTTTAGCAGCATGAAGCCCAATGTTATGCTGATAAGAACCATCTACTTCAACACAGAAACTTCAAAGGTCTCAGTGAATGATGCTATGAGTCATGGATGCTGCAGAAATTGCATTAACAGCACAATAAAATCTGTCATATAGTCATTGGTTTCATAAATTTATGTGCAGGAACTTCCATGAGCTTCAATGGGTACATCCACACTTGCGACGGTGTCTATATTCCATCAATCAGATATTTGGGAAGGAAACTATGATAGTTACACTGTTATAATTTTTACAGCTTCTGAATTAAAAAAAAAAATAAAGAGATGTTAATGATCTTAGCAAGGACAAGTATAAAAGAGATAAGAAAATTCAAACTTCTTGATCTGTTAATATTTCATACTACTTATCATCTGAAAAATTTGTACCCAAAAGGTGAGTTCTTTCACTAAGTGCACTTCAAATTTTTTCTTTATTTTCCCCCTTTTTGTAAAATATATGGCTAATCCAGCCTGTGAAAACTTCCATTCAGTTTAGAAATCATGGCCCTTTATGACTAATTTCCTGTGCCAAAGTATAATTACTTTAATTCTACATTGCTGGAGAGAATTCGAAAACAGGATTTCTTTAGAACAAAATTAACTTATATAATGAGTGAAAAGATAAATCATATTAGCTTAATTACAGTATATTAACATTTTTGTTGCATATGAATAAAAAATCAGACACTATGAAAGCAGGTCTTTCATAAAAAGAAAATTTATGGAGATTTATGAAATTTTAGGAACTTGCAAAATTCCATTACTTAACATCTCTATTATGATCTTTACAAGCATACATAATGAAAGACCTAATAAAATATTTAATAAATGGACTTCTGTTTGAAGTTGCTTTGATTCAATATAAGCAAGGGATTGGAAGTTAATTTAGGGGAAAGGGATAATCAGTAGTTAAAATAAAGATAGTCTTTTTTTCAGGATTGTTAAACAAATGCAGAACACTGACTTAAAATGCTTTTAAAATCACTCCAGCACTGATATTTTAAGCATTTATTTTGCTTGGAGTTTCAATGTATGTCTGACCATGGATTACCTGAACATCTACTATGGACAAACAATTCTTATTTAATAGAAGTTTTCATTTAAAACTGAGCCCATTGGAGAGGTTACCCATCAGCAAGGATGATTTACCTGTCAGGACTATTCAGGCTAATGCATATTACTGTCAGGGTTTTCTTGTTTTCTTCCAGTACTTTGCTTTGTCATTGATTTATTCTTTGACTAAAAAGTTAAAAACTTAATGAGCTAGTTTTTAATTTTGTCTTTATTAAATAACTGTAAAATGAAGTCATGGTCCACGGCAGGATATATCAGTTCTCCCACCACACATAGAGGTAATATCAACATCATTTTATCACTGTTCTTATGCCCAAATAATTTTCTGATGTTTCAGCTACTTTTTTACTATTCAGTTATCTCAGAATTCTCCTGATGAATGTGGAAAATTAGCTGGTGATGTAGATAAACATGTAAATAGCATAAACATTTCATTGTGTACTTTATAACTTTTTGCTTCAGTGAAGTACCTCCAGTCCACAGACTCTTTTTGTCATGGTACTCTTGGGCAATGGAATCTTCAGTGATCCTCCCTTTTGCTAAGACATGTAAGATGTGGAGGTGAAGCTGGAGGATGAGTTGACAGTTTTGTTCTGTCAGAACTTCAGAACATTTGCAAGGATCTTATTGTCTGGTTGACACTGTCTTCTACAGTTTTATTGTTACTTATGACAATATGGTGGTTACTTCTAGCAAAAATTCATATAGCTCATGTGCACACAACCTCTTCTTCTGATCACCTGATATATGTGATCCAATGTGATTAATCTAGTTGCTTACTTTAATAACTGAATAACCTTTCTCCATGCCTCCAGAAGAGCTTCAGTGTCTTCATAATACACATATGGCAATATAACACAACTGCTTTCTTCAGGGAGATGGTCTCAGTTCCTTCTCCCTACCTGCTCTCCAGCCCTGAGCAGGTATCTGGCTTTAGTATCTAATTTAGCAACTGTGTATCTTGGAGATAAAAATTTGAAGAATGACATTGATTAAAGAAGATATCAAGTGATGGTAAGGTGCACTTCCTTTCATTTCGTATTCAAAGAGAACATAAAGTCACTTTTTCTTTCAGGTTTACAAGTGTTCAATTATAATGTCAAAATCAATTTGACAGAAATTATCAATCAGAATAGATCCTGAAACAGACAAACCCTTTTATCCTGGCAGATCCTAAAATATTTGCAAATTATGCACTTTTGAGGTTACTGAGACTACCTTTTTGGCTTAAAGGCTTCATGGAAAAAAGCTATAATTAAACAGATTTGCATAATTCAAACAGACTTTTTGAACATTGTGCTGAAATACTCCGAATCATATGTTGCTGTTAAAAGAGCATCCTTTAGATGGCTTTGTCAGTGCCACATAGTCAAAGGACGTTCATGGAAAAAATGAAACAATCCACTCTACACAGAATAAATAAACTGTAGCACAAGAAATGTAAAAATATGTAGCAAAGTATTCTGTCTGGCAAGCCATTATAGATGAGACAAATAGTCAGGTCTAGATCTAAAATCTCGAAGCAGTTACAGAAGGGAGAACAGACTGTGGGATAAAGAGAACAAAAACCTCTGTTATTCCCATTTCACTGTTTAAAGGACTGAAATTACTTTCTGCCTTCAGGCAGCTGCTTCAGCTGGCCAAGGGCATTTGTCTCCATAGTGTCTAGAGAAAGCATTCATGGAGAAACCCAAAACATCTGTTGTTTGTCACAGAATCACAGAATCACAGGATGGTTGGAGTTGGAAGGAATCTCTGGAGATCATCTAGTCAAACCCCTCTGCTAAAGCAGGTTCATTTAGAGCAGGTTGCACAGGATCATGTCCAGGTGGGTTTTGAATATCTTGAGGAGACTCCCCATCCCCTCTGGGCAGGCTGCTCCAGTGCTCCATCAAAGTAAAGTAGTTTTTCACTGTATTGAGATAGAATTTCCTGCATTTCCATTTGATCCCATTGTTCCTTATCCTGAAACTGGGCGCCACTGAAAAAATTGGCCCCATCCTTTGGTCTCTCTATGTTTTATTATTTAGAACTCTGGCTTTAACTATTATGTAAATATGTTGAAAAATCATGATCTCAAGGACTAAGCCCCAAGAACTCAGCAATACAGTGCTTTGAGCTAGTATACCAACAAAAAAAATAAAGGCAATTTCTAGGTATAAAGTACCAGTATCAGTTCATGAGCTAATTACATCCCACTATTGGTGTTGCTCTTATCTCTTGCTATGTGCTCTCTAGACTAAGGTGGGAACAACACAAATATCTGACTTTCAAGCATCCTCCCAATGAATGAAATTCTTTCTCTGAAGGGCAGGAGGAGATGATGAATTACCTTTCTGAAGCCCTTCCTTCCATTCTGGAGTTATGATCCCTCTCCGTTGCTTTTATGAACCTTAAATGGTTGAGGTGGTGTGTGAAAATTCTCACAGAGGTTCACAGACCACTTCATGTACCTGATGGCTTCGGGAAAGACACTGATATTACCACTGTTGTTAGGCGAAAAAAAAAAAAAAAATTAATAAATAGGATAATTGCAGCAGCATTGAATGTCTGTGAGTTCTCACAATGTACACATTTCTCATAATGTGAAGAAATTTTTGAATATGATCCTCCTGAAAGAAGGAAGGAAACAGAATATACATAAAGGATGTCATGCAATATATTGCAGTACATATTCAAAAATATAAAGCTGAAAAAAATGTATGAAGTAAGTTAGAAACTATATATTTGAATAATTTATTAAATCCTGAGATGGTTATCTTTGAAACAGAAGTAAATGTCAACTACCAGTTTTTCTATGGACTAGAAACTAATTTTTAAAATGTGTTGCAAGGCTCAAAATTTATAAAATTTGAAGCTGTTTTTAAGTGCATAACAACAGAATTTTTTTTTTCATTGGTAGATATCACCTCCATAGAAAATGCAAATCTGTGGTTTTATATCCCCTGTATTTATGACTTGGAAACAACAATTAGCAAGGCTTTCTGAGATAAGAGATGATGTTGACTATGGTAATACTACAGTAACAGACAACTAATTTCATGCTAAACAGGTGGTATTTGTTTTATATGTAGTTTCACAAGAAAACAAAATAAAAACATAATATAAACATTTTCACATTTAGGAAGATTTATCAAATACATTTCCTGAAAAAACTTTTACAACAGGATTAGTAACCACATTTTGTTAAATATTAGCAAATTTTCAAACATTTTGTATATTACCACAAACTATGGACTTTTTTAAGCATTTTGACAGGCATTTGAAAATTATAAGAAAAAGAGAAAAAGGAAAGGAAAAAAACCCCACTTGTCCTAGGTTTTTTTAACCTTACTTAAAAGTGTAGGGCAGGGACAAGGTCTCTGACAGATTGGAGTGGCTCAGGGGATTGGTAATGGGCTATGGAGTTATATACCTCTAGGTCATCATTTCAAATCTGGAGTGTTACTAATTAAAGACGTAGCACACTCTGTTATTTGTATTTTTAAGGTCTATAAACTTCTTTGGGCTTCTTGGTTAATGACTTGAATTAAATTGATTGTGAAAAGGAACGTCTGTCCTTGAATGACTTTACTGAAGCCTGAGGTAAGAGGTTATTTCTCAGTAGAATAGTAGCAATTCTGTTATTAGATATAGAAAATAAATATTTCATCTCTTAATACCTTAACTGCACTGATGAGGGGTTGATTTGTTCAGAAGAAGGGGTAACTAGGAACACCCTGGAATATTTATAGGCATCTAATGTTACCTGTCTGCTACCCCCTGCTTTCATCCTATAACATTAACTATTCATTTCCACAGAACTCATACACATATTCTTGTAAGAGAGTGCTGAGTATGGAAGCAAAATTCAAGCAAAAGGGAGGTAGAAGAGACTGCAAGAAAATGGTAAGCAGGCAAATCCTTCCTGTAAAATGAGCAAAAAAGGGATACTGAGAGAATAAGAAAATTCCTGTGTTCTCAGTCTAAATTTGTTTTAAGCTATAGTTGTATCTTAAGGATTATTGAGAGTCTGAGGTAGAAAAACAAAGGAAGTTTTTCTCCAGCAGGAAAGTTGATGGAAGGGAAACCTGTATAATTTTAATTGCCTTAGATCTCAGAGTAATTAGGAACCCAGCCTTGCACACAATTACAAGGTTGTCTCTGGTCACACAGATGACTGAATTCACAACTCATTTTCAAAAGGGTTTCAATTCACACAAATGCCAAATTGAGAAACTTCTTAGATAAATTATTATAACAACACTTCGTCGCCTGTCTTTCATGCCACCAACTACACCTTTTATGACAAAAAAAAAAAAAAAAAATTCAAGTCTCTCTTGGAATGTCTGCTTTTGTAAAGAAATTTCAGGATTTGATAGAAGACCATCATGAGTCCTCTTTGATCTGAGGTATCTCATCATTCAAAAGCTTGTTGAAATTACACATTTAATTAAGAAGGGCCAAAATTAATATAAAGTCTCAAGTAATAAAACCTGAATAATATGATAGGCTCTATTTTACCCTGTAGAAAATGGAAATGAAATAAGTTCTAAGTCCCAAAACCCGGAAGTTCAAGCCCTTAAAGATTTCAAGTTCATCTTTTGTATGTGGAGGGTAAAGGAAGAAGGGCATGGAAGTGAAAGAGAAGGATGGGCACATGGAACTCTAAGTTTTCCATATTTTCCCCAAACGTATTCTCTTCCTTAGTTTGAAAATGTTTATTAGAGATGTTCACTTCTAGCAACTTAATCAAATGCACAGCATTTTCACTGAAATTTAAATACTGCTCTGAAGAACAAGAAATACCCTCCAAAATTTCCTGTGTCAGTTTCCTCAAAAGTTTATGTCATTCTTGAATATAGATATACTAAAGTACTCAAAGCTGTGCTTAAGAAAGTCCTTTCTCATAAATTGAAGTTCTTCATGATCTTGCTCTGAAGTTTTCAGTTGCAACCTGTCCTACAGCAGATACCAATTCTACACCTGGTATTCTTTAGCACTGATTTTCATTCACTGTTGCTAAGCTAAAAAGGCTATTGCAATCTTTCCCCCTATGCTTTTAGAAACTTGAACATCTTTGAATAATGTTGATAGCTCTTGATGGGTTTTCTTCTGGGGACAGATTTTGGCCACTTCTGAAAATGGCAAAACACACAACCATCCTTAGTCTCTTTGGTCTTGTTTGTGTAGAAGAAAAGACAAGAGCAACTACCATATGTCCCATCAACTCAAATTTCTCTGCCAAAAGTGGAAAAATAAACCTATTTGCTTTCAGACATTTCTTGTTCCCTTTCATGGGATCCAGGCAGAATCTGCCACAGTGAGGAATGAAGACAACATGTTTCCCTCTCCCCATGTCCAGCTGGAACCAGCCTCTGGACTCTTCTTTTTGTCAGGTCATATCTTCCCATCATGAGTCCAGATGGTACAATTTCTTCCTCTTACATTTTTTCCTCAACTCTAAAAAAAGGAGCCCAAAGCAATGCTCTATTATTTTAGTGTGAGAGCTCTCTCTAGTGGTAAGAATGTTATTTGCCTTTATGTTTGTTTGAGTTATAAAATATCTCAAAAGGCTACCTGACTTTTGTCCACACTGCAAGCATTGATATTGCATTAACACAGACAAATATGTTAAAATATTCTCCTACATTTTTATTCCACATTTTTGTTTTTGTAGTAACACGGCTACAAACTGTTTTCAACTCAAACCAATAAAATTTATGTCTCTTTATATCTCAGCCACTAGAATATTTAATTGTTTTCTGTTTATAATCTAAAACATTCTGATGTGGAGAATGAGAGCACGCTGAGAATACAGACTGTCATCCTGTGAGTCTTCATGGGAAAATACAGAGTGAGTGGGTTTGAGAAAAGCCCTCATATTGAGATAAGAAGTAAAGTTTGTTAAGGTTTGTGAGGTTTGTAAGGTTTGTTAAGATTCTTCAGTACAGGTGAAATTAAGGTCAGAAGAAAGATTCTGATGAATAAAAGTGGACATTTTTAACAATGGTTATTGATAAACAGGATATAATTTCTCCAAGAACATTGGGAATCTAGTTAAATCCTATCACAGAAAAATGCTCATCAACATATAATAAGGGAGAATACAAAAATATGAGAAGTGTTGCAAAGAAGCAATGAAAAATTAGATACAGCTTATGTAAACAGCCAGAATCTCTATGTTTTATATTACATATAATTAGAGTTTGGTCTTTTTGGAGGCAAGTCAAATTCAGAAAATATTTTTCTTGAAAGAATAAAAACTCAGAAAAAAATGCTAGTGTTCCATTTTAGTCTCTTAATATTTGAAGTTTAAGATTGAGAAAAATAAACTAAACCAAATAAAAGGTTTTAAATGTAAAAAGATTTTGTGCTTATCAAAACAGTTATTCTGAAATTACCTTTCCCACAAAATTTTCGTTGAGGAAACCAGATCAAAATGCAATCATGTGAATAGCTGTATGTAAAATGTCATTTTAAATAACTGCTGAATTAAACCTAGGTACTGCTGTATCTAATTTAAACTTTGGACTTCATTAAAATTAGTGTGGTCTCATTCAAATAATCCTCTACAGCAGCAGTTGACTGGAAAATTACCTGAATGTCAAACTGAAATTTACCTTCTCAACTTCAAACACAGACTAAAATCCTCCTCCAAACCCTCAGCAACAACGCTATGGTATGTACACAGTGGTAAAGATAAATACATTTGAATTGTATTTCTCAAATTATTTTCTTATTTCAAGACCCCTCTTCATCCTGTACTTGCCATACAGTTGTTAATGCTCTTTAAACATGGTTGCATATTCTCATACAATTTCGTTTTCCCCCAGTGACTGGTCACCAGGTCTGGGTTAAGGCTGGCCAGAGGAGGTTGATTTGTGGGAGTGAAGGTCCAGGCTGTGCTCACGGGAGAGCTCCTGTTTCCCACTGCTGCATTTCATTCCCACAGAGCTGTTGTCCCTGCCGTTACCCCCTTTTGCAGCCCTTCCCAACTGCAGTGTGGTGGGTATGGATATCCCTGTAGGCTTCATTCAGGAGCTCCTAATGTCTGAATTAGCTTATTCAAAAAACACTCAAACTAGTGAGAAGGTCTGAATGACATATTCCCCCTGACAATAGTAAATTAGCACATTTTTATCTGTAAATCATCTCAGATATTCCAATGATGATCAAGTACTTGCAGTTTCATTTCTGCTTATCCTTGCTGACTCTCAAATTATTCTGAAGCCACCAGCATTTCTAAAAGCAAGACACATTGATTTCCTCATTATATTAGGAAACGGCAAGTTAAGCAAATTTCAGAAGTCTTTTCAAACTCCAGAGTCTGTTCAGAAGAGATAAGACAAGACATCATATTCGGCTCTGTAAGCTTTTGTGTGGAGATAGTTCTCAGCAAAAGTATTCCTGTCCCAAGGGGAAAAAAAAAAGAAAAAAAAAAAAAGGAAAAAAAAAGAAAAAAAGAAAAAAAGAAAAACTATTTCCCTTTTCCAGATGGAAAAAGAAGGGGAGTTTGGAATCTTCAAATTTTAATTCAGGTACAACAACTGCTTTACTTGCTTTTTTCTGTGCAAGGGAAACAGAGAATTTTGTATGCTAAAATTGACTTTTTAACTGCAACGTACCATGCAAAATTGTCCTAACCTCAACTGTGCTTATCAAAGACCTACAGGCAAAATAAATAAAAAAAGAAATTTTATTATTACCATGGCAAATTACTTCTGTTCAGAAAAGAAAAAGGCAATGATTTTTCACCAGTAAAAAATTCTAATAGTATATGTGTGAAAACCATTTCAATAGATGAAATCTTTCCACATTTGTCCAACAAATTACTTACAGCATGTTAATATATTTTATTATATATTTCCCAGTGAACTCAAAATAATTGCTGGTTATATCACATAGCAATAACTGGCTATATTCAGATGCTATATTGCAAATACAAAACAAGTGCTTGCTACCATTTACTGCACTGGACAAGGCAGTATGATCCAGGTGGTGTGTTGTATCTCAGGCATTGATATATGGTAAGCATATAGTATGGAAATGATAATCATTCTTACCGAAACTACATAATGTCTTAAAATTGAATTATTTTTACAAGGAAATATGTGGGAGAAAAGAGTCTCAATTTCTACTTTTGTTCTAGCTAATTCTATTATTATGTTCCAATGAACATCATAGGAGTGGGTATAAACAGAGAAAATAATACCCCCTCATCTGTTTTTTTGGAGGTTGGTTTTGAGTTATTTTTATATATGTGTATGTGACTTGTGTAGGTCTAGAAAAAATACTTATTTATCTAAGTTGTGAATTTATAAGTGGTCTCAGGTTTGTTGGAGAGCCACTTGCCTTGCTGTGGGTTTTCTGTGACCTCCGTATGGAGAAGGAAATGCTACCTGCAGCCTTTGCAGGGTCACTTTAAAACCACACTGAAAAATACTTTGAATAATATCCTATGGAGGAAAATTCTGTTTAATAGTACAATGTGTACAAACACAATCAAAGCAGAGTATATGCAAAACAACTTGCCTGAGAATGAGCAAATTATTCCAAAGGGAATAATATAGCTGTCTAAACATCGTTCCTCCAATAGTTTGACTTGTAAAACAGATGTTAGAAATCTTCTGGTTAAAGCAAACTGACCTTCTTCTGGAGTAAATATATTCAAAACCACATGTTTATCTTGATCTTTGGATGAGTACTCAATCCTTGCAATAGCAGTATGCATTCATTTGATCATGCAGTTGGGTAACTGCATTTCAATTGTAATAGACAAAGACATCCACCCTATCAGTTTACAATTATTTTCTGGGGGAAAGGGTGTGCTGCCATCAAGTGCCAAACATCAACAGAATCCAAGGCTGTACAGAGGTAAAGAAACCTTAATTCATGTTTGAAAAGACACAGTGTAGTTTAGTTAAAACATTCAGCTACAGAGACTCCAGGTACACTGAACTCTGCTCCTTGGGGCTTTGGCAGGTGCTGTGTACAGCAGGGAAATGTGTCCCACAATATTAGCTGTAGAGAAACAGTGCTGGGCTGACAAGGAGGTCAGTCAGATACCAAAGCCAGAAACCTTAACAGGCCAGATAACCAAGAAACAACAGCAGCTGAGCTGGAAGATGTTTCACCTACACGTCTGTGCAACCACTGAATCTTAATTTTTAAAGGATGAAAATGCCAGCCCCTGGGAAAATATAACAGTAACTGTAAATTACAAGAAGGCTGTGAGTGATCTGAAAGGTCAAAATAATAAAAAATTGATGTCTTTGGGGAGTCATATGTTTCTAACTGTGGGGGAAATTTTGCACCTTAAGCAAAAAAAGGGCAAATTTGTCATTGGTACACTTTTTTTTTTTTGACAAACTGGTCTCTCATTTCTGATTAGTGAATAACTTTGTGCATTAAGCTCTTGATTTTTGTGTCCATCAATGTTGCTTGAAAAATGAAAATTTCACTAACACCCATGTTCTTCCTCTGTAGAGCAGACTATACACAGAGACTAGAAATTTAATAGGATTTAGTTTACTGATAACTTTTCAAAGTTTACGAACTTGATATGCTAACAGTGCAAAAAGAACTAAACTAAAGCTCCCAGTTAACAAAACCCTAAGAAAACCAGTAGTGAAGTTCATTTTGCTCCGTCATGGCATCAGATGTCCGTTCTTCTGAAGGGTTGCTTTTCTCAACTTTTTATAGATTAATGCAGATCTCAAAAGTAGTTTTACTTTTAGCAAATCACTTGATTTATACTAAAGTATTCATCCTTTTTCTTCTGCTTTAATCCAAATACAGAACATTTATTATATGCACATGACTGTCTTTAATCATCTTTTATACATCTTCAGTCAAAAGGCTGAAGATTTTCTATTACAAAATAAAATTACTTTCTGGGCAAGTTCTTCACTCCCAATGAAGGAAAAAGGATCAGGTACTGGTTTTGATACCATTAGATGGCTCACTTTTTTATGTAATATGTATTACATCATATTATATTTTTGCATATGTATTTTCAGAGTTCATTGTCATTTAGATCATATGCTCTATTTGATCATTGCTCTCAGTTTTTCTCATTTAGATGCAACTTCACCTTTTTGAATGACATCTTCCTGAATCTAGCACTATGCTTCACTTTGCTGTTTAGTCATGCTGGCTTCCCTCTACTCTTTAAGTCTTCCCCAACAGCTGTTCTGTACTGTCACTATGCTGCCAGTATGACATCTTCAGTAACATGGAAAACTAAACATAGGGATGCAATTATCTTAGGTAGTTTTTAATCTTCTACATTTCCACATCATTCCTTTTGGTGAAGTTTATCTTATCTGAGGTTATTTCTTTTGCTTCTCTAGGGATGTTTAATATGAGCCATTTGTGGTGGTGTTTCTGGGGTGGTCCTTTGCCCATGTGGTTTTAATGTCCTATAGCAATATGAAAGTGGGGTTTTTTAAAAAAAAAAAACAGATTGATTTTAAATATTTAGAATAATAGAATCAGAATATCTTGGCTTTGAGCCAAGTCCTGCAAATTGCCCTGAATCAAGTCCAAGTTGTGGTGTTCTTCTGGGCCTGTGATCTGTACACTCTGTGAAAACACCTAAAATTTTAATCTCTGATTCGCCTTCCAGTGTCACATTTGACCGGTCTGCATGGGGGTAATTGAGGTACATTAGGTTTTTTTGCCCTTGGTATCTCTGAGTTCTCTCAGCATATCACAATGCTCCCATCTCACTCAGACAATTGGTAATACAGACTCTGCTTTATTTGTTCTTTTGAGGTTTGAAATTTCAATTCACACAGATTCTGTGCTACTCAGTGAAGTAATTAAGCTGTTTCTTTCCTTTGCTTTGATCTTAAGTCCTTTTAACACAGCAAAACTGTGTGTCTTTCCTGTATGTTTGCTATCATGACATAACAGTGTTCTCCTTGCTGTTTTTCTTCACACAGGTATCTGATGGGTCTTATATATTAACATCTTCTTTTAAGGCTAAAAAGTCAAATTCCTCCTTCTTCACTTACACTTCTAGCATTTGTAGAAAAACACAATCATGCTGGGAATTATTACTCATTTTGATTTGAAATTACACTATGGATTGGGTTAGATACATTATCCTCCTACTTTGACTAGTTGTTCTATCAGCAGAGAGTGAGCTGCTTAAAACAGATACAGAGAGCTAGAACTGAAATCTTTTTTTGTCTCAACAATAAAAGTTGCAACAACCATTTCCTGAAAGCAACTGTATTGTAATTCTTGGTGTTTTCTGCTCCAACGATCTCATGTTATGTGCTAATAACAAGAGAACCTATGAATTTATCAAGCATCCAAAACTGTAAAAAAAAAATAATTCTAGACATGGTAAGTAAAGCAAAGACAACAACCATAACAATAATTATTATTACTATATTATTATTATTATTATTATTTATAGCTAGACTACTTCTAAAAGGTAGTTAAAGTCCAAATCATGATATGCCAGTGCTCATAATTATTCTGCATGTCTTTCAGATGTCGGCCTTATCAGCTCACTATTGATCTTATATAGAAACAGACTTAAGAAGAGAATTATGTTCAGTCCTGAAGGAGGACATGGCTGTGAGAAAAAAAAATTAAAAATAAAACTATTTAAAAAATTTTTAAAAATTAAATATTGGCATAGATTTGGGGAGGAAATTTGATTATTTTATTTCATCCTCTAAATACTCAGAAAACATTTCTATTTAAAGGAAATCCAGCATTTTAGCTCTGTAGAGGTTTTTTTTATGTTATTAGGAAATAGAAAAAATTATGAAAGCCTAAGTATATATATATACACACATACATACATTTCATTTACAGAAATATAAATGAGTATTGAAAAAGGGAGGAAAGAGCTTATGAAGTACTTCATAGAATCCTTCAGAAGGTATATGACCTGAAACAGAAAACTCCATCTGCATCTCAAACACAGTCCCAGGCCTGCAGCTCAGGTGTTGTATGCTGCTCCTGCAGGATAAAAAGCCTTTCTTTGTTCTTCACATAGCACTTTAAGGCTAGATGACCAATGGGGTCTTAAAGTCCATTTCTTGTATACCACTGCTGTGGTTACAAGTGTGGAAATTTGACTCTGGTTAAAGGCTATGGGTGCAGGAGTTGCTGGTGTGCGCAGGGGGTCTGTGGCCCTTATCAATGCTCAAGTGGCTGAGTCACAATCCCTGGAGCTGTTTAAAGGATATGTAGATGCAGAATTTAGAGAAATGGTTTGGTGGTGGATTTGGTAGTGTTAATGTGAGGTTTATGGTTGGACACAGCATCTTAAGGGTCTTTTCCAACCTAAATGACTCTATGATTCTGTGTTTCTGATACCAGCCCTGCAAGCACACCAGGTTGCTCTGAACCCATCTGCTCTAACATACAGGAATGACAAAATGAATTCCGTATCTCTAATCCTGGAAAATTCATCTCACAGCTTCCTCTGGTTTTATGCCTCAATGTTTGCTTGTTGTTTTTACTTGGTTTTATTTTGCAAGGAACAATTCCCTGAGTCATTCATCCATTGATCCAAGTTGCTCACAAGTTTTCTTAGACCATACTTGTTCTTCATTCTTTTTGAGCTACACTCCCACAGTTTCAGGAGATGCCTTTGTTTCTAATGAAGGTATTCTCAAGCATAAAAAGCAGGCATGGCCCCCTGAAAAGATTGTGTGAATGTTTATTTGACAGTCACATGTTCAAGAGCACAGAGAGAACAACCAAGTGAAAACTCAAGAGAGAATAATTTCTGAACATGGAACTATGAACTAAAATCAGGCTGATGGCAGACCTTCCTTTTACAGGGCTGTGCTAGTTTGGAGACAAACCAGGGGAGGAATTAACTCCACAGAAATATATTGCGAGAGATTCCAAGTCAGAACTACAATTTAATAGGAGAAATTAAAATAAAAGCAGTAATACAGAAACACCAGCCTAAACTGACAAGGTCAGAATACAAGCTGACACCCTGTTGATCAGGGTGGTGATAGCAGTCCAGTTAAATAGTGGCTACTCCTGTTGGAGTGATGGATGTGGTCTTGGTTGAAATTGTGATCCTGAGGAAGAAATCCCATCTGTCTCTGGGGGTCCCATTGTTGTGGAGTATCGCTGGCTCCGGGTGCCTGCTTTAGGCCACTTAGTCTGGGAGTGACCCTGGTTTCCCGAGGGCTGCGGCTCGCAGCTTCCCCAGACACAGGGTGTCCTCCGGCAGCTCTGTTAGTGCTGGCTCCTCTGGGTGAGAGTGAGTCCCAGGCTGATGTTGTGGGCGCGGGCAAGGATAAAGGCCAGGGAGGAGGGCTCTGGTGTGATTTCCAGCTCTTTTATTTCCCGGAGAAAGGCAGCAGGGAAGGCAGGAGAGGGTCCGGGAGAGGCGGTGCAAGGATCGGGAAGAGCAGAAGGCTTCAGGCACCAGGCAACGGGCAGGGGACGGCTGAGGATTTATCAGGATACAAGCAGGGGAGGGTAACCAATTGGGGTACAAGGATTTACATGGAACCGATGGAGAACTGAACAGCAATGAAGCGTCCAGAACATAACCTTACACAGAACATGAAGTAATGCCTTAATTAACCAATAAACTGAAACCTGTAAACAACGTTGCAAGGGACGCTGGGGGTGAGCCAGAAAGCTCACCCTGACAAGGGAGTGTGGCTCAGACAGTGGCAACCTCGGGCTGAGTCCACCAGTCTTGAGGCTGTAGGGCTGTGACTTTTACCACATACACTGCCACAGTGGAGTTCTTCTCCTCTGGGAAATCCAGGGGAAGAGGTGTCTTGTGTTGTCTTCTCCACTCCTTTTATGCAGGTAGGATGTTCAGTCCCTCCCTTTGGGGCAGGGCAGATCACAAAAGGATGATGTCATTTATGAATCACTCCAGCTGGTCTTGATGGCCCATTACCGAAGATGACCCCCCACGGAGTACCTGCTGCTTCTCAGGGGTTGTTATCAGGGCTGAGTCATTGATGTGAAGATAAAGAGGCATCAGTCTGCCTTGCAGGGTTGTCTCTCTTTTCTTCCTTATCTGATGCCCAGCTGCAGTCTGGAGGGTGGGTGTGCAGAGCCATCTGTTGTGAACGACTCATTGTTAACAATTCATCTCAGAGATTATGGAGATGGCGATAGAATACATTCCTTTAGTTACACCTTCATGTAACCCAAGACAGGGGCTTACTCTGGTTTAGGTGCAGAGAGTTTAATTAAATCAAAAATCAAATAAACCTAATTGCTCATTCCAAATTCACAAGTTACTTTTTGGAAAGGTTTAAAATATTTTCATTATAATATATCTTGCAGGAGTTGAAAGAGTTTTTCATTTGGACAGGGTCTCAGCTGTTTCATACCCAAACTAAGCAGTTCTCCAACAAGCTCTTGATGTAACTGGATCTAAAATTCTCCTCTGATGTGTTTCTAGGCAACAAAATTACTTATGAAGTTTCTGAACATCTGAAATATAGGCTATCCCAACTTATGTAAGAAGCAAAGGCAATAAATGAAGAGCAGCATGGAAGTGTTGACGCTTTTTGTTAAACAGATTTGCTTTTGTGGACAACCCTTTAGACTCATAGAATCAGAAGATCTTAAGTTGAAAGCAAACCAATAAGGATCATTGAGTCCAGGTCCCTGCTCCTTGCAGGACTGCCCAACACTGAACAGTATCACTGAGTATTCTCTAGATGCTCATTGAACAGTGACCGGCTCGGTGCTGCTGCCACTTGCTCAGGGAGCCTGTGACCAACAACCTTCTAGGCGAAGAATTTTCTCCTAATGTCCAGTCTGAACTTCCCCAGAGACAACTTCATTCTATTTCCATGTCTCCTGTTGCTGGTCACCAGAAAGAGAATATCAGCAACCCTCTGACGGCCCCCTGCCACCAGAAAGCTGTAACTGCAATGAGGAGCAACTCAGCCTTTAGTTTTATTTTTTCTGTGTGCCACAGCACTGTAGTAGCATGGCAGTCCCAAAGCACGAGTTCGGTGGAGTCTTGTACTGACATTTCAAATTTCATAGCTGCCTGTTGTGTTGTTTCAAATTCCATGTACTGCATATCAATGTTTTTTTTTCCAACCGTTGTTGGGGAGATGAATAAGAATGCAAGGTAGTTGAGGGTAGGATTATGCCCTTTGCAAGACTTGCAGTATAGTCAGAACCTGCTCTTGCCTTATGTACAGTTGCTGAATCTTGTCTTTTCCATCTTGCCCTCGAAATGATCTCTAATGAAATGCAGCAGATTCTTATTCCCATAGGAGATTGATTATTGTGCAGTTTCACACTCATTTAGCTCTTCCTTTTCTGTTAGAAGGGTATGAGCTGATTATTTGCACCATTGTCCACAGCCTTCTGCTTTCCCCATTAGGGAGCTTCTACAGCTTCTGCAAATTTCTTAGTGGAAACAACTTATTTTCTGAGATTCTTTACTATATAATCATTGAGGAAAAAAGATTGTTTCTCCCCTATTATTAAAGATAAGAAATTAATAGAAATAAAATATCTAATACACCTTAAATGAAAAAAAAAAGATAGCATATAATAGGCAGGAAAGGCAGAGAAAAACAGTAATGATGGACAGTATGGGAAAGGGAATAGAAAAGAAAAGGAAAAGAGAGAAGGGAGAATGGAAAGGGAAAGGAATCTCAACCTTATAACAAAATTAAAATCAAATTGCTGCTAATGCCACTTCTTTGTATTCTGCCTGTTGTCATTGAAATTTTAATGTGACTTTGACTTGATGGGGAAAGCTGGATAAAGACCATTCACAGCACATGAAGTAGTGAAAACATTTCCACAACACAGGGAAACAGATCTCTTTAAAGGGACAGGAGACATGGGGAGGGACAGAGAATTTAAGGGACCTGGGCTCCAGTTGTGAAATCAGTATTTGTGAAAGACTGAATGCCTGAAAAAATTGTACCTAAATTGCCTACACTCTTTATTATGCAACATGTGCATACTGGAGATGCACCCTAAAGCACATCAACTCTCTTTAAATCTTCATATCCTTATAATCTGCAATTTAATTGTTTAGGCAGTCCCATATAAATTTACTGTGCATCAAGAAGAAGACTTATTGGTGCTTTCTGCATGGAGACTGAACCATATTATCCTGATAATTCAGACAGATATTGTGTTTTTATAATTAGATTATGTAAAACACTATTGTATATACAATTTATAGTTGTTTATTGGCTAGCTTGATGGTAGTCATGTATGGATATTGTTTTTTAGAGAGGGTATTTCACTCTTACTCAGGACTAGAATCTCCCTCACTGTTTTGTATAATTCCAGAAGTCTTCTTTCAAAGCAGTAATTGATGTTTTCCAATCTCATTAGGGCCCTGCCATCTGCTGCCTTGATGACTTTGCAAGGAAGGCTGAGTGATTTAGGATACTTCTTGACAATATCAAAGATTTTCTTTTAACTTCCTTGTTCTGTGCTCTGGTCTATTGATGAATCCCTCTTGCTTTGCAACTCATCAGTTGTATCTCCCAATCAAAGTCCCCACACTCCCCTCATTCATTTTCACTGTATGATATTTCCTTATTTCAGCACTTGTCTCTCATTCACAACGCCTCATCCCTCATACATTATCCATGCTTATTTTGTGTGCCTTGTTTTTGGTCCTGGCATACGACAGCCTGTTTTCAGAATCATGTTTCTTAATGTTTTGTTTCCTTTTTGATATCTCAGATCGCTTGTAAATGACTGACCAATAGTTATAACATATTCACACAAATATATTCTGACAAGTTTTTGCTGTAGTTTGTAATTTGTGCAGCTGTAACATTGAAGTTGTAATTCCAGCAAGCTACAAAATAATTGCACAAATATAGTAACAACTGGTTTTATTTTAGAGTAAAATACAACCATCATATGGATTAATACCATATATAAGCAAGTGCTACTTGGGTATTGTCCATTTCCTGGGTTGGTTTGTTTGCTTTAATTTTAAGTGGGAGGTGAATAAAAATTAGCGGGAAATACAAAATGACAATAGAGCCTTTTCTTTAAATCACACATGAGTTTGCACTGTTTTTGTAAATTTGCATTTCAATCACACGTGTTTTAACATAGTTAATTATTATCTATACTGTTTTTATTATACACCTAAATATTCTAATATAAATGTGCTTTTCTCAAAGGGAGGATAAAGAGGGAAAAAATCTATATGAAGTCTTCAACTAAATGACCCATACAGCTTTACATATTACCTAAAACTTTAAATACAGTTAAAAAAAAATATTTGGGATATTTTACTATCTTAAAGCTTTTATCCTCCTTTTTCCTACTCCTGATACATTAAATGATGAAAACTAATAGAAGACGATACATAAGAGACTAAAAGCAATGATCAAAGAACTGGAAAACAATATTTTTTTCTGAAAGCTAGTAAGAACTAGGTTTCTGTTGTTTGAGAACCAGACACACAGGAGAAATATGACAGGCCTTCAAAAATGTGAAAACTTCCAGTGGGGACAAATGGGAATAAAGTTTTATCTTTGTTCTTTTTAGACAAAAGAAAGAGGTAACAATTCTGAATCACTGTAAAGAAGATCTGCATTGGAAATTACAAAGAAAAACCTCTTGCAACCCCAGCCCTTCAACTTCCCAGAGAGGATCTTGGAAGGGCCCAGAATCTGTATTACAGAAATGTTTGCTTTAGACAAACATCTGTCAGGAAAGGTTTGGTTTACGTGATGATCTTCCTTGTAGGCTAAAACAATTAAAAAAAATCCAAGACAGTATTTGATTCTGTGAATACAATATAAGTGATTGGTGTCTCAATCCTCTGCTAAAACAACTGAATGTAGTTAATAATACAACAGATTCAGATTCAATTATAAGCAAGTAGAACAAGTGTGTTCAAGCAGAGTAGGTAACATGCCTGTCTTACCTGCTGTGTTGCTGTATATAACCTTGAAATTCTGGAAATGAAAATTGCTTCCACAGAGCTAGCAGCAGATAACTGCGAGGATCAAGAGCAGATTTGTGCCAGGATTATCCATAATATGAAATGTGTAGGTAGTAATACGGTGCTTAGCTCCGGGACCAAAAGTGATCAAAGGAAGCTATCAGAAAAAGTAACTTCAGTGAAACATGAAACAGTCAATCTAGAAATGAGAAATAATGAAGACCTCAAAAACCACATAAAAATGGTAAGGAAAGTGATTCTTAAATGGTTTCCAAAGGGATCTGTGGTATAAATTGTTATGTAATCAGCATCAGTATCATTCTTATGCTGTGTCAGAAAGAGTTTTAAATTAATCAGAATTTTGAAATAGATTTGGTTTATCAAGTTAATGAAATGGAAACCTGAAACGTCATTTGTTTTTGTAATATAATTGAAAACAGTATTTATTAAAATGTCAGCATGTACCAACAGCTATTAGCTTTGCTGTTTTTGTATATTTTTCCCCCCAACTCAGCTAAAACATAAATATTTTACTTACATAGTGCTATATGGATGTTATTTGTATCTTCACAACCCTGTTGAGGAAGAGTTGTCTGTATCAGGCGAGGGTCCAACTAGCCAAATATCTTGCGTTTTGTGATGACAAGGAGTGGATGCTTGGAATTAACACATAAAACATAGTCAAATATAGAGAAGTGTTTTCCTCCCAATATGCTTCCCCAGTTTTCAGCAATTTTCTGCCTGAAAAAATTGTAACATATTTTTTTACAAGACTTTCAAGTATTTTTCTTTCAAGAATTGCATAGTTACTTTTCGAAACTATCTAAGCTATGGTATCAAGAATATACTGTGACAAAAATGTTCCACAGTGCAATTCAGTGACATTGACACTTCTTTTAATGGCTGTCTGGCAATTTTGTACAAATCATCTTCATTTCCTTGGTCTCTGTTGGGAAAACAGTGGCTAAATAATTTCCTAAAAAGACTCTGCATGGCAATAATTTCTTTTTTCTAGTCATGATGTATTTCTAGTCAACTCTTCCCAGACTAAGAATGAGACTTTCAAGACTCGGCTTAATATTCCCTGTTGTAAAAATACAACATTCCCTATCTTTGATCATCCTCTTCACTTTTTACTTTATTATTTCCTATCTACTGTTTCATTATTTGAGACGTGAGAATCACAGGTGTTTCTGAGGTGTGAGCTCACCACAGAATTACACATTCTCTTTAAAATAGCAGAAGGATTCTACTAGGAAAGTAGATCTGTGCCAGCATAGAAAGGTTGTTCATGAACACATTCATAGCTCTTGCTGTGCAGTCACTGGGAAAGTTAAAGAATGCATCAAAGTTTAACACATTTTTAACATAACCTGTAATATCAGTTACCCATATATTTTTTAAAAAGTTGTCAGAATGCAAAAAACTATTGCATTTCTTGAGGTAACAATACTTCGTAATTCAAATCACACACAAAATATAAATTATTGGTTTTCTTTCTTACTACTCCCCATTACGTCTCCATCCTTCCAAAATGAGTGAGCTTCTACTTCCAGTTATCTGTATCCTACTGTAAATACCAACAAGTTCTCTTGACCTTGTTGCTCAGGGATTACTGCAGCAAATCTGCTTTGAAATCACATATTATTAAACAGAAGCAAGAATATGTGTGCCTGGAAAGACAGAAGTAAAGAGAGAAAAAAAAACAATCCTTTTCTGTTTTTTTCAACTTTTGGAAAAAGTTGGTTGAGTTTTAGCTGAAAGTGTTTCTTGTTATCAGTTTGTCCAGATTCATTTCTCAAACCTAAATTTCAGTTTCTGGTTTTCTTTATATTAAATTGCACCAACTTTTTGCTTAGAAGACTGTCTCTCTTCTCCTGAGTTTGCATGTCTGTTTCTCTTCTGGTAAGAGATTCTCTAGGAGCAGTCCTGTTTATCTGAAATAGTCTTGTATATATCCTCTTTCTTTTGCCAACTTTGTAAATTCATTTCTCTCTTAATGTTTTGTCCTCTGCTTCTGCTAATCTCCTCTCCTCATATTTTTAGAAAATTCATCTATGTCACTGTGAAGTCTCCTCTTCTTAAATGAGGAAAAGAAGCTGAACTTCTTTAATCTTGCTTCATAACTAGTATTAATTTAGCTTATTTCACTTGCATCCCTCTAAAGCAATTATAGGCACACTTTTTCTTCTTAAGTGCAGATGCAAATTAGGATAAAAACAGTAGGGATTTTTCCTCCCCACTTTTTATTCCTAGCAATTTGTATTAACTAGATATCCCTACTTTTCTCCTTCCATGACTCAGAATGAAACATATACTGTATCTTAAATTAGAAAAATATAATCTCTAACAACCTAAGTACAGTACTTAAATGTCCTTAATCCCTCCTTTTACATTCCCTATAGCAGTTGTTCCTTTAACAGAGTTTCATCCAACAACTTGGATAGCTGGCTGTTAAATATCCTTTCCAAAAGCACTCATGCTTTTATAGCCAAACTTTTAACAAAGTTTCTAGTGATAACCTACACAGCATTCAGATTTTATTTAGATTACAGTAATTTCTTCCATGCGTTCTTACTTTTCCACTTTAGTTTTTCACTCATCTCAAAACTAGCAGGTGTCCTATAAACTTATTAACCACTAGCACTGTATTAAGCAGGTATGCACAATAAATGTAAAATACTGAGACCACTCCTTGTTTGAACAGAAAAAATTTAGTTGCATTGTTTTGTTAAATATAAGGTTTAAAATTAATATTTTGTTCACTAAAAAAAAAAAGAAAGAAGCTGGGGAAATCTTAAACTACTTTTCTAGCAGTTTTAAATAATTTCTTTGATCAGACAGTTTAGATACACTTTTTAAAAATATTTGGTTTTGTTTGGGGAATAGCTTAACATTCACCTGTTGCCATTTCTCCACACCATTAATTTAAAAATTAAAAATCCCTGATAAGAAAAGCTTAGAAAAGAAAAGAATAGCTGTCTTTTTTTCCCCTCAGAAAATAATTATTAAACCAAATGATAATTACTTGTCTCTGGAGTTATTTTTATTTTTTCCCTCATTTTTAAAATATTTAGGAATATAAGCTCAAAATTCTATTTTTTTTTCCTGTGAAGACAGCTCGAATTTGTTGGTTTTTTTTTTATAAACTTAACACTAAGCAGTTAAATATCAATGGGCAAAAGAGAAAAGTCACAATTTAAAAAATACTTTAAGCTACATGACCACGACGTTTGATCTTTGCTAAATGTTATTAGCTTATGGAAAAATTATGTGAGTTCAACTAGTTCCCTGGTTGAGAAATAATATATATTTTTATTACCTCACTCCCCCAGACACAATCAAGCTGGAGTGTACAAACCTAGGGTGTTTTAGCTATCTATATTCAGAAAGGGTTTTGCCAAGGAGACAGCTTTGATGTTAGCCTTCCTAATTAAGGCTGAGTCAGGGAGGAAGACCCCCTTGAGTCTTGTGCTATTATTAAAATATTGGATGTCAGCAGTGTGTCCCTTGCAGACACCACAGCCCAGGTGATGCAGCTGTGGTGTGGGTACAGCATAGACCTCATTGCAGTGGTGCAGTCAGCCCTATCACTGGCCCACGGTGTTCAAGATACACGTGTGACAACCCCATCAGCACTTTTTCTCCTCTTGGACAGTCTACTCCCTCTTCTCCCTTAAACAATTCTTCATGTTTCTCATGTTCCTCCTGTTATGAACTGTTCATATGGGTCAGTTCAGTTGCTATTCACAGAGTTAAGTGTGTAATACGTACACAACAACTACTTCATTAGCACACATTACTCTTACTAATACTGTCATATTTTGGTTTAGTTGAAAATTACCTCCAACAGAAACAGCCAGTAGATATGATATAAAATAACTTGCAACACATCTCCTTGTTTTCAACTGCACATAGTTTTTTAGATATTTAAATCTTCACATGGTGACTGGTAGAAAAGGTTTTTTAAAATTTCCCATTTAATTTTTCTTTGAATGCAAATAGAAATATTTGAAAAGAAAAATGTTTAAAAAGATGAAATTTTTCCCTGAAACACATCCAGAGAGAGGATGCTTTCAGTAAATTTCCTTTACAGCTTAGCAGAAACAGATTGCAAAAATCTTGCATGCCAAGTCTATACGTTTCACTTCCTTTTGAATTAAAGAAGTTCTATTTTTGCACGAGTCAGCATCTAATGCACAAAATTCTAGGCAAGCTGAATAAAGATACAACTGTCCCTATAACAGCTTGCAATGGTACAGAGTGATAGGGAGTACTTTTGGATGTAGATGTGAACTTAAACTCGCAGATGCCTCATACCACTACCTTATCAACATTAAACATATCTCATGGGGACAGGCATTATACCTACCCTTAATTCAGTGCATACCTGCTATACTTATATAAATTCTCATTCTGACTAGGCCACCTACACTAGACAAATAAAGCCCTAATGCCCAGAATTCTCTTGAGGTCACGACAGCGCTTTTATGCATGCGGGATCCCTGCCCAGATGAGTTGTATAACTCTCCCAAAGGACAGAGTTCTAGCTACTGCAGATAACCTGTTTCTGGTGGCTCCTCTAGAACGAGAGTTTCCCAGGCGTGGTGTGGTAATAAAAGGCTAGAGAGGGGGCCCTTCTCCAGGATATCAGCTGTTTATTGTGAATCCAGTGTTGCTTCATGAGGGTCCAGAGTTATCCAGATGGCTGAGTAACCCAGAAGAAAGAGCCAGGAAGAAGCCCTGTAGGGCTCTTTTAAAGGGAGATGGGACCAGGAAACACCCAATGGGGAAGAGCATAGTTCAAAGTGACCAGTGGAAAGAGCTTTCCAGGACATAGCCATATATGGCATCTGAGATATGGGTACAGGTAACACAAAGGCAATATGGGATTTTACCACAGCTCAGGCAGAGGGTTCAGATATTGGAAGAAGCAGGCTGAGGGCTTTGCCTGGGCTTTCTTCCCACCAAAACCTGAAGCTCAAAAGCAGCAGCTTCTGCCAAGCACGCTGCTACAGACAAACAAAACCAGAAATCCAGTTCATCCTTTCTGGAGTTTATCATTGCCGTCTTGTTGATAAGTCAGAAGGAGAGGCTGTCAAGTTTTGTAGCAGCAAATATTCATTTACCTTGGGAAAAAATATTTCTTTACCTTGCCAAAAAATAATAGTAATTGTAATAGCAATGGCAAGGATAATTATGGACAACATTATTCAAATTTCTGTAAAAATAGTGCTACAAAAGACCTACCTCATAAGAATGAAAAAAGGAATCGTAGCATTTCCACAAAAATTTCAACATTAAACAAGGCAGTCTGTAGCTGATACAAAGCTTCTGTTTGTGCATGATCCCTCCATTCATTACACAAGCCCAAGTCCACAGACACCAGTAGCAGGACAGTCTTTTTTTAAGCTGCTGTACTGGAAGATAGAATCCAGCCTTTGACACAATCCTTACTGATTTGTATTAATAATATTACTCCCAGAATGCCTGACATGATCTCCTTGGCTGAGTAATTTTTTTTCTGTTTGTTCTTCACAAAATACTATTAGATATTTTGTCTTTGATAAGGGCCATGTGGGAATGGGGCCCTGAGCAATCCGGTCTAGTGGGTAACATGTCTTCCCATAACAAGTGGATTGGAACTAGATGGATGTTAAGGTCTCTTCCAACCCAAACCATTCCATGATCCTTTGATGATCCTGAGCCTTTTAATATCAACAGCCAAAATCTGTTGGCTCTGACTGCATCGAGCCAAGTCAGTTCTAAGGGGTTTGTGTTGCTTGCTCTGTAATGAGTTTTCAGCAATTTATAAAGCTAGAAAGTGCAGTAAACTTACTTCAACAAATAAACCTATGATAAATACCCAATTAATTTTTAACCTGAAGAATATCACAGATCACCTCATGACCATTTCCCTTCCTGCTCTGTCATTCCTCTCCTAAGCAGGACTGATGGTGTTGCATAGCCCTGTTCTGACACGTGGCCAAAGAGCATCTCAATCTGCAGCACACAAGGGACACAAGCACCTTGGGCTGAATCTCTCCATGGGAAATATATTCCAAAAGAGACAGCTCCTGAAATGAAACAAAATATTTTTCTTATTCACTGATCTCAAATATGTAGTATTTCACATTGTAATGCTCCTATTTAACACACTTTAGCAGTAAGTTTAAACAATATTGTGATAAAGATAATTTCAGCAGTCCTGGTTCTATTTCTGGTGTCTAATTGAGTATATTTTTAACTTTCAATTTAACTTAATAGGAACTAATTAGTGAAACCTAATTAGATTCCTCCTATCAATTTCTGATTCACTGTTTGTTCCTGAAGTCTTATTTTGTGTCATTAGAAACTTAGTGGGAAAGAAAGTGACCCTGAAATAGACGGGACTATTTGAGTATCCAGGTACTGCTCTGTATCAGTAAGGCCTTAAATAAAGTGATGTGATCACAGACACATAAAAAACATAATAAAAATTCTGGCCTGGGAAAAATGTGTTTCAAAAAATATGGCTGCTAATGTTTTCTTCTATTTCACTATGGTTCTGACCAAAGATGTACATATTGTTTACCACTCTCTCTTTTTTTTCATAAAACTCTGACTCTAAGTTACTGCTACACTTTCTCCTGCTTTATTACCTATAACATGTCCTGAAGAGAGTATCATTTCAAAAGGCTTCAGGTAGTAAATATATTCTTTATATAGTTTATTGAGGTTTTTTTCACAAAGACCATTTAGGAATGGCAAGAAAAATAAGTTAGTTCTAGATGAGAAAACAAACTTCTGATCCTCTTTATTATCACTACATAAAATCTATTTTTACTTAATTTTTTTGTTGCTTTAGGTTTTTGTTGGTTTTTTTCCTTCATGATGTCTTTCTGTTTATGAATACAGCAAATATGCAGCTGTGTTTCACCAGTTTCTGTTTTCTCCTCTTGAGGTACTCAGATGATGCTGCAGCTCACTGTTTCATGGTTCATGGGCACCTGTTCAGGTGTCTGTAACCGTGTGCACTGTACAACAGTGTGCTTGGTGCCTGTTCATGCTCTGCTGGAAGCTGATGGTTACTCTTAGTAAGTGGTGGAACTAAAGCCAACAAAAATTTAGGAAAGCTGTAGATTAGAGGCATTATTTTGTGTTTCACATTGCTTCCTCAGCAGCACAATATCAAGCATCTAGCATCAAGTTTTAAATTTTTTAAACTGCAGTTACTAAAAAATCCATACCTCTAAAGACAATAAAAATATTAAATAATATAATATTCTGTATGTGCTGTTTAGAAAAAACATTCTTTCACTGAAGATATTTCTAATAGACATTCTGCATTGGGGAACAGGTTTACTTTAATGTTGTCTGATGTATTCTAGGAAAAACCTACAAACATTAGTTCCAGTATCCAGATTCTCAGGAAGACTGCTGCATTTCTAGGTACTTGACTAGACTTGGAATCCTAGCTGTTAGCTTCTGCTGTAACTGAATTTCCCATTTTAAGTGATTCAATTTGACTCGGAGTGGTGTCCAGCAGCTTGGAAAGGCTGTTAATGTGATGTGACAATCTTGACATTAGCTGCCTTGGTTAAGGCCAAGAAACAAATCACATAGAGCTTAACAGATCAGAGACAACACCTTGAATTTTACATAGAAATGAACTGAAAAAAGTGGAGATTCTGGCTAAATGAAACTGATGTTTCCTGGATGGCCAAATGTATTATGAAGAGTATTGTTGTTCTTACAATGTGTGCAGTAAATTGAGCACCATGCAGTCATGCAACACAGCACTCTCAATGGCTTGGAGGCATCCTTTGAAGGCTACATTTGACAGAAAAGATGATAAATGCCAGAATAAATGAAGATTTAATGAAGCCTTTGGGCACTAATGACAATGGATTTCTGGAAGAGGTTTAATTCCATTGGCATGTCCAAATTTACTCCTTCCCTTTGTTGTATGTAAAATTTTATTTAGTTACAGTCTGTTGACCTGAGGTTTTAAGCCCCATCACGCCTTGATACGTGACTGACAGGAGCACAGCTCAGACACGAGAGATGCAGACATGGGCATTTGGTATAATGCAATTCGGCAGCCTGCCTCCCACCATCAGTCAGCAGACGTTGAGCGAAAAAGTGAAGGGAAAACATGTACTGGTGAATAAAATGTGAGAGGTGATCAAAGGCCATGAATTGTACAGGACACTCACCCTGAGATCTTCCCAAGGAAGGAAAGACAGAACCACTTCCCCAGGCTTCAAACCTGCCTGTCCCTTTGCATAGACTCACTTTCAGCCAGGCGGGCTCAGGACATGAACTGCTCACTCCAGCCCCATAGGTTAAGTATGAAAACAAAGCTAAGTGACATCGACTCTTCTTTTTTATTTTTTTTTTTTAACAGGACCAGAAGAAGAATATTTAGATGGTTAGAAACCATAAGTCTTTCCACTTTATCCTACCATGCTGCATTGTGAGGATGCACTTAGGCCATAAAACCTCTGAGAGCTAGAAGTAGTGAATCTGGGTGGTAAACTAGAAAGCTAGAAAATGCTCTAGTATCTCTAACCGTTCTTTATTCTTACTCCAGTAGACAATGACAATCACAGGAGACCTCAACCTGCTGGTTTCATTCATCATCTATGCCACTATTCTAGCAAAGGTAAAATGGACTGGACTGTAGTACTGTGACTTGTCTCTATTTAATTTCAATTTCTTGATGCCCAAATAAGTGTAGATAATAATCTCAGCAGAGGTGTAAGATCTAGAAGAGCTGTGAAGAGGTATATTTAGCATTTGACTTTCGTTTTCTGTATTTTTTTATCTCATGGAATTCTGGATGTTTTCTTCTATTTCTTGAGGCTGGGATCGTCTGTCACAGTAAGATGTAAGCAAATGAAACCGGAGGCCTTGAGTTCTACAGCCTGGGGCTGGGGCCAAGCATGCAGGTGTCCATAAGCCATTGTGTACCTTC
Organism: Climacteris rufus; assembly: GCA_013398175.1. Lineage (NCBI taxonomy): Eukaryota > Metazoa > Chordata > Aves > Passeriformes > Climacteridae > Climacteris > Climacteris rufus. Next base: position 881,677 of record VZRZ01007409.1, on the reverse strand, counting down.
TGGGGAGTTACTGCTGCTGGTTGAAAATGAGCAAGTCCAAAGCAGTCTGTGGTTTTGGATGTATGTGCAATTGAGAGTCTCTTCTGACGTGACACCAATTCAAAGGAAACAGAGAAGGAAGTGTTGCTGTGGCCTGAACCTGCACTGACCGGTTGACAGATGTGCGCTTGCCAAATGCCCAAGGTCCTTCACAAACCTCAGGGATTCATAAAGGGTAAATAAGAAAACCTCTGGAAGCCAAATCAAACGCACTGGGAGTGTGATTCTTCACATAGCATTTGGCCACAAACTGTCTTTGCACTGTGATGACTTCATTCAATCATGAACAACTGCAGTCTAATTGTTTTGTCATATGAAAAGGTTTGCTGACTTCATTGCTACTAGCAGAAGTGACAGAAGAGCTGGATCTCTCCCCCTTTCAATGTCTCATCAGCTACAGACCTTTGCAACAGCAGTATCCTTCAAAACTAGTAAGTTGTGTTTTGGCAAAAGCAATTAGGAATTTTATAAGCTATCACACGAGGATTCAGCATTCACCTCTAGGTCCCATCTTAAGAATGAAATATTGAAAACAACAGTGAACATGACAGCATAGCTTTTCCTTGGCATAAAAAATAACACTCCTGTATCACATGCAGATGTTGAGATTGTTCTTTAATTTATAATTCGAAATCATGCAGCTACTTTAAGCCCAGGGCAAGGATACTTCTTTCATGCTAAATAAAGTGATCCTTCTTTATAAGAAATTGTATTGGGTCTGGCTATTGAAAAACGTGTATGTGAAAGATACTTATACAAGAAAATATAACAGGACAAACAGGAGCAATAGATTCATTTATCCGTGCCCAGGTCAAGACATAAACAGGAAAGGAAAAAACCCCATATATTTTTAAATTTAATTGAATATATAATTGATGTGTTCACAATATACATATACTATTAAGGTTAACAATATGTGCATTTTTATTATATTTACATATATTTATAACAATGAAATGTTAACTATATATGGAATTTAATGAATTTAACTTCTTAAGGAGAAAATTTTTTCCTTGAAAACTTCTTTCATTAAAGAGGAGAATGTCAGGGAGAGAAAAGAGGATATGTTGGGTCATGAGAGTTCAAAAGATAAAACTGATAATCTATGACTCACTCATTTTACCATAGAAAAGGATGTGCTTTAAAGACTATAATCAGCACTGATGTAATCCACAAGTTTTTTTGGCAGAAAACAATTATGAAAGTACAAATCTGGTTAAAAAAAACCAAAAACCAACAATAAAATCCTGACAGTGAAGTGATCCAGAGGGAAAATCTATGAGATTTTGAAAAATCTCAGTTTTGCAAATTGTTTGCTGTTCTGTGTGCAGAACTAAATTTCAAAAATTGAAATTCAAACTGCAAATTGTTATAATTAGTTTTAAGCATCTCACAGGAAATCTTTCAACATGAATTGTCAAAGGGAATAAAAAATAATTACAATAAATGCCACTGTATGTACCTACTAGTAAAGACTCCTAATGTTACCTTTAAACTGTGTCAGAAATTCATAAATTCAAACATATAGTTCAATGCTAATTTTGATGTAAATCTCCAGAATATATTTTACTGCTATTATATCCTGTTATTTACAGTGTTAAACTTCCTTCACTGAAGTTGTATAGCAGTGATTTTTGGAAAATATCGTATGTATTAAGGACTCTATCTGCAATTATTTGGAAATATTAATTTCCAGCATTGGTAAATATTACTTACCCTGCATGAACCATATACTGTATATTGAAACCAGTGGTAAGACAACTAGTAAGGAAATGAGCCACTTCTTCCACCAAACTACGTTAGAAAGACATTGAAGGGCTATTGCAAGTTTGCAGCCTGAGTTGCTCTGAGTTTGTGTTTTGAAAATAATTGGAAAAAAAATATGAAAAAGCCTGTAGGTAAGTACTTGAGGTCTATTTTTTCATTATGGATTTATTTCCTAGATAGTGAGTCTTCATGAATTCATTTAAACAATCCACAAGAACCTGGATATTCTGTAAATAGTAATTTCATATTCCCTTCACACGACCGTTACGTTCCTCTGTGTATATAATTTATGCTGATGTACTTATCACTGAATTGCTCGGCACTGGTAAGCAGTTATTGGCACCCTCTTTCCAAACTGTGGAACCAGGTCCCTCTGACTTTGTGATGGGTCCATTCTCTACACATGCAATAACTCTCACCAAAAGGCGCAGAGAACTCCAGCTCATGCAAGACATTTTATGTAGTTTCCACCTTTCTGATGAGTCGTGCCAAAACTGCACCAGTGAGTGCTAACAGGTATGTGGAATTTAGTTCCAGTATTCAAGTCTATGACCACACCAATCTTCTGCCCTAAAGTAATCTCCTAAATCAAATACGTTAATTAATGGTCAGCAAAGGAAGACAGAAAATTCTACTTAATTTCTTCTTCCCATGGTTGCACTGGAAGTAAGCACAGATTGTGATGACTGTTTTGCTAGATATTATGCACATGAGATACAACCCTGTGCATGCAGTTCTCTACTATTTCACTTTTTCAAGTGAAAGTAAAGGGATTCCTCATCTTTATAGGCTTTGTTTCCAGGAAATACTGCCAAGTCTGAAATTACCCATGACTACTCCCATGGACTTGACTCAGACTGTATCCTTTAGAAAAGCATAAGTGACCATGCAGTTCCTGACCTCATGTGATGTGAAAACTGTTAGCCATGGCTTGGTACAGAATGCTTTATTCAATATGGGACAAGAGAACCTTGCTGACAGCCTTAGGGTAGCTTAGATAGCTATGCAACAATGTCATTTTATGCTCTCATGTTGCTCTATTTTCTTCCTCAAATGTCCGCCTGGGCTGCCTTGCTAACATGTGTTAGACAGATGTTTTTCTTTCCTTTACAAAAGACTGCATTTGGCAAGATTTCCAGTGGTTTCTGCAAACAGCCTTGAATGAAAGCTGTACTTTCTCTCTGTACATGAAATATGCCATGGAGACAACTCTTCTTGCTACATCTCTTTGCCTCTGCAATATTTTCAGTTAGATAATCACACAATGGAAGGAGCACTGCCACATTGCTTTGGAAACCTGGTTATGAAAGTTGACTTTTTACATATTCTCAGTGCAGCTAAAAATTATTTTGTGAGTTCTGTACATATACTCGATGATATAATACATAAGACTAATACTGCTGCAAAAATAGGACACAGTTAAAAGAAAAAACAAAAAAAAAACCGTAAAAACCTGAAAGATTTGTTTTTTCACTTTTTATATGACTGTTTTAAACACTTTTCTTTCTTTCCTATTTGAAATTTTCTCTGTTGTCTCCAGAATAAATGGTATGGAAATAAGCTTGGAGAAGCATTATGGAGAGCATTTAATTTTTTCATTATTATTTTTAGAATAAATCTTTCTTAAAAAAGAGACTATACTTAATTCCACATACTTACAAGAAAGTGACACAATATTTTCAGAGAAGAGTGTTATTAACAGTAAACCATATGCACAAATTTTGTTACCAAAGCAGTCTTTCATATTTTACTTCTCATATATATTCATACACAGGGGTATAACATGGGTAACTTCTAATATAGAGTAATATATATATATATAGTCTATTGAATATATCTCTGTGGGTCTTCAAATTGCTAAAAAATCATATCCGTGGCTTTTTGGAGGGCTTTTCAATTGTCTGTTTTGTCACAAAAGCCATCAATAACATTTCAAACACAGAAAAGTTAATAAATTTTAAATAAATTTGATAGACAGTAATTTAAGACACAATACATCATATCATACTGAGAACAACATATCCACATGCTTTGGCCTCTTAAGGGTCTGTTTGAAAAAGTCCTGTGCAATAAGACCCTGGAGGAAAGAAAGGCCCATGAAAGCTGTAAAATATTCAAGGATCACTTCCTCCATGTTCAAAAGTTGTCCATGCCAATGAATATGAACTTAAGCAAAAACACCAGAAGGCCTTTGCAGATGAACAAACAGCTTGTAACCAAACTCAGAGACAAGAAGAAATCACATAAAGGGAGGAAGCAAGGATGGGAAACATGGGAGTAACACCGAAATATTATCTGGGCATCCAGAGATGAAGTAGGAAAATTAGAGCCCGAAAGGAATTCATTATGGCCAGGGATGTCAAAGCCAATAAGAAGACCTTCTACATGTACACAGTGAAAAAAAAGGGATTGAGGAAAATGTGGGCCCTTTGTTTAATAAGATGTACCTTATCACACAGGATCCAGAAAGGGCTGATGTACCGAATGTCAGATCATCTCCCAGGGATCTCATGTCCCAGAGATCCTGGCAAAGGCTGGAGCAATGAAAATTTATCTTTAGTGAAAGGTGATCAGGTCAGGGAACAATTAAATAAACGGAACATACACAAATCCATGGGCCCTGATGGGTGCATTTATCTGTGTTGATGAAACTGGCATATATCACTGCAATGCCACTATTGATAAGCTTTGATCAATTACGCCTATCATATAACTCAGCACACAATATGAAACTGAGGTGCAGAACATGATGGTGTCACACAGGCAAGCAGAGCTCGTGCTGAGGCCCACTGAGGATGGGGGCTGGCAGCCCTCACGCTGAATGAAATCTTCCATTCCAGAGCGTGGGCTGAGCTATCTGTGGCAGGTTCTCCCAGCTCTCATTGTAACCCTTCTCCCAGGAGGACTCACATACAGCCTTTAGTGCATCTCAGGTTTAAAGGCATGTTTGCCACGAAGGTTCTTTTACTTTTTTTTAATCAGGAAAGTAGAGTGCAAATATAGTGAGCTACCTTAAAATGAGCAAAACCATAAAAAGGCTTCAAAAACAAAAGGATTTTTTTTGAAGATTACAGAACGGTTTATAAGAACTGCATAGAGCTTCTCTTAGTAAATGTCGTAATAAAGGTTCATTGATTAAAAGAAATTGGTTCTATTGCTCATAATAGCATCTCATTGATTGAAAAGCATTGCCTGGAATGGTTTCCTCCAAAGCAGCATCTGTTATGTATTAACCTTTCAGCCTTCAGAATCATGGGATATGAATTTCTTGCTCAAACTACTGGTCAGATGACCCACCCATGACATTTAATAAATTGCAACTCTGCACATAGATTCAGGATTTCATAAAAACAGGGAAAAACACATTATATAAAGGATCAGGTTTTTTGATGTATGGTACAACTGAGTTCTTTATGTTAAAAAACCAAAATAATCTAAACGCAGAGTATAAATTCTATTTTATTAAAATATGAAAAAATTATAAGATAATGCAGGCTTTAACAGTAAACAGCAATGTAATTATTGAACATTGAATGAAAGTCTATCTGTCATGTCTAGCTTGTTAGGAAAAATTATACAAGATTAAGGCAGCTTTGACTTTCATCTTTGAATTTGGTGAAATGAATGTAGTTACCTATCAAGTTTACATTAGCTATAGCATGTGCACATGTTTACAGGAATACATTCATGACCTTCTCTACTATAACTTTCTTTTGTTATTATTTTTAAAATCTTTAAAAATTGCTGCAGTTTATTATTGTTATCAGAGTTTATGAGAAAAAAATAATCTCATAAACCCATAACAAGGATAGTTTTACTAAAGAGATTTGATTTTTTCCAGCTAATCTCTAAAATATATTTTATACATTTGTTTTTCATTCTGCATAGGACCTACTTGCACATCTTAGATTGGGATCTAAACTATCTTTACTGGAAATTAAATACTGTGTAAAGAGGAAGATTTTATTATTAAAAGTCTATTTTCTTATTTAATGAGACATAGTTCAAAACAATTCATTGATTTTTCAGCTGTACAATTGTGGTATAAATAATAATTTAAGCCTTGAAATATTTGTATTTGTGACTTTACAGTAAATATCTGACACAAAACTATGCATCAAACTATTCGATAAAATAGTTTCTTAAAAATCAAGTCTTAAGAGGTTTTCCAGGGATTCCAGTACAGGAGTTAAATACAGTCTTACTTTAATAATGGTAAACCATATACAGACAACTAGGTTTTAAGCAGGTCACAGATCAGTAATGTGTGAGTCACATAAGAAGGAAAACCAACACTATGCTGTTAATATGCTTTGGTGCCAATTTCATGGCAAATACTACCAGTGTAGACTATAAGAAAAACAGGAAAAGCTAAGCAGAAAAAAAGGATACCTAAAACCAATAGTACATAGGAAATTTGAGAATATGAAAAATTAAAAGGATGTTGAATAAGGAAGTAGGAGGCATAAAAGTGAAGGACTAATATATCCTCAAGGAGGGTCAGTCAGTGCAACATCTTGTCAGCAGATTATCTGTGTGCAGCATAGCACAGAAGCAGATAATACCCAGCAGTGCATCCAAGGCTCTAGACGGGAACATCAGGGTGCTGAGCTCTTATAAAATCCTAAAGTAGAAGGTCCAGATAGGCATTAATATTTATATTCTTAAAGTGAGATTTAGTCTACTAAACGTAATAGTAATAACCCCAGTGCTCAACTACAAGTTGGTGACAGCCATCCAAACTTATCAGTGCCCACTTTACACATGAAAATTTTGTGAGTGCTCACAGTTGTTCTCTGTACCTAATTTTGTCTCTTTAAAGCTCTGGAAAACGTGATCATTGCATTAGGTAAGGACATAGAAAATACATATTTGTCTTATGAAGTCCTCTAAGAATTCTGCCCAGGAGTTGAACTCAGAGATACCTATCACAAATCTGAAGATTCAAGTTCTTTGACAAAAGCAACTGCAGTGGCTATGACTTTTAATAGAAAGAGAAGGAACCGACTCAGAGAAAATGCTGTTGCTTCCCATATTTTATAACTGTGCAGTGAGGAGCAACTGATTCTATATCTCCTTCTTCTTTTTGAGGTTCAGGTCAACATATCTCAGCTGTGATAAGAAAATTACCAAAGCTACCAGCCTGTAGCATAGTCTGGATATAGGTCTAGCGTGCACATGTCTGTTTTTCTTGTCACACCGGACATTGTTCCATTATGCAGGATATATTTCAAGATATCTTAGGCCATAAGAGCACTAGAGGTGTTTGTTTCACTGTATGTTGCTTCTTTGAGGGTAGTTAGCTTGCTCCAAGAATAAAGAAGTCATATTTCACGATGACAGTTTCACTTAAAATGATGAGACCTTTTCCAGAAGACAAAATAGATTTGAAGCTTCCTCCTTTCCCTTATGACATATTGACTACAGAGATGTGTTTTCACTAATGCGTTGTGCTGGATGTTGTGAGTGTGTGAGGATGGCAGGCAGAAGAGGGAGAGAGATGTGATTTGTTCTGGGTAACATAATGACCCAAATTCTTTATTTAATCACTGAGAGAGGGGTTATTGAAAGTCTGAAAGAAATAATCTAGTCCACTCAATTTACATGGTTTTAGTCACTATGTGGGAAAATCACATGCTTCCACAGAGTAAGTAGTAGGTGTCACTTCCCTTACTATCACTGCATTCTTTTAGGAATAAAAATTATGTATATGCCAGAATATGGAATCTAGAAAAGCATTTTTGTTATTTCTAGTACCATAACCCGTAATACAAATCAGAGTTTTGCATATTCTACTATATATGAATAGATATATTCATGGATATAAGGTATAGTCACAATGTTGCCTGTCCAGTTATTCTCTTTCAAGACCATTCATTATGGTCTAGTGGTGGATATTGTTTCATGTACAAGAGGGAGTTCAAATTGTTTCAGAAGAAACAGAGTTCCCACTTCTTGAGTGAATGTTATGGAGCCTATATTACAAAGGCAAAAGTTCAGTACTGTCTTTGATGAAGTAATGTAATACTTGGGCTTTCCAGCTGCCTACTCACACAATTTAAAATGGAGGTTCATAGAATCAGAGAAACCTAATGAAAGTTCACTGTAAAATAATTAAAAGGATCTCTGAGTTCATCTAGTCACCTAGTCCTTATGTCCAAGAAGCTCTATTGACAGCACTGGTCAATAGAGTGAGGCTAACTTTTCAAATCTTGAAAAGCTTGAGGAATAGGGATTTCTCCACACCTCTGGATAAACTGCTGTAGTATGGAACCACCTTCCCAGGGAGATATATTGTGGTTTGTTATAAGTTAGGAAACCATATTTAAGTCAATCATTTAGACAGCAATATTTCCTTGGTTATGGTAATCTCCAAATTTTGAGTCACAAGTGTCTTACTGTGAAATGCGAGAACTATGTGAAGAAATCAGGTTGTTCAATACACACATTTACTGCATGAACTTTGGGGGAGAAAAATGGAAATTTTGAAAATGTGTTTTCTTCCTGTCAGTGGAAAGAAAATCACTTGCTGAATATAAAACTTGAATATTCCTTTAACTGAATGACATCATTAAAAAGTAAAGTCAGCAACGTAAACTACAACTGTTGGGCTACATGCAATACCCCAAAGAAACTTCTTCACAAGGTTAATTTTTTTCTTGTTATATATTTTCACCTTGTTTTCAGGCTGAATGTGTCATATATCAGCTTTCAGCTTCTGGATCATTTAATAATTTTTTTCTGCTAGATTAAAAATTAATCTACTATCTAAAATACCTTTCCTGTAGAATAGGATTGAGACAGCTCTTAATCTCTTAGCTAAATTAAATAGATGCAGAGTTTCTTTATTTTATAGCAGACTTGCCAGACCTTGAGCATTCTTATAAGTCATTTCCTTACAGCATTCCAGTTTGTTAACATAGTCTTTGAAATGTGCATACCAGAACAAAGTGCTGTCTTCCATTGACAACTTCAGGATTGCACTATAACAGGGTATTGAGAGGCATTCTGATAATATCACTATGGGTATGATAGAAATTAAAAATAAAAGAAAATAGAAGTAAAAGGATGGTAAATCAGATCAAAGGCTAAGTTGTGTCTAGGTTGTAATAGTTTCAATCTGGCCTTTGTATCTCATTATGGGGTGGTAACAATAAATTATAGAAACAGACCTTCGGGAGAAACTGGTATCTGGGAGGAAATGTAACCAGAAATATTTTTGTTTGCATGTCTACCTCATTGTGAAAAAAGGTCAGTTACTATACACATATTTGTACACTAAAAGAAAACTTTTTCTTTTTTTTTTTTTTTTGGTAACTTTTATTAAAAACTTAAAACTTACAGACACTGTTATCTCACATCAAGTAATAAATCCATTAATCTGCCTGAGTACTCCTAAATATATAATTCTTGTTTTTGTTTTGTTTGACTTTTTTGAGATTTTTTCCCCCAACTGTAGGCAGTATTTTTATCATATATAGATTTTCCTGAATTAATAACTACTTTTATACTGCTTCATCTGTGGATTCAGGCAATTAATCTTCTACTCATTCTCCATCATACTTACTTAATCTTTTTATTCAATTTTTAAAGTTTGGGGAAAAAATAGTTTGTATAAAATAGAGAATGAGACGTAGTGAGCATAATTTCACATATCTCTGACAATGTCTAGGACACAGCTGGTGCAGACAATTATTTATGCATTTTTATTTTAACTAACACTGATTAAACAAACTCAAAACTTGGAAAGTTTCTTTTGCACTCTTCTGAATACTAAAACTTATAGTGTCCTACAAGTTTATGAGGAGGTTTTACTGTTCCCTTTCCTAATTATTAACATTACATTAACCAGAAAGCAGGCTTCCAAAATATGAAGAAAATAAAACCTTTGAGTCTAATGCTAAAATAATCCAGTTTCATTAAGCCACTGTGCCTTCTTTTTTTATATGTGGGGAGTGGGGAGAGGGGAGTGGCAAGCAGGCACTTCTGTCTCTTCTTGTCTGTGAGGCACACAATTCTTATCTCTAGATACCTTAAAATTATGAAAAAGATAATACTTAAAATTCTTTGGAATCATAACCTTAATTTACTTCTCTATAAGTAATTCCATCCTGACTTCTGGAACATGAGTAGAACCAGCTTTCCTGGTGGTCTTTTTTGAAGGTTTCACCAGATATCAAGATACAATGGTCTAGAAGTCAGACATAAATTTAACAAAACTGTAATACATTATATGGAGAATGTCAAACTGAAACTGTGCTACATGTTCCTCCATCCTTATTACACTTCCTCTTTATAGCATGCACAGCTGCTTCCAAGGAAGTCAGTGAGAAAACTTTCAATGAATGAATGTATGAGGGAATGAATAAATGACTTAATAACTTTCAACTGTAAAATATCAAATTCAGATTTTGCTCCTACTGCTGTTAATTGTAAAATTCTCAAGTTCAAAATTTCTCTCACTTTGCTGTGCAGAGGTATCTTAAGCTGGTCTCAGATTTCATAGAATGTATATAATACAAAAAATATTATAATAACCTACCAGAAATGATAATATCAATTACTTAACTTTCATTCACATTTCCCTGTATTCTGACACCATATATTAATTTGAACAGCTAAGATAAGTTGAATTAAGATGACAAGCAGAAGAGGACTCTGGGACTTCCAGAACTGTCAAACAGGAAAAATTGCTTTCCTCTGATTTCATTTTAAGAAAATAATATTATTATTTGGCCCACAAGTAGTGTGGCCATAAACTGATAAAATTATCTGGAAGTGCCTTAGAGACATCTGAATATTCCCAGTTTGAACAGCAATATGCTGAGGAATAAATTTACATTTTTAGTAGCTTAGTTCTACTTTATATATCCCCTAAAGGGCAATGTTGTTCGATATACTTTGTTGAAGCAAAATATGGCTGTTTACTGTGTTTATTTAACTAGCTAATGCTCGTTTGCTTATCTGACACTTAAAGACACTAATGCTGCATTGAGCTTCATGTCATTTCTATAGTACTACCTACAGGGAAAGGAAAGAAATTCTACTGCTTCTTTGAAACCCTCTGTCAGAATAGCAAAATATCTGATCTTGTGCTAAGACTGGGGCCTCTCCAGCAAGTGTTTTCACATGCCATCAAAGCCTCCTTCACATGCAGTGGCGTGGTGTGTGCCTTGCCCAAAATGTGTTCATAGAGTGATCACAAACACAGAGTAATCATGCACAGTAAATCCCAATTTGCAGCACATGGATGTGCATCTTGGGGCCCTCACAGTGCACACACCTTCCCAACCAGGCAACCTGAGTCAGCACGGTAAGCTTGGCCTTTCTCTGCAGAATGGCACTGGATATGTTCATATTAATGCCCAGGTCCTCTTCCTTCTGCAGATGAACAGTAGCCAAAAGGGTAAAGACAAACTTTTTTAGGAAGCTATTGATAAAGTAGTGTCCAGAGGACTCAAGGAAGACTGGGCTATGCTCACCCTTTAAAAGCAAGCAAGCAGAGATAGGCCCTACCCAGAAGGATGCCTAATCACACTGTAACTATATGAAGAGCAAACAGACGGCAATTAGCTATGGAACAATGCCATTGATGACTACCATAGTAAAATCAGAACCTTTTTTGTGGCAGAATAGCCCTAGTTCTGGGTGCAAATTATCTTTGCAACTAATATCCTACCAAAACCTCGAAACACACAGGAAATAATTTCTTTAAGTTTATAAAATCTTTACTACCTTATAATATAATATTTCTATTATTAGAATTTTGTGGAGCCTTGTTCATGTTTACCAGGAAAATCAACATACTTAGAAGGCATTTACAGTAGTCTTTAAGTTACAGTGAAGGCCTGTAATTTGTTTTAGTATGCTTTGTGCTATATGTGGTGTGCTTTTAAATTTATATTCTTAGTGTCTTCCACTACAATGAAAAATCTTAGCTGAAGCAGGAGAGAAAGTACCATCTTTAGTTTTCAGCATTTCTCAGTTACTGTATGCAAACGTCCTACAAAATAATAACAATGGCAATTATCAGACAAACCATGTCTGGAACATTCTCAAAATCTTTTATTACACAAAAGGAAAGCATATTTCTCATAGGCATCTGTGCTGGTTTTGCTGGGATGGAGTTAATTTTCCTCACAGTAGATGGTATGGTGCTGTGTTTTGTGTTTGTCCTGGAAACAGTGTGGATGATATAGAAATGTTTTTGTTATTGCTGAGCAGGGATTATCCAGAGCCAGGATCTTTCCTGCCTCTCACCTCACACAACGAGCAAGGAGACTGAGGTGCACAAAATTCTGGGAGGGGACACAGATGGGACAGCTGTCTCCAGCTGACCAGAGGGATGTCCCATGCCATAAGGCAGCAGGTTCTGTGTATAAAGCTGGGGAAAAAGAAGGAAGTAGGGGATGCTTGGAGTGAGGGTGTCTGTCTTCCCAAGTCACAATTGCAAGTGATGGGGTGCTGTTCTCCTGCAGAGGGTTGAACACCTTCCTGCCCATGGAAAGTGGTGATTTAATTCCTTATTTTTCTTCTGTGCACAGCTTTTGCCTTCCCTATTAAACTGGCTTTATCTCAACCCATGGGTTTTCTCACTTTTACTCTTCCAGTCATCTCCCCAGCCCCTTGGGGGCAGGGTTCAATGAGTGGCTGTGTGGGGCTTAGCTGTCAGTTGAGTGAGTGGCTGTGTGGGGCTAAATCACAACAGCATGTGTGGATACTTAAAAACTTATCCCAACATAGCTACCCTACTCTTTTTCATTGTTTTTGTGGAGAAAGAACATCTCCCATAATTTGTATTCCTTGAGAATATTCATTTTGGCACACAGAAAGACAAGTCATCAAGTACTGTTACCATGCAGTGCCTGTTCCGGTGACTTAATATATTCTTGATTGCAACCTGTTTATTACCCCGACCTACTCTCCCCTGGAACTTCCAGAGAAACACAATACACTTCACTGCAATGATCATGTAGGAGATTTTGAAGTGCATTGTCCTAGACAGCTCTAATCTTCCAAGTCTTTCATGTCCACTTAGCAGACACATCCTCCAGGATTCCTCTTTATGTTTGGCAGATGTTGGGTGGAATGGAGCAGACAATACATGGAGTACATAATGATGTGTCTTGTCATATGGAAACAACACCTCCACATCACTCTTCCAAAGTACACATCACTGGCACTTTAAGGTTCATAGGGTGAAGTTAAATGCCTCCTTTCTCTTGGACATCAGCCCAGTGAAAAGCTCCAAAATACATGGAAGCAGGGAGCAAAATGGACCTTCAAAAATGATTGATGGTATCCCAACACTACTTGTACTGCAAGGCAAAAGTATTTCCTTTCTGATTCTAGAAAGCAGGCAGAATGGTGAGAGCAATCTGACCAATATGGATGGCTATTTGGGATGTAAAGATCAGTGTTTGAACTGATTTCCATGGAACTCTTCCATAGCTGATGATGCCCTTTTATATGATGCCCTGTATCATTGTTAATGCCCACAGTATGGGAAGAGGGTCAGACTGGCAGAGCACCAGTTTCTTTATGTATGAGGGTGTGTGCTCAGCACACTTGCTGTGGCTTTATAACACTTCATGTATGGTATAATCTCCTTTATATTTTGAGTATTCTACAGGGTACATACTATGCTGCCAAAGTAGTGGGTACTTGAAAAGGACTCCTGGAGTTTGTGATTTTTTTACTGCCAGTTGCAGCCTCCCTGATCTGATAGTTAATTGTTTGTGATAGGCTGTACATGACATATTACAAAAAAGGATATAATGATAGCTGAATTTTAAAAAAAAGCCCCAGGGCATGTGGTTGTACCAGTTTCAAAAGAATCCACCTTAAGACTGCATTACGGTGGTAGTAAGAGCTTTCAGTTCAATAACATTAAATCAATGCAATTAGAGAGAACAAACTGGATCAATGTGACATCTTGGAAAGACATGCCCTTTTTGTACATTGCTAGAAAAAAAATCCTTTTGAAAGAACTATTCCTTTAACTACTGAGAAAGAGAAAAATATATAATTGGATAAAAAAAAATCATGTTTTTTGTTCTTTATCTAAAAGATTATTAATAATTGGTGTTTCAATCATGTAAACACTCTCAAAGCATGCTGTAAGTTAGTGCTGGCAATGTTATTTTATTCAGACTGAATTGGCATCAGAATAAATACAGGAGAAAATGTAAGATATTTTTGCAACTAATAATTGTGCATAGTTTCATCAACTCATCTCCTCCTCGTTCCTATAAAAGCATTTTTAAACATCTCTTTTCAAATGCAGATTCTAAGTCTCAATACTATATGCAGTCTTTTTCATGAATCATTTGAAAAATACAATACCCAAATATTTTTTGTGCTTGGATTAACATATTGTTTAAAAATCCAGTAGTTGTTGCAAAAGTGGTATTGCCCAGGCAGTTTTAACCTCTGAAGATTTCACTTAGCAAATGGTTGTTCTTACCTGCACAACATGAAATTTCTGCCCCAAAGAATCATTCTCTTTGGAAATGAGCCTGGGTGCAGATTCCTTAGCTTTAGACACATAAGTGTAGGTAAAAGCATCGATTTTCCAACAGGATCTTATGCAGAAGACAAACTGCTAGAGAAAATATCTCCTGAGCAGTATGCATGCATGTGCTTACATCTTGCATCTCTACAGACAGCTAAGAAATTGGATTGCCACCTATGCTTTTCATAAATATTACAGACCTTCTCCTGACCAGAAGAGATATAATAGACAAAAATAGCAGCAAGGGAAATTCCAAAAAGATATAATGAAAAATCACATAATGCAGATGGTCAAACATTGAAACAGGTTGATCTCTTCAACCTAGAAGACTTATAACTCCATTGGACACATCCCCGAGCCATTTAATCTAAACTGAAGCTAGCCCTGCTTTGGACTGGGGACTCCAAAGTTTCTGTTCAACATATCCAGTGATGTTATAGACATTTCTCCACCCCTGAAAGATGGCATAGATAGACTCTACTTATAGGAGAAGATTGCAACCTCTACAACAGCAGCTGTTGCACTCTGCTTCCCACTGCTTCTAAACACTATGACATACAGAACACACTGCAGGCCAGTTTGCCACAGGATTCAAAGGCTTATAATCCTTTATTAACTCTGTTTGATATATCTGGCATCCCTTGTCACTGCATAGAAAAAAGTCTGTGCATTGTGCATCTTTTCTAGCAGAATTTGTGTGCATTCAGACATTTATACATCTTTTAGAGAGAAAGAATTGTAGAGAATGCCATTCAACATTTCTCTAAATTTGCAAGGTGCCATAATACTGTTGTTTAGAAATGTTGTGGTCTTGAATAAGCTTGCAGCACATTTGAGCATGATTAGAAAGGTAGTTTATGACATTCAGCACAGGATAAAACAGATTAAGATTTCTGTGCAGGAACAGTTGCTATACTGGCTTTCTCCCAATACTATTTAAAACCCATTATTTAACTGTTGGCTCCAACTTCTGTGTTTTGTTGTTTGGTGAGGTTTTTTTTCCAGCACTCTTTTGAGAATAATTTAAAAGAACTTTTGCTACAGTGCCTGGTTTCTGCTTTAGAAATGCTTCATAAAGACCATTGCATCTGTTGATGAAAGTATTGCTGTGTGGTGACACCATGCTCTACTGTTGAGGGGGATATACTGAGTTAAAGATGAAGTGTTCAGAATTTTGCAATTAAAATAAAACTATAGCTTTTCTTTAAAGATAGCAATATGCTTCCTATGAAATTCACAGGAATCTTACAGCTGTGGTTTCATTTGTAACTGCATAAAGTTTCAATAAAATATTTAAGAGTACCAAGACAATTTACCTGAGCTAAATTTATGGCTACTGTTTCTCTTACTCTTTATTTTCATCTTAAGTTGCACTATTCTTGCAAAAAAAATAAATTCACACCCACCCAAACCCAAGTTTACAAATTGAACTAAAACTCTCAAATGAATTAACAGCTTCCCTTAAATGTGACAGAATGACTTATCTCTGTTGCACGACAAAAGAATGTAATCCCACAAACCCACCAGTGTCAAAAGCATGTATACAAAATCTGATTAAAATAATTCAAGTATTTTTAAGAATTCCTCCTTATTCTAGAATTTGACTTCATCTTCCAAAATTTTACCTCAGTTGTCCAGTCTAAAAAATCAGTTAAAAAGTTTGCAAGCAGAAAAAAAAATCTGTCTATTAATACATTGAATAAATTTCACTTGAATTTCACTTGAATAAATTTCACTTGAAAGCCATTTGAGCTGTACATCAATCATGACAGTTTGTAAATGAACTAGCAGAGTGTACTTGTGAATATTTTTTCAGACTTTATTGTTCATTCCTCTGGCAAGGGTTGACCTTATAAAAGAGGTTTCAAATGTTTTTAAAACTATCTTCATAACTCTAATGTTGTACCTATAACAATAGTTTGCTTGGTTGGGAACGAGAACTAGTTTGCTGTGCTCCCTCAATAGTAAGTGACTTGCAGAAGCTGACAGGACTGAAGAATTTTGTTTTACCTACCCTTCTACCCTTCATATTAATTTTCTTTTACCTATCTTGGACATGAACTAAATTCCCTTGCTGAAAATTTTACATGTAGGAATGTAAGGAGATAGAAATAACAAGCAAGTTTTTTAAAGCAATAAATTTATTTGACCCAGTTATGCCATGGGCCATTATGGTTTTGATTTTGCAAAAAGTGTGAGGTCTGGATGCTTGCTTTCATTCTTGTTCCAGCCCCTGCCACACAATATCCATGCTACACACATAGATATCAGCCCCACCATTCCAATCAACTATATTCCCACCTTCAAAACATGAGAAAAAAATAGCATAAACCTGAAAGAAAAAGATCAAAATTGCATATTATTCTGTATTTACCTGTCTTTACACAATTCTTCACAGGTCATCATAGAAAACAAAGAGAAACATAGATATTCCATGTTATTAAAATCTTGCTGTTTGCTTAAAAGTCATTAATTGCTAAATGCTCAGTGCAGTGGCTGCTGCAAAAAATACTCTTAAACTATGGTTTAAATAAATGTGTGTAATATTCCAATAAGAAGAGGCTAATATTTACCTACCTGGAGTAAAATATTTTCTTTCGTGGTCTATTCAGGCCTAACATACAGCAGGCAGTCTGTAACCATAGCAATCAGCTGTATTGATGAAGAACCCAGCTAGGTTAAGGAAAAAAAGGATTTGCAGTGCAAGAAGAGATCTGATTAGTGCAGTTGTGCATGCTAGTGACAACATGAGGATATTGGCTCCTGTTGAGTGGAGCTAGTCAAACAGTGAAAGATATTTCAACAAATGTTAGCTGAAAATTAAAAATTACTTGACTTCCACTGTGCTCATTTTTACTGCAGATCTTTGGTATTCACTTGAATTTCTTAGAGCTTTTTATTTGCATATCAACCTATATAAAAAAATATTATAAGCATTTTACAGAAAATAATATAGGCTAGATGGTGGGTTAATCTATGGGTCATATTATGGAAAAAGGATCTACAAACAAAGTTAGGAGCTAAACATATCAAATATGACCAATCACATCTTCAGTAACTGGTTCAGCTATGACCTGGCAGTAACATGAAATTGTATCCTCCTCTGAGGCTATGAAACATTAAGTATAACTGAAGAAAACATAAAAAACTGCCAGTTGCTGTAATTCTGATCAGTCATAATTAAGATTGGAAAGAAGAGCATCCAACTAGCAGACTCATGAAAGGATAATTGTAACAGTTTAGAGTGTCAGTAGTACAGTGACATTACCAATTTATTATGGTCTTTCTTGCTATCTCAATATTAGAAAATTAGAAAATGCTATGTTGATTTCTGGGCCAAAAACTCCCCAACTGAAGTGAGATCTGGCAACTACATCTTCCAGGTTGGAGGTTCCTTTGTGTTGTTCTAGTACCGAAAAGACCAAGTCCATCTACAATCATCTTGTTGGCAATTTATGACAAGGAAGCAGCCTCCATCTTTCATCCCAACACCCATAGTGTCTAATAAAAGAAAATCTGTATTTACTGTCACAAGTAATTAATACTCTAATTAATTTTAGGCATTATGTTGGGTACATTGCACTACATTACATAGAAATAAATGTGAAAAGATCCCAATTTAAGCTCTCTGTATGAATACATTTTAAAGGTCAGAGAAAGTGACACAAGGCTACCAGGATTTACCATCACAGGCAGTGATTACAGTACATCTGGCTACTTTCCCATAGCAATGGTCTAGTGGGAAGGGCTGGATGACAGAATGTGTAATTCTCAACAGCATCTGGAAAATGAGCATGAGCTACTGGCAACTTCTCCTTCTTCCTTCAAGATGTTTTAAATACTTCTTATTAGTGACAGATTAAAACATGACTATCTGCTTTCAGCAGGGAAAATTTCCTCAGGGGCCATTAACTGAGCCTGGCAGAGTGAGGAGAAGCATGGAGAAGACAAGACCCACTTTGACACCAAGGCTGCAACAAGTCTGGCATTACAGACCCCAGACCATACCACATTTCACAAATATTAATATGCAGTGCCTCTACCACGTGATGTGTATTGCAGAGCAGATCCCACATGCCAAATTACCTGCATCTTACTGTGTGTGAGCATAAACACACACAGGTATGTAAACATGCAAGCACACACACAACCATGCATGCAATTAAGTGCTCATTCTTTAAATAAAGTTTAGAAAGCAAAATTTCTATACTGCAGTTATAATTTTATATGATCACATTAACATCTTAGTTGAATAAGATGGGAAACAGATGACTGAAAATTCAAAAGTCACACTTTCACATCTCAGTGAAATTTAATTTAAAAATTAACTTGTAAATGTATGTTATACTTGAGTTGCATATTCAAAGATTTTTTTTTAAAAAAAAGACAAAAAAATAAAAGACACAGACAAAAATTTATAATTACATATTGCTTAGTTAAGTATGGAAGACACAAGGATATGTTCTTTGGCCTGGAAAGGAAGAAGGAAGAGCTACAGGATTTACTTCTACATGTTTCATTTGCCTCTCAGCTGCAATTTCGTTAATGGTATATGCTGTAGCATTACACTTTGGTGAAAATACTGATAACAGCATCAGGAACTGTAGCCTGAACATGGCTTACCATGTGAGGAATTACAGCTAGAAGGGACTCTTTAGAATAGCTTATTTTTGTCAAATGGTACCTGAAGAAAAAAGATTATTTTCCAACAAACTTCAAAACTTAGTTTGCTAGTTCACTAAACATTTGAACACAACTGATTAATAATTAATTCACTCCAGACAAGACTGGTTCATGGGCTGTTTCAATTCTGTTACTGAAAGAAGTTCATGTTAATTTTAACACCTATGACTTCCTGTCAGCTTGAACTTTAAAATATCATCTAATAAAAAAGCTCTGCTGGTCTATTTCATTATCTGTTGGCTCTGTAATAGTAAAGCCACTCTTGGTTCAAATTCAGCTACCTGTATTTTATTTCTTTTATCTGTGGCACATCTATCAGGAGCCAATCTGTGCACAAATTTCAAAATCCCGAGTCCATGGAATCCACAAGATAGGAAAATTAACACAGATAATATAGAATGAAAATCTAGACTCACTAAAAGCAATCACAAAACAAGCAAGGTGCTACACAATATACAGCTGTAGATCAAAAATATAGTAAAGACCACACTGGAATTTGAACTTTTGCATGTCAGGTCACACATTTTCCCAAAATACTTCCCACTTATGTAAAGTATATAGTTGAGAAAAATACCCTGTTTCTATTGCTACTATCATGGAACCAACCAAAATTCTTCTGAAGATTTTCATGTGGTTAACTCTGTTTGCTAAAAACTGCATTACCATTCTTTTTTTCATTTGCCAGACTTCATTATGGATCTCATGTTGTCTCTGTACCGTAGATTGAAGGCCCCTCTATTATCAACCTTCTTCGCCTGCATAGGAACAATGCCCTTTAAGCTTTTCTTTGGTAAAAGAAACAAGCAAAGATCCTTCCTTCTTTTAAAACAGAGACACATTATAAAGTCCTTTAGCCACAGCTTTTCTCTGAGCCCTCTTCAGTTTATTAACACCCTTCTTGAATTATGACTAGAGCTGTGGGAAAAGGATTCTTTTGTCCTCAGAAATTCCATGTACTTCTATTTTTTTGCTTAGACCCTTGGCTGACTGCAGTTGGATTTAAAAATACCTCCATTGTCCTCTTCCCTTGCATTGGACAAATTTCTTGTGTATCACAATTGTTTCAGTCAGCTTTGATTGTTAAACCTAAGTGTACAAAGTTCCCCTTATAAGGATATTGAATACAAACTTCATGTCTCCTAAGCAGACAAAATTTTGAGGCCTGCTTCACAACCTCTCACTTACAAAGGAGAAAGAAAAAATTTTCATCCTTAGATATGGGCCCACTCACCTGTCAAGCAACCTGACTTACCAGGAATGAAAGTGCATGGAATATGTAATCTAAGTTTGCACACACATGCATATACATGTGTTTAAGCATGCAAGTTCATAATGGCATATTGTGACAATTTAGTGTAGAGAAAAAAAATTCAGACTTCAGCCATGGAAGTCAATTTTCACATGGAAGAGTTAAATATAACTAAAAAACACATTCAGTCTTGTTTGACTGTCAGTGAAAATCATAGCTTTAGTCTATGGGTTAGAAAATTCCTTATTATTTAGTGTTTCAAATATTTTCTGTCCCAAATAACTGCATTTACAAGTACACCTATTTAATAATTATATGATGGAGTTTTTATCAATATGCTGATTATAATCCAGATTTACAGCTATAAAGGATTGATAACAGCAGAAATTATAAAAAATTAATTGTATATTTGATTTTCCCAAGATAGAAAATTAAAAAAAAGAAACTCAGAATTTACCTTGGGGGCAAACAGGTATTTTGCAATTGCATCCTTACTCTTCATCAAAATGTCTTGTTTATGTTGAGCTTTTCAGCTTTAATAAAGCAGAGCTTCAGGTATGCTTCTCTTTGATGCATATTTTCTGCCTTTGATGAATTCTTGTCTAGTAGTTGTTTACCTATTCAATGTACTAGAACCTTGGAAACTTTCTTTACCCTACTCAAGGTGTTGAACTGCTGCATCAGAAACGTTGCAGCGTTCATCATTGCAATGACTATGCTACTTTTTTGAATACCTGCCTGTATACAGCCCATGTATCACATCTGACTGTCAAGAAAGACAAGAAAAGCAAAGACAATCCTGTGTTCATGAAAATAAAAGTAATAAATAGCAAGTCTGTCAAACACAGCATGCATGGCACTTGTATAGCCTCCAGGGTTACCTTTGTCTCAGGCATTGCCAACAGCTGCATGTTTTAAGGTCTAGTTGTTATCTAATCTACAAATAGAGCCTCCACTGCTTAACACCTCTAATCTTTGCCTTGCACGACATCACTTGACTACCTTTGGATCCTTGCACAGTGTATTCCTCTTCATGATATGTATTTTTAAAATGGCTTTAGCTAATAGAGCTGTTTAGTTTGCCTCATGGGTTCCCACCTACCCATGCAAATATCTTGGCTCAATTATGCATTTCTTAGCTAATCAGCCAGGTGTATACCTGTGGTAAAGCTGCAAGAGCCTGGAAAAATCTTCCTGCTGAGTAACTTCTCCTTAGAAGGAAATAGCTACAGATCCCAATTAAATTCCATGTATAACTTAAAAGCAGGAAATAAATGAGGACAGACAGGAATGAATTATTTAACAAATAATCTTCAGTCAAGTCAAAAAGTTTCCAAAGCTACCAGATTTCATGTTTCTCACCATTAATGCTATCGTTCGAATGCTTGAGGGTTAGGGAAGGTTTTGTGACTGTTGTAATGAGACAATTTGGAAGAAGTAGACTTTATCTGCCTTAAATTACTCAAAGGACATAGTTTTAGATGTATAATGAACTTTTTATTTGACATTTGATATTACTGTCAGGGCTCAAAAATTTATCAAATCATTCCCATAAACAACACGAATATAAGACAGGAGAAAGATAGTTATAGAAATGCTTTGACCTGTGTGTTGTGAATGGATTTTATGATTATGAAATGCCCATAGCAACCTACTCAATAACAAAAGAGATCTTTTTTATATCTCTTTTCACATGCACAGACACATATGTATTCATTCCTCTAGCCTCAGTTAAAGAAGGAACTCTATAAGCTATACTGAGTTAAACATTAGAACTGAAGTATTAGAATGCCCCATTAAATATTCGTTTTTCTTTGTTCATGTATATAAAGTGTAAAATCCCTGTGCTGATGTAACCCTGTACACATAAATCAGTATATTGTCATTTAAGCTCATGTCTTAATATTTCAACTAAAAGCTTTTCTATGCCGTTTTTTCTTCCCTATCCTTCCATACTTCTTTTAAATAAGCTCTCTTGTATCAACCTTGCTATAAGCTGGTCAGAAAGGCTTTTATGCAGAAATGTTAGTAAAAATGTGGATTGTGTGTTTTGTATGGATTCTATCACGTTGCTGCTCAGTCCACTCAGTAATATCTGGAGGTTTCAAAGAATGCAACAAAATAAAGGGAGGAAGTCTACAGCAAAAACTGCTGTACATAATCTTTCATAATTTCTAATCTTTTCTACTTTAAATATTCGATATTTATTCCAGAAAATGCTAAATTTGATATTAACATTTTCCAGAAGTCTTGTAACTCATTGTTTATTTTTAAAGTTTAGAAAAATGTACTCTTGGAAAAAACCTTAGACTTTTTTACACACTTTTTTTCCTTGTCTGCACTGCTAGTTACTGACTATTTACCACTCTTTCAGGTGGTTTATGAGGTACTCTGTTGGATGCCTTGTGAGCAGTGAAATTTATTAGCTTATCTTATAAAGAAATACATAATTAAGAAATACATACTGGGGTTTTTTTTGTGTTTTTTTCCTCTTATTTACTCTACATAGCAAATTTCCCAATTATCTTACCATGATTATTACAGCAAAAGAATAAAAACCTGCCAATAACATATCTCATTTTATCCATATTAAATATCAACTAAATGCAGTGAATGATAAAACAGTGTTCAAAAAATTGGCAGAGTTTAGTGCTCAATTTGTTTACAAAAAATATTGTTACTTCTGACCTGTGGTGCAAGAAAAAAAATCTGTAAATGCCTTTAAGAAAAACACAATATTAAATGCTGTAATTTCCTTCTGGAAGTGCACATTTTTCTATTGTTGTTTTGTGAACTTTGTCCTTCCAACTGTATGTTTTATATAGCTTTTGCCTTGGAACTCCCTTGTTTCAATCCCCTAAAACTGTCAAGTGTGACTCCACCTGCTTTATTGTTCCCATAAATTCATATGAAACTAGTAGCTAAATCCAATTTGTGTCATTCTGTCTCTCTTTGTAGCCTATTCTAAATCTCCCAGCATGTTTCACAAAAGTAGAATCCTATTAACGCCAAATAACCATCACTGTATTTTATTCCATGGTTATTACAGTCCTGCTACTGTCACAGCTCTTAAAGAGTCTTGTCTCTCCATGAATCTATGATGGCCAAAACCTGAAAATCTCATTACTAGCTTTCTGTTCTGTTTTTCATGGGATATCACTTTCTCCTCTACTTTTTTTAAATTAACTTAGATGTTATATCTTTAGGGTCAATATTTTTTCAAGAAATTTGCCAACCTGTAAAGTGCTATTTTCGTTAGGATGAAAAACCTTTTAACTTCAGATAAACTTGGCCCACAAAGCTCCTGTTCCTGTTTTTAGTTTTACTGAGGTTCTTCGCTTTCAAAATGTTTTGACTTAAGAATAGTATGATATTTTTCTTTCATTTCTAAGTGAGGGAACTGAAATATTAAGAATTGGAAAACATTGTGAACTTCAGTAGTAGTCCTAACATGTGGATTAAAACTTGTGAAATAGTTGGATTAAAACCCATGAAGAACTGTTATAAACAGGTTAATATCTATGAAGTATTGAAATCTTATCAATCATGTATAATTGAATGAATGCAAGTCATTGCTTAAAAAAAATAAAGAGAAAAAAAGATAACATTTAAACCACTTTTATTTAAAGTTTCAAAGTAAAAGGGAACCTCTCACAATGAAAGAATGTAAATGTCTAGGAAACTCATCTCCAACTGCTATCCTTGAAAACTTTTGTGAGATACATATATATGTATATATAGACAGCAAGAGACAAAGAGTGGAATGTATCCATTTAAACTATAGTCTAGAAGCTCCAAAACAGTGTTGGATGGGGTTTTTTTGGGCTTTATTTGTTTGGATTTTTTTTTTTAAATTTAAATTTCTTTTTAAATAAGTGTCTTAATCTGCAATCTTGGATTATTGCTTATTTCAGCCTCTGCACTCATGTTTCGTGAATAAGTTCTCTCTTCTTTACTGTAAGATGTACAATTATATTCCAATCCTTCAATCCTAAAAGTGCAGAAAAGTGGATTTGAATTTTTCCAGGAACTAATGACACAAAAAGAGTGTCTTAGGCTCAGGAATGCTTGAGAGAAGAATTGAGAAATAATCAGAAATAATCTCCTTTTAAAAACTGCAAGGAATTTTTTACCTAAAGGGCGTGTCTATTTCCATTAAGGAAGATCTCCTTTCACCCATATTCTAAAGACAGTGTTGTGATTTATGAAATTTAGTGCTCTGCCAAATACTTTTAGTGGTTTCTGGAAAGCCAGGAATAAAAGAGTGAGCTCATACCTACTGGAAATGCTGCACCCTAACAAGGCTAAGCTGATTCTCTAATGTCTGAAAGGACAAAATCAATTAGGAACATGGATGGGAAATTGCCTCTTCTAGGCAATTTGGTTAAATTCTATGAGAGGAATGTGCTCTAAATATTTTCTATAAATTATATTAAATTATTAGATGACTCAAAGCAGTATGATTTAAAAAGTCTAGGAACCACAAAACAACTTTTATGATATGAATGAAAGTTCATTATACTTCAGGTAATTAAGTGAACATTCACAGTAAATTTGATTATTATGTACCTTTAAACAAAGACTGAAGAAAAAATGCAACTTTCCAACCAGATGATGCAGTCATATTGCTCACAGGCTTTAAAAGACTTTAATTTAAGCTAAATGATATTTTGTTTCTATTATATTCTGAATGTAATATGTTAGGTCTGAAAGAAAGTGGCTTAATTCAGTTTTAAGCAGTGAAGATGGACCACAAGACACAGCACATTTTGAGCTGCGACCAGATCAAACCCACATTTTCTGGGAAGCTCCTAGGAAATTATATTGGACAAAGAATCACAATTAAGTAATTTGAATAGTATTCAAGTTAAAATTTTTGAAACCTTGAAGAACCATTTAAGAAAGACCTTTTAGATATATTTTTAGCACCAGAAATTTTCTTGTTATTCCTTCCTTGTCCTGTAGGTGTTAATTTTCTTGGTTTGAAAATGAATCACACTGACGTAGAATTTCAAGACTGGGAGTGTTATACAGCTGGTCTTTGAAAAATAATTGACCAATCATCTTAATTTTAGTACTTGTTCAGCAAATTATTGCTTTCCTTCAATATTCTATTGTAACTTTAGGGTTTTTTTAGGAATAAATACCTGCCACCCTGCCATATGAATTTCCACAGTGGTTAATTATTTTGCCTTCTACTGCATTAGAGGTCCCTAAACTCTGATAATATAATAATTATAATAATAATAATAATAATAATAATAATAATAATAATAATAATAATATTTTAAAGCCCCAAAATCTTGGCTCAATTGTAGAATATTTTTCCGGAAGACATCTTCTGTAGGAGACAGGAGACTGGTTCAGTCTCAGAACTTTCTGTTGGCCTCTGGGAAAAGTGATTCGTGAACCCATTTTTAGATGTCAGACAAGACCATAGCCCCCTGAAGTGAAAAACAACAGAATAAAACTCTTATTCATCTCAAATGTGTGGCAGACCAAACACACCTCACAGCACATCCTACAGTTAATTTCATAACCAATGCAGGATTGCAAGGAGTCAGCTGTACCAGAAGCCTGTCAAGGATTATCTAGCATTTTTTTACCCTGACAAAAAGTATATTTCCCACATGTGATATTGCAAAAGTCTGCATTTAACCTTTATAAATACATACATACATATATATTAGTGTACATGTGTATGTATACAATTTGACATTGGCTAGAAATATAATTTCAATACAAATAGACAAAATATTTTAAAAATCTGCAGTTCTGAACCACCCTTTACTCCTTTTGCAGCAATATGTCTTCCTGCCTCATATTGTATTTTTTTATTCTTGCATTTTTATTTGTAGTACTTTCATGATCTTTAATCACCAGCAAAGAGAAAACCAGATGCTCCAATTCTTCTCAGATGTATTACAGTCTGCAGCTCGGACTGTCTCTTTATGTTATAATCCTTCACAGTTATATCCTTAGATAGACTTTGGTTTTATTCTAGTCTTTGTTGTTATCCTCTCTTGAAATTTCTTACATTTCAGTGTTCTGAGGAGGCCTTTTCAGACTGAGATAATGGGATTTCAGAAATCTGTTTCATTTCTTCACATCAAAGGAATCTCCATTTCATTCAGCATAATTTGTACTAAACAATTCCTGTTTCCTTTTGTTGGTATTATATCTGCTTTATTTGTTAAAGGGGATATTTAATTATACATTAAATGGATCTTCATTCCTTCCTGTAACCTGACTTTTCATAACCAACTTGCTGGCCAATAGAGTTAGCAACTCCCTCACCATTTCTTTTTACTCCCTTCCAAACTCCATTGTCAGGAGATTAATTCAAAACAAATGGCTTAACAAAAATGTTATGTTGTAAATATCTTAAACGACATTGACACCCATAAGATATTTTAAAAACTGTTTGGAATCATAAGGGACTGTAAAGATTATCATGATCTTATACTCAGATTTTTGTTCCAAATTTCTATTGGTCTTTTGCATGTATTAAGGCTATGCTAAAGCCAGTAGCTTTGGGAATTTACTGTGCTACACAGAATTAAAGGATAATGATTATGCTTACAAGTATTTGCAGCAATAAGTATTTTCACTGGTAATGAAAGGGTAATGTTGTGTAAAAACTTAGACCTTTAATGAAATGCACATGTGCTTCTTTCCAACCAAAATTATTCCATAATTCCATGATCCTTTACATGAACTGTTGCCCTGAATGTTTGAAATATTTTAGTGAGCTCAGGTACGGTCCATGGGGGAAGGTGTGTACTGGAACAACAAAGAAATTAAGCACTTTCTGCAAGCACTACAACTAGTTAACTTTTCAGATGCTTTCTACAGTAAAACTGAATGGCAATTTACACAGTGGCATGTTGGTCCCTGGTTCTTGTAAGAACAATGGCAATACTCTCAAAAACAGTGCCAAAAATATTCAGTGATGAAACACACTATCACTGAATGCCTCAGTCTTAGTTTTCACAGACACCTTCTGCCTATTACCTGTTCTCTATTGTAATGTTAGCCTGCCATTTCAGTTTTGAATTGGAAAAATTTATTGACATATTGATGGAAGAAAATTTCACATTGAAAATTATCCTTTTTTACTGTTTTCCTTTTAAAGTTCACCTTCCAGCCATCCATTAATCTTAGTGTCCTGACTTAGTCTGAGCTTTCCTTTCCTGGAACATGTATTCACCAGTATTTTTTTTCTTGCTTCAGTATTTAAAATATCTGTCTTGTTTACTTTAGCAGTGCTCCTTCAAAACATATAGGATGAGATTTCCTGGAGTACTTGGTCTGCCCTGGGGCAGCTGGCCTACACTATAGAATTAGAGATGTAGGACTAATAGTTTTCCCATATAATCATGTGCTAACATGATTTAAAAGCATGAAAATTTTCTGTGCTCTCACTTTGGGGAACACTTTAAAATGGTTGAACACACATAATCACTGTACTGCAAAGCAAGGAATTAGACATCCCTAGAGTAAAAGAAGGAATATATGAATTTGTGTATATACTTAAAGCATTTTACAATTTCCCTTAGCAATTGAAACCAGAATGTGCTAAGGTCATTAAGAATGAAGTTTTTCCTTCTGTCCAACACAAAATTAACCAAGGAATTCATATGAGGTAATAATTAAATATTAAAAAAATGTTAAGCATGAAAAATAGTAATAAAGAGAAAAGAATTTTCTAATAATTTACTGGTTCATCCCTCTTTCTTATCTGCATGGGTTAGCATCACATTACTTGAACAATCATCGTCTTCATTTTAAATACTTGTAAGATCAATTCCTGCCATCCAGCTAAGGGCTGGCAACAGAGATTCAGAAAGACTCTCACAGAGATTTACTCCAGGAAAAGAGGCCTGAGGGATCACATCTTAAATTAAGAGAACCTGGATATTCTATTTAAATGATTATTTCTACACCATATAGCTGGTCTCCAAGGAGTTTTAGAGCACAGGCCTTGGCCATGCTTAAGACTGTGCTAGTGACAGTTAATTGTGCTCTGGCACTGTCACCTGCAGATTCATGGCAGAATGACAAAGTTTAGGTTGACCTTCAACCTTGCTTTTTTTCCAAAGCAATGGCACTTGCAAAATGTCTCCTGTTAGAGACATTTTTTCTTTCTTCTCTTCTTTTTCACAATACTGAAGACCTTTTCCTGCATGTAGGAAGAATTATTTCAATTTTTAAAATTATTTCATTGCTAAAAGCTCCTCCATTACTGAAAAACCTGTTCTGCTTCAATCAGGATATTCTTATGAATTATTTCTTTGCCTCACTGTTTTCATTGTGTGTGTGACATTTAGTCACTGAGAGGTAATTGTACACATCCCTGAGTTCTCTGAAACAAGGATCACAGCTTTCTATGTGACATTACTGTTAAATTTGATTTCAGAATACTGTGTGGTCAGAGCTCTTTTACAAGCACACACACATACATAAAACATATAAAAGGCAAAGGTACAAGTCAAGCTACATTATTGCAGAGATTTTCAATTTATTAAATGGAATTGCTAAAAAATTGTTGTTAATGCACTAGTTACACTGGAAGAAAGCAAGGCTTTCCTTCTTTTAATTGATGAATTAGTCAATGTGTGTGCAGCAGCACAAGCACAAGCTGATATGTAAGTGCTAAATGGCATTGTTCACACTGTGTTAAGCAGGCAGTTTAAAAATATGTTTTATTGATCATGTTCCTTCCTGGAGGCAGAACTGATGATAAACATTACTGGCAGGGTTATGACTACTGGGAGATGGGCTGATGTTTGCCTCAGCTGCTCATGTTTATTAAGCCAAAGATAAGGTGCCAACGAAGAGCCATTCCCATGCTGTATTTGGTCTCTTTTGTACCTCTTATGTTGAATTCATTTGTCTGACTGTGAAACTTTGGTCCTGTCACCACTACAGATGTTCTGAGTCAACAGCTGGTAACAGCTTAACATCTTTCTTAATATTTCTTTTCTTCTCCACTGCTGCAAGGGTAACAACTGCCTCCCTGTGTCACTGCATCTTTGTTCCCTCAGGAGCATTGCTGCTAAACTCATCTTCCCCTCCCTATACTCTGAACACTGCAAACCTTTAGTTACTATTTGAACTCCCTTTTTCTTTATGCTCTTTTGAAAATTCCTTTGCTTATCTCTGATTTCCTCCAGTCTTCAAGTTTCTCACCCTTTCCTTGGAAGACTTTTACAACACAAACCAGTCTGCAGTCCCTGTTTCCTTCCACTCCCCAGACTGCTGTATTTGCTGTGCTCAAGCCAACATTTTTGCAAGGTGTCTTCTTACCAAGGGAAGTCCATTCCTACTGTTGTTGTGCTAAGTACTGTATATTCTGGGATTCTTCTAACAGCTGTCAAAGTAAAACGTAAAAACAACCATTCCAGTCACAGGGGCAGGAAGGGTGGTGAGACTGAACATTTGTTTACCTATTAAATCATTACTTTGTAAGCAATAGACATCATAGATTTCCCTGTGTCCTTCTTTTTAGGAGAAGAGTGAAAAAAAGAAGTGTGTAGGAAGTTGAGCCATAAGAGCATTCATGAGCCCAAGGAGCCCAGGGGTTGGGCTATGAAGGTGGCAAACCTTGAGGTGAGCATAAGTGTCTTCGCTAATCCCTGCAAAGATCCCTTGAAAAGATATTTTTCAGCAATTTTTAATGATAAGACTTTGTTTTAAATATTTTAAATTTAAAAGGATATGTTTTTCTTTGCGATGACAAGTCACGACTGCTCTGTATCCCAACAGAAGGACCCCATGGTGTGAAAAAGTAATATTTCTCTCAGCTGAAGACCACAGGCCACTCCAGAGCATAGTGTAATAGTTTGGGGGATACAAGACATGTGAGACGCAAAGTTTGGGCAGTTCCAAAGAAAAAACTTGGTGCTTGCTCTCAGTCTGGTGTCCTCTCCTGTACTCTCCAGTACATGTTCAGCTTTCCAGAGAACTCACTCCTCATAGGTCTGGATGAAAATTAATGTGCATTGTACATGGACAGGAAACTAAGGCCACAAAGAGAAATAAAGGGGTAAATATCCTGACAGTAGAAATCCATGTAAAAAAAAATCATTCCTGCAATGGTAAATAAAATTAAAGAAAGCTATAGAAATATAGGATAAGAATTTCAAGCATTTTCCATATGCAAATTTTATGAATGACAACTAGATGAAAGCATTAAATTTCTTACAATCAGGCCATTTTATATGTTATAATCTTGTTTCTTTAATGATAAAATAATAAAAAAAACCCAACAAACCAAATCTCTTAATCACCTCTCTGCATTACATGTTCATCCTATCATGTCATCTTAATGACTTGGGACTCAAAACCTCTTTATGCTCCCAAGTTCATGTTTTGTTGTTGTTTTCTAGAATGTCTTAGTCTCGTGGTTCTATCTGCAAGGAAACAGAATTGTCCACCTTAGAGAAATACATGTGTCAGACAAAAGACAAAAGCTCAGATATATTTCAGACTTGCCATTTTAATGATCCAAAGACATCAAGGCAACATGTATGTCAGCAGAGTGAGCACTGTGCAGACAGGGAGTTAATAAAAATGCATGTAAATATGTATGATTCCCTAGTCCCTGTTTTCACTCCTAGTTCTGATACCCCCCCAGGCTACAAGTATATACATATTTCACCCTTAAAGGAGGTTTAGAGATTTATTTCTAGGACTGTAAGCAGGCACTTTGTCTCCTCTGGCTGCTTTGACAAAATGGCTGAGCACAAGAGCAACAACAACAAAGACTCAATATCTGATGGAAATAGGATTACAGCAATAGTGTTTAAAGGAAGAGGGAAAAGGAAAACCATTTATTTCCTTTCTTAGGAGTCTGGGATGATATGAACTGCACATCAAGAGTGTGATAAAGTAATTTTGTACTGAATGACATTCAAACATTCCCTTCCTGCTTATTTTAAATGTAGAGGTACATAATTTTGCCTGTATTTTCAGTTTACTCTTTCTTATAGCATCTAGGGAATCACATCAGAAAAAATAGTATATTTCCCAATAAATAAAGCAGAGCATTTCTGCCTAGGAATATTTTCAGTAAAAACATTAAATGCTTAAAAGGCAAAAGGATCTGAAACAAATACACCCTATTTGACCATGTATACTGAGAAGACGAATTACCTCTATGTCTGGTTGCTACACAGGTTAATGTTACACTGTGTTAATTTTTCTGGTTTTCATCTTTCCCTTTTTGAGTGTATCTTTCACACTTCATGTAATTTCTTATTTCAGTGCAGTGTGTTTCACTCAAATAAAAGAGTAATAAGCTGACTACAAAACAGCACACAACTGTCTGCTAGAAGTTATGACCTAAAATATTTATTTAAACAACACTGCTGTTTTTCAGATCTTTGTTAGGTTTGCTTCGTGTCCAGATCCTGCATTTTCTCTGTTGGGTCTGAAGGACTGGTTTCAGCCTTGTGCCAGAGAGCACTACCAAAAACCAGCAAACAAACTGCTTTGTGCACAAGAACGTCAATTTAATGTACCCTGTAGAGTTTAACCTTCTTATGGTTAAATGTTTTGGATTACTATTCAAACTTATTATATTTAAACTACTCTTTCACAAAATCAACAAGCAACTCATATGTACAATTGTGTATCAGCCTTTTAAATTACCAGGTAAAGTGAAAAATAAATCAGTAGACGATACAGTCAAAATGTTCCCTTTACAAACATTTAATCCTCAGATAAATGCACTAAAATATGATATAGCTGATAATTCTAAGTATTCTTTCAATACCCTAGTTCCACAGGTATTACTTCTCTTGAAACTGTCATTGAAATTCTCTAAGCATTCAGGGAAATTAGATTCTACAGCTGGAGTTAATGTGTTACCATGATAAATTTTTCACTTTCTGTCTGAATAGAAGGTTGAAGATTTAATTGCTACATACTCAGTGACCTTTCGGATATTATTTTTAACTGTAATGATTAAAATCACAAACTAGAAAAAGCATTATCAAAATGGTTTCAAATATTCTAATGGCAATAGTCATAATTCTTCCTTAAAAATAAACACGTCCACTTGGGTATGTTCAGTTTATATATTGAGGATGCTTGATTGTTGATGATTGATGATATTGATATATATTGATGATTGATTGTTTTATATAGCTACCTATACCAGAGGTACCCCAGCTATTTTAAATGATGAATTGCACGTGTCCATACACGTGTTTATTGTAGCTTTTGATGCAGTAGCCATAAGATTTTTAGGAAGGCTCCTACTTCACTGTACTTGACTTTGAATCAGCATGATTGATGATGGTTGCTGTTTTTCATCAACAGGACCAGTTTTGAAAGCCTGGAGGACCTATAGCTGTAGGCTGCTGGGGTAAAGAGAAAGACAAGAAGTGATGGTTAGATGTTTTTGCAGTCCCACTCTGAACTGCAATTTGTCCAAGTCAGTCTTTGCATGTCCTTACTTCATCCTTGACATCTCCCTAGTATTCATCCTCTAGTATTTCCTTTTCTTCCTCCTCTTTCACCCCACAGTTCTTGCCTAGGCCTTTTTCATGGTATATAGTGTCTTCAGAAATACTTGTGACCTGTGGGGAACCAGTTTATGAAGACACATACAAAATTATTCTAACATCTCAATTCTTTTACTTAGCAAAAAACGAATGAATCTTTTAAGAAAAGGTGAATTTCAGATACAGCTTTTTTGTTTCAACTTAGGAGGAACAAACACAGAGAGGTGAAAACAACATATGTAAAGATAAACTGAAACTCCAAATTATTATAGGACAGGGAGAAGCTAGGATCCCATTCTTATTTCATCTTAAGACGTTTGCTTGACCATAAAGAAGAATACACAGAGCTGAATGCAAGCATTTTCTGCTAAACACAGCTATGAATGTTAAAGGAAAAATATGCTATTGAAGTAATAAATCAAGGAGAGACCACCAGAATTTATTCTGCCACCATCATCACTGTCAGAAGACATCAGAATCCTGATGGTAAAAGGAAGGAATCATTGCATGGAATATTTTGAGCAAATGAAGCCTGGTGCCAAGGGAAATTACAGGCTTTTCCAAGAATGTCACCCTCACAGTCACGAAGCTTAAGACCTTCAGAAAGAAAGTTGAAGTTCAAGTAATATATACACTAAAAGTACTTTAACCCAAGTGTATCAGATTTGCAGCACTGTGATCATTAGACTACCCCCCAAAAGAGACTATTTCATGCATGTCATCAACTTTGTTTCTACAATTACATTGAATATATATTGTAGAAAGAAAAAGAAAAGAAGACAAATAAACAGTTAATAAATTTTAATTAATGCCAAAACCAGTAAGGACAGGTACTGCGGCATCGCGACTCACTCAGCCCTGCCTCAGGATAGCTCGATGGAACCTCGGGGCTGGGAGCGCCGCTTATTCAGAGGGTTTGAGCGATCCGGTCGCAGCCAGGATCGAGCCCTCGTGCGGGAACCAGTGGCCCAGAATGTGGGCTTGCCAGAACCTCTCACGCTGTAAGCAGATATCCCAATGGCACTGCTCCAGGCTAGGCACCCTGACCTCAGTAGGTGCAGATGAGCGCACGGCGGTCCGGAGCACGAAGAAAAGGAGAGGGAGATTTCTGGCAGGGGTGCACATGGTTTATTACAGTCCAAGAAAGACCAGAAATTCTTCGAATCACGCACCAAACACGAACTTTTAAGGCACAAGAAACAGGGAGTGGAAAACACTAACATCCAATAACGCGGGGCTTACAGGGTGGGGCACAGTAATAACAACCAATTATTAAAGATTAATCCAGAAGGACCTAATAACTGACCAATGAACCGCCGAACTGCGAAGAAGTCTCTGGAAAGGGAGGCTGGGTTTGTGCTTCTCTCCACCCCAGGGGATATCTAAGGGGTGTTTTTAGACCTCCAACTCTTCCTGAGCATCCTCGGATCCCGTGTCACTCAACCACTGTATAGACAGTGCCTGAGCAACAGGCGGGGTCCGAGCCACCCTGAGGGAAGGCACCACCACAAGGTACAATCAGGAAGGATCATTACTCAAGTTTATCTACATTCAAGTACACCTTCTATACTCTCCAAGTTCAAATCAAAATTAAAAAGGAAGGGCCAGTCAGTGGAAATTTGTCTGGCAAGAGGACTGCTGGGTAAGGTCAGGAAAGATAGATGAATTAGTGTTGTTTGGAAAGATTTTCTTTTCTTTTCTAGTTGGAAAATAACAGTATCTGAAAGCTACAAGAAAAGGCGTATTTAAGTGTCCTTTTTAAAGAAATGCATGCACCTATTAAGTTTTAAAGATGCCCATCATAAATTTTATTACTGAGATCACTATTTTTAAATTAAAAAGAAATTTTGTAGAGAAATTTTATTGTCAGTTTATTATTATTAGTTAATTTGATCTACTATATTGAAAAGCATTTTTCTATTTTACCAAAAATGTCTGAGAAGTTACTTAAATGTTAGGAAAGTTTGAGATGCAGACATTTTCATCTCTGAAATTTCAGTTTTTCCTAAATCTGAGAAAAACTTTTTTCCAAGGAAGTTCCAACTGATCAAATTTTCTGCCAGTCCTCTGACTGTGACTTTGGGTGACACCTTTGTTTAAAAGATGAAAAGAGAAAAAAGAAATACCATTACAATTTACTCATCAGGGACAAAGACATCGTGTGGACCATCCCCTGGCAGTGTGGAAGCTTGTGCAGTGCTTTTCAAACATCAACATGTTGAGTCAAGCATTTTCAGTATTGCAGACCTGTACTATTTAGACATATGGTGAGTCCCCCTGAAACATTTAGATTTATTTGGATTTGTCAAAGACACTATGTAGCCTGTGGAACCACTTTCAAATAATGCTGTGTCCTAGGGAATGGTTGTATATGAGAAAGACAAGTTGTTTTAGGAATGAACAGAATGAACTGTAAGAATGAACAAAATGAACTGTAAGCAGTTGACATGAGGTGAATAAACTTTTGGCTGGTCAAAGATGGCAGACATTTTTTCAACTAGCAATTGTTTTGAAATTTTGAATGGTAACTTCATCCAAATGTTTAAACATGTTATCTTTTAGTGACAATTGCCAGAAGGAACAAGCTGAAATGAAAAAAATCAGCCTCTTGTCATCTTGGAATTCAAACCTATGTAGCTGCATGCTAAATAACCAAGTTTCAATTAACTTATCATTGTATTGTGACATGTCATAATGTAGAATATAGAAAAACAAAATCCCCATAATCTACCACATTGAGTAGAATTACAAAAGTCTTGGGCTGCAAATTCTTAATTAAACTTTAGATTTTTCTGTAGAAAAATAATTGCTTGAAGGAGAAAAAATGGGAAAAGCATCATTTTATTTGCCAAGATCTGATTACAAAGCTCAGCTGAAAAATATTGTAGGAAGAAGGTGAGATCCTGCATCTATTCTTTCTGCTCAATGTACAACTTCCACCTGTCCAGACATATATTTGTTCATTCTTGCAAAAAATTTGACATCACCTTATAGCATCAGCTATTTTTGCCATCTCTTATTTCTGCCACCTACTTAAAACACTAATCCTAACAAAACTCCGACCTGTATCAGTACATTATTTATGCTTCTGTGAAAGCTAGAAATATAGCAAGAGGAAGAATTTTTCTAACGTTTGCAAACATACAGGCAGAAGCAAAGGCAAGCACTTATCCCTCTACAAGTCTGCAGAAATCACAGGGAGAACAGAGCCACAAAGTGAGCCAGGTCAAACTATTGACAATTAATAATGAGCCTGAATAATTTTATCTGAGCTGGTTTGTGTTTCTTCTGCTATTTCCTGCAATGTGACAGCCTGCAGGAACTCTCAGTACAAGGACAGTGATTGCTAAATGTTGGATCAGTATCACAAAATGTACTTTTTTGCAAGGTTAAATGAAAACAGAATTAGCTATTTTCCCAGCCTTTGGGACTGAGAATTTATGCAGTGACAGCCTTGAAACCCAATTTGGATTTAGAGAAAAAACAAGTGTAGTCAGTGAAGAATTTTGTCCTCAGTGAATGATCAAGACTTTGTCAGTGACTAAAATCTTTTAAATACTAACAATTAAAGATATGTTTGTTGGATTTTGCATCAAATCCTTGCTGAAGTGGGAAGGTGTCTGTACTTTGTCACTGAATTTCGTTTCACCTTTAGTATTACCTGCCTGATCCTTTGTGATATGATTTTATCTTGGTGATGAATTTTCTTTTTATAACACATAGAGGATATGGTAGAAAATTAGTGTCAGCTTACCATTTAACCTCTTCCTGTCATTCACTCCTATTGCCATTTCTGTACAGATTGCTATTTATCACTGTGGTATTTCATTTTGAATTCTAAATTACACATATAATCAAAAATTAAATGTTATAATCTTTAAATAAAGGAACTTCCTACATAACCTCTATGACAGGCTGTAAATGTGTGTCTTTTTCTGAACTGTACTTTGTAGCTGGAAATTGTCAGGAATTCTTTTATGTAGTCTGTAAGGGTGGGTCTCAACAGAAATGTCAATTTGCTGAAATTTAAACTTTTCACAGATCAAGTTTCAGAGCAAACATAATCAAGAGATCTTTCTCAGCTAAGAATGGGAGCTTCTAACTGCAATCAGAAAAATAATTGGAGAGCTAAAATAATTGCCAACAACTAAGGCACACTGCAGAACCATAGGAATTCAAGTTTCAAATCTTTCCATCAAAAATTATTCAATTCTGTAAACAAAAGTAGATCTATTTCAAATAAAGATCTATAAATGCATATGAGATGTGAGCAACCAGACTGAAATCCACACTTCACTTTGAATATGACTCTCAAATTCCGATACCTACTCTACTACAAAGCAGTCCTGCCAAAGCTCTGCAACTTTCTCACTTGTACACCTCCAGATCACACAACATGCAAGAGTATGTCACCACTTAGATGAGAAGACATCCGGATTATATTTCACTCACAATCACCACATATTTCACAGCACTCAAATGGCTGTATAAAGTGACAGCACAAACCACGGTCTTTAAATATATAGCTCTTCCATATGGGTACACAAATGGGTCTAGAATTAAGAGATAAGAGTTTGGATTTTTAGTAGATTAAGCTACTCCACAGAAAGTTTTTGTTCACACTTCATGGTTCATGCTATGAGATAATTTACACCTTCTGCAGAATAAGAAACCACACAATTTTTCTGCAGTCCACAGTCTGATTTGGTTCACTGTGTTTGTGTGTATTTGTATACATGTATGCATACACACACATATATACCCACACGTGTACCTATGAACATATATATGTACATATACATGTACATGAGTTTGCACAAGTATACCAAAAGATGACAGCAAATATTTTGGTGTTTATGGTCTGTGTAGATTGATTTCACCATCTCTCTCCTTTTATTCACAGAGGCACAGTGATTACTGCTGGTATGTGGAACAGTGAGTGTTAAATTCCCTCTGATGACACACAGAACCTCAAGGCAGATATAGAGAACATAGTATCAGGGGATGCTGAATGGATTTCTTCTTATAAAAACAGCTATGCCACTTCACCTTGAACAACTAACAGCTTCCACAAAGATCTGTAGCCTGACATAAATTTTTAACTCTTTTCTGTCTTTGCTGAAACCTCCTCATAACAGGTAGTGGCTCAAACCTGAAATTTTCTAAAGGGTATCAATGAGTACAATGAACTCTGGGAAGGCTTCTGCCTCAACAGACAAGGATGTGATGTTCAATTATCAAGAAGTTGCAGTACCATAGAGGATGAAGAGGACAGATGCTTCTTCATGCCATTCATTATGTTTGACATTCCTCACTTCACATCAAGCTCAGTATAAATTCTTAAAGCCACCAAATTTTCCTAATTAAACTCTACCAGGTCTGCCAATATTGATTGTCCCTGTGGCCTCTTCTTGCAGATTCTGCATTCTTGCTTTATCTGGTGTTCATTCAAGGTAAAAGCTGTAGAAAACAACATAAAAAATCTTACTGCCAAAAAATCAGAAATGGAACTCAAGCTATCTTTTACAATAAGCACCTTAATTATTTTTAAGTTCTTTGAAATTCCCCATAACTGCAGAAAAAAATCTTTTTCTTTCTAGTGCTAATAGTGTGTTCACTTTTTTTTACACAGGTATACTATTGGTCAAAGATCCCAACTGTGAATAGATTTAGTTCCCTTCTTTACTTGGTTTCTTGTTTTATTACATGTATTTTTTTTATTTAAAATGGTTAAATAATGAAGAAATGTGTGAACAACATAGATTAAAAAAAAATAAGGTCAGAACTTCATGCCTTTCAGTATGAATTGGTACCATTGTAGTGCTATTTAAAGAATCTCTCAATCTTTGCAATAGTTTGAGATTAAGATAATTGATAGAAGCTTGTGTGAGGATTAATGATAAAATATAGTCTGCTGTCCACATGTTTGTTTTTTATCACTCACCATCTTGCAATGGAAACCCAGCAAAATTGTTCAAAGCTAGGAATTATAGGAGTGAAAAAAAATTGCCTGGGACCTACAGAATGACCAGGTTGTAATGATTTCTCAAGATCTGTAGATTTGTTCCAAGGAAAGGAATATTTTTTCCCCCAAAATCCAACTTTTATTAAACATTCCACCAGAGGAACTGCTATTCTACAGATCAAAGCAAGCCTGGGTAAAAATGTAGTACCATTCAGATGAACTTTTTCATAATATATTTGAATATTTGAAGAACAGATCAGTAATAAAATTTTTGGTGTGTTTGTCTTCTAGAATTTCTGGTATGTGTGTTTTCTGTCCCAGTGCATTGTGGTGCCAAGAGTGATGGCAGAATGCAGATGGTTTTGCTTAATGCAGGAAGTGAGAATAAAAAAGATTCACCAGAATACACAAGGTTCTCAAGAGCAGTATCCAAGAGAGAAGAGCCACATTTGCTGTTTCACTCGCTTAGTTTAATCTAAACTAGTCTTTAATTTTGATTATGTATAGTACCTAATCTAATGTAATCACGCCTTGTTTTAGTTTTGAATCCAAAACACTCCATGGCAATTATGAAAACTACACATTTGTACTGGTACTTAATACCCTGCAAGAATAAGAACTTTGACTAATCTAAAACAGATTTGTGTCAAAATATTCTGGATTATAAATATGATCTGGGAGTCAATATTACCCAAATCAGTGTTTCTTTATTATCATACCAAATTTCTCACAATTCTACTGAAAATTTCCATTTTACTTTTACAGCACCTTATTATTTCCTTAGAGTGAATTTAACATGTTTATAGGTCATACTAAAGCCATACATATATTTTACAGGTCTACACTTTTTATGTAGTTGCCTTTGAGTTACTTGTCACAAAAGCATAATGGAATATTTGAGAATTATACCAGGGTATAGGAATACTGTTCTGCATGCCTAAACTGGCAATGTTAGAAAGCACAATTATAGTTATGGGACAACATCTATGAATCATTTTGTAACTGCAAAAAATAAAAGCCATAATGACTGTGCTACATTTTTGATAACTTGCATAATTTCTGCCTTCTTGCATGCAAAGTACAGTCACAGGGCCTGCTGATATCTTCAGTGACAGCAACGTCCTGCATGGACACAACACGGATCAGTTGGTAAGCAAACTGACAAATTTTTCACTGCACAGCTATAATGTGATTTGAAATTCAGAAAATCTATTTGTGATTAAAAGCTTTGAGGTCATTTAGTACTTATACTCTCCTCAAAATTGTACTGTCTGTCTCTGCTGCCCTGGTCCTCTGAAACGCTGGAAGCATTAATCAAAAGTCAATTGTTTGTTTTAATCAGATTTCATGCAGAAAGTACATTGTAGGTGTAAGGGTTGTGAATTAGCTTGCAAAATGGAAATGTAAGGTGTAATTTTATCACTATAAATGAGAAAACAGTAATTATTAAAAGTGAATAAACCTTTACCACATTAAATCAAGAATGAATTGAAAGGTCAGTACAATAGCTATTGCAACTGAACCATGTAAATAATGATCTAATATTACTTTCCTTCAAATTAAAAATACAGTTGATACTTGATATATAGATGATAAAAATATGCTTTTACCCCTGAAATTAATAGAACAGCATCTACTGATTTTAATGGAAACAGAAAATTCATTTATGACTTGAATATATCTACAAGGCTATTTAGAAAATCACAAACTCACTCTTAAATATGAGCCATAAGGTACCGACTTTCTTCTAAATAAAGCCTATAACAAGCTATTTACTATGTTGATACATAAAGAACCAAAATTTGCAATTAGTTATTAAGCTAAGTTTTGTTCGTGACAGCAGGGCAGAATCTCTGAACAAATATATAAAATGTAACAACTGCCTGAATATAATTTTCAATTTAATTTAGGGTTCTGTCTTACTTCAGGTAAAACTTTTAAGTAGTTCTGGATAGTTGAAAATTCTCACATCATGTACTGAATCGTTGACACAGCTGTTGTCATTGTCTCAGCTCTCAGGACATTTTGCTGTTATCCTTTTTTTCTAAAGTAAGACAACTGCTGCCTGTGGAGAAGGGATGGAAAGATGCATTATAAGCACAACAAAATTTTGCAGCTCACATTTTAGCTGCCTGGTACCACAGCTGTGAGAAGGAGTAATATGGGAATAATGCCTGTTATACAGTAAATGTGAATCAAGTGCAGATGGGGTACAGTTAACACAAAAATTGTTGTATCACAAATCTCACTGCAGCTACTCCATTGGGCTGCATTTTCATATGATGAAAGGAAAAGACACTTTTCTGTTCACTCCCTACATCACCACTTACCTCACCTGGAATTGCTGGAATTTTAACACACAGAAAACAAACTATTTCTATTTGATTTCATCAAAAATACATTCTGAGTTTTTTCCTAGAGCTTCCAAAATTAAAAAAATTAAATTAAATTACTTTTATTTAAAAAGATATGATAAAATTAAAAAATGGTTTTTAGTGATGAAAGCTTATTAAAGGCATTCTTGGGACTTAAAAAAATAGACTGATTAAAAGCCCACTGTAAGAGTGACTTCTACAGTTTTTAGTAAGAATTTTGAGAATTCCTCATTAACACCAGTTAATGCAGAGTGGGAGGAAGAATAACAGTCTGGGTTTGAGCTTGGTTGTTGTGGATATTGATATCAATTGTAGGTGACAATTAAAGTCATAATTTGACAAGGTACTTGAATTGGCATGGCCAACATCTACCTAGTTAGAGGCCTATTCAGAATCAGCAAGAATCCAAATATTTTGAGAGAATTTGAAAATATCCATCTCCAGTCTTTCTAACACTTTGTCTCAGAGACTGCACTTATTATTTCTAATTGCTCTACTTGAATTGTGAATCTGGAAATACACTGTAGAAGCTGAAAATACAAACTGCAGCTAATTGTGAAAATCACGGAAATGGAAATTATATCTCTTTCTGCACCCACTTCTAAATAACAACCTTGTAAATTAATTATTGCAAAACAATTGTTCTTTAAGTGGATATAAAAAAAAAATGTTGATTTTAACAGTTTTGAGTTATTCTTGAATAACCTCTTCTAAAAGAAGCTTGTCAACTAAGGAAAAAAAGGTACAGTTTAATTTGTAATAGTGCTGAGAAGCAAAGGACATAGGATAATAGTCTCACTCTGCAGAAGCTGGTGACATATGTCTGTGACATCTCTGGCTAACCTATGGTTTTTCAAGAATGAAATTTCAAATAATTCATTTCAAGAATGAAATTAAAATCTAACACCCTATGCTTAGATATAGATGCAAATACTGGTTTAGATATAGATACTGATTTCCTGGTGTTGTTCTATTTTCCATTTTCAAACAAAAAAAGAACACAACAATAAATAAAGAAGACCTACCCACTAAAACACACAAATACCATCTTTAACTTCCATCTCTGCTCTTGAATATTTCCCTCTCAAACAAGTCTATCATCACTTTTTTTTTAACTTTAAGGCAGTAGGTTTTAAGTAGTAATATAAAAAATTCAAAATGAAATCTATCTATTTTAGTAAAACAAAGATTCACCTTAACATCAAACAAGCCAGGACAATTGTGGCAGTCATGAAGGAGCATGAAAATCAGAGAATTTTCTTCCTAAATATATTTCTTTGCTTCATCTGTACGATTATTCCTCTTCAACTTCTCATTCACTGGCATTTGCACAGCTCAGCACCAAACAGTTTCATTAAAAGCAGCAACTGAAGGTAAAACTCTCTTTTCAAAGTTTTATCTAACATCTGCATGTTATGTAGAGTGTGCATTTGTTCTATGTGTGAACTTTTATGTAACAAGGCTATTGATCAGTGATTATTTTACCTCCTTTTTTTTCTCCTTCAACAATTAGTAACATTTTCAGCTCCTCACCTAAGCTTTAAAAGTCATGTTAACAAATTCAGTTTACATATCAATAACAAATCTGATAAACATTTCAGAGGGGAGCAAAACTGGAATGAAATGTGTGAATAGATAGCACAGAACTGGCCATCCAGAAGTAAAAGCCCCAACTCTACTGACAAGTAATACCTTAGGCAGTGAAAAACTTGCTGACCCAATCCCAAAAATATCTCATAACATTTGTGAAAACAAAACCACTGAATTTGAGCAATTATGATTCAAAGCTCAGTTTCCCCTTCTTCAGACTGAAGTAAGATATTTGAGGAAATATGGTTTAGCCCTGAAAGCTTCAAGAAATTTAGCATAACTGATCACTTATTTTGCAAAAACTTTGGAGAAAATCGCCCTTTGTGCTTTTCTTTCGTGTTTAAAATTTTCCATTCTTTCAGTGAGGCACAGAAGCAACCATAGCTAATTCAATAACCAGTCACCTAATCTAAAATACATAAAAAACATCAAAACATGCCCTCCTGCAATCATAATATAACCAGACATATTTCATTTTTTTTATTATTTATATATCACTTTTTGAAAAGCATATGTTTGTGCCCACATATACTCCCACTAAAGTTATGAGAAGGTCTATCACCAGAAAGAAAGGACAGGATTGAGTGTTTTAAAAAGTGTCACACCCTTGGATTTGTCCCCATAAGAATGCAAATAAATTATCACCTCTCCATTTTAGACATACTTAGACAAACAAGATGTGGAACTCCTACTTACTGCAACAGAACAGGGTACAGAAAAAATGGTACATTCAAGCTTTTCCTAAGATGTCAAGGCCAGAAGGCTCACACTGGATTGCCCTTCGCTGTACCCACCCCACAAAAACCCGTGGGATGAAGTGAGTGTGTTGGATGTATTTCTGATCCTGATAGTAAGGATTATTCTCATTTCTAATCTAAAACCAAGCAATTTCTTCAGTTGACTAATGAAGTGATAATCATAAACATGTCTTCCAGCCAACACACAGCAGACAGTCATTACTAAAGAGATTGTTTTTGCATTAGCCAGGTTGTATTCTTAGTACAGGACCACATTTGACCTGAAAAAAACCCACCAAATGTTATGTCTCAAAACAAACTTCTGCAAATTACAGTCTCTCCCTAACACAGGTTTCGACAGGAAACTTGGTGAATATGGAAACACAGTTTCTCAGTTTCATGGTCAAGAAACAATTATTTATGTGAGGAAATAAATCCATTTCTCTAGTATCCTATGTTAACAAAATGACTTTGCAGAGAGACTTTGCTCAAAACTAAGATTATGCTCAAAGTAGATGCAACCCTATGTATTCTAATTCATTAGTTACATGCCCACAGCAGCAAATTAAATATGTAATACCTCTCTAAGTCCCTTGCTTCTTAGACACTAATCTATTATTGGAAACATTACAAGGTGGAAATACCTTTAGAGATACTACCAGCTTACCTCTGATAATGCAGACTTGTTTTTACTGCTA
Organism: Climacteris rufus; assembly: GCA_013398175.1. Lineage (NCBI taxonomy): Eukaryota > Metazoa > Chordata > Aves > Passeriformes > Climacteridae > Climacteris > Climacteris rufus. Next base: position 837,548 of record VZRZ01007409.1, on the reverse strand, counting down.
TCTGAAAATATTTAAATCCTTGTAAGACCTGTTATAAACATTTCCAAAATGTCAAGTACTACAAAACAACTTTTATTAGTGTATGTGGTACGTCACTGCACTACCCAGTTATTAAAGGGGAAAAAGAAAAAGGAACAGGAGGAGACAGAGAAAAAAAAAAAAATGTACTCTCTATGTTTAGTTTAAAACATAGATTACATCACACCTCTGCATTCCACCAAGTTTAATATGTTGTGAAGGTCACATTGATATTTTCTGTTGCTTTACATTAAATGAATGCTGTACCTTAAAGATGAGCTTTAAAAGTAATGGATTTACGGTAATACTACAAATCTGTTTTGGCACTATGAAAAAATACTAATGAAGAATATTGTATTTCCACAAACATTTTTTCTTGCATATCAGACCTTACTTAAATTCAGGACTTTGTATGGTTGCATAAATGGTCCTAAATCTTAAAAATACTCCAGCTTTTCCCCTACTGATAATTTTAATCTCACACTTTCTATAGCACAATGTCTGGAGTCCAGACCACTGCAGGCAGAGCAGAGGCCTCCAAGGAGAAAAGTCTGTCAATCAGTTTTGGTTCACAATCCACTTAGGATGGAGCCACGTTTGAGTTTGCAAAGCTGGCTGGTTGGCTTGCATCTCATTAGTCAAGGGGCTGGGTCTCCCTGGCAATATACCAACAAATAAATTTCCCTGCTTTCAGCATTATTTTCTACAGCTGGAGATGAACCAAAGCTTGTCTATTAGAAAATACCTAATTTTGAAGAAGGAATAGTGAAACTTTTTCATCACTTTTCCACTTCTACTTTCAAATCATTGTCGATGTTCTGTTGATTTTGTTTGAGTAGAATGCCAGAAGTATAAACACACAAAAAAAAGTTAAACAAAGACACAACCTGCAGCTCAGGGAATCGATCTGCTTTGATTCCTTATGCCATCCTCATGTGCCTCCAAGGTAACAAGCAGTAAAACTGTGTCTCTAAGAAGAGAGACCTGAGAGATGATTAGAAAATGTCAATAAGAGAGTGAAGGAATTCTTAGATGTATATAAATTCCTTTAAAGCTCTTGTCTGCAGGTTACACAGCAGGAAATGTAAAGTCAAGCAAATTAATAGACACTGATAGCATCACAACGGGATTGCATCATTTCTTTCAAGTAGTGTGGTGAGCCATAATATGCTATGTGGTTTATGTGCAGGTTTTCTGGTTTGCTGCTTAACTTGTTCTATTTGCTTTGTTATCCATTGTTTGGACATGTTTTGTGATACACTGCATAGATACTTGCAGTGTCACTGGAAGAGCCCCTGGTTTCTCCGAGTGTCATCAAGCATGTTCTGACAGGCATGTTGTCAGAGAGACACATTTTAAAGACTTTAGAAAACATGGGCATATACATTTGGACTTATAATAAAAACATAAGAAAAAGTTGACATGAAAAATGAAGATCAAATTGCAAAAAGTGCAGAAAGGTTTGGTACGGTCTGCTCAAAATGGTGTGTTTTATCACTTGCACGCTTCTTCAATTTAATGTGAATACTGCGTGGTCTAAATTACAACAAATTGAAATACAGTACTGTTAACAAAAACAAGGTGAAAAAATATTAAAGAAGAGTAAAAAAAAAAGGATAGTAAGTAAACACTTTAATTGTGAGGGAGGGAATTTGGGGGATCAAAAGCTGTGGCCCAGGTGAGGTGACTGGCAAGTGACTTTCAGAAGTCACTTTTCTTTCCCACTAATAACCTTGATTTCAGTCAATGTAAATTATACATGCACACAAACAGAATAACAGTAAGAATTTGAACCAAGTTTGCTTAAAGTGTTACTATCTTTGTCTTTTGTATAGGAAATCTATATTTTCGTCCTGACAATGTTAAACATTATAGAATGATTATTGTTCTATTGTTCTATTTTTACACAGACCTAAACCAGTTATTTTGATATCACATAAAAAAGAATAATTTTTTAATGTTCTGTATTCACCTAAGATGATTATAGCTAACATATACTGAAGGAAATGGGTTTTTCATAGTCATCTATATTTTTTTGCTGCTGAGAAACACCAAATGCATATGTAATTGTCACAGTACTTTGCATTCTCATAAATCCTTATGTATTCCAGAACATGTCAGTGCCTCATACAGGAACTAATATGCACTTAAAAATGGCCATGAACCAGAACCAAACTTCTAGAAAAACGGCTGTACCAAGCAAGGTCCCTGCCTCCAAAAGGAGATAGCACATATGCATGAATTTGAATGGAATCTTTAAATCAAATTCTATGGTCAGCTATCCAGCTTCATAAAAAATACTAGAAAATTATTACTCTGGTGGGGTTTTTTTTGCCTTTATAGCATTACATGCAAAACTGCACAACCATGCACTAAACAACTTCTCATACAGGTCATCTTGTAAGGGATCGATTCAGGATGTGAACATTAAGCACTCAGCAAAAGTACTGACTGATTTAAAGGATTAATATAACTCACTGGCAGAAGTCCTTGTCTATATCTGTGAATAAGAAATTGTTAATGGGAGGAAAAGGGGCCTGATCACCTCTTTTAAGGCAGGTTACATGTGCACAGATGTCTAATATGTCATTGAAGTGTTTCTTTTACACTCAAAAGAAGATTTAGGGAACTTGACTGCCAGCAATATCTCCTAAGCACTGAATACATAAGTAAATAATCAGTTAAAACTGCTGAATATTTTTGGACATAGATACATTCCAAGACATAAAATCTGGAAAAATTTTACATAGGACAGAGACAAGTTGCAGTAGTTTACAGAACCATTAAATCATGTAAACTTTATTGTCACAATAATTACTATTCCCATTGTAGTTACAGAGGAAATATACCTCCTGTCACCCATCATGACCCATGCTGCTGTTATGTTCAGATTTGTGCCACGCCAGAGGCAATAACATGACCCCTGCTCCAAAATCCTCACTGCCTTCATCCACATTATCTGAATTGACTATTCAGCTTTGTGAACATGTCTTTGGTATATGTTATTTTTATTGGTATGCTATTTACATGAGCAAACCAAAGTTAATGACATGCCCAGAACAAGATATTGTTCCAATAGGAAAGAAGGATTAGATGAGATATCAGAAACTGTCAAAGGTTTACATATTTAAATATTACTAACAAAAAAAATCTTTGCTTCTGATCTTAGTCTGTTTCCTAAGTAAAGAGAGAAGGGAAAGGGAGGGGAGGGAAAACTGTTTTATTGTCAGAAAGCAATATTGTGTGAAAAATATAATTTCCCATTAGAAAAATAAACATACAAAGACAAACAAAATCAGGTTCTCTGGAAGCCTCAAAATGCAATTCATTTGTTTTATCAGGAAGCCAGAGGTCAAAACAGCATGACCAGAGTGCTGCAAGAATGTTCTATGCAGAGTGCTTCTATGGCACCTCTGCTCACCTCTCCAAAGGTGGCTGCCTTGAATCCTCCAGGTAGCAAAAGAGAATAAAAGGAAAGAAATTAGAAATCAGATTAGTTAATTAAAGATGTTTTCATTACATGGAAATTAAGATACTTCAGAGAGAATAGAGATTTCACAGGACAAGTTAAGCAATATTCAATTTCATTACATGTATGTGATTGTTTTTTCAAATGTTTGCAAGATGAAACCTGAAAGTGTATGACTGTGCTGAAAGAAACATAGATATAATTCAGTGCAGAAGTTTCCTGATTTTGTGCAGAACTTTCCTTTTCTTCACATCCCAATCAGAGAATCTTATAGAAGAAAATTATTGGGCAAGGTGATCATTGAAATGTTTCTTCTGTGATAATTTGATAACATAATATTTATGTTTTCATATAAGCATAGTGGGTTTACACACAGAATGGCTTCTAAAAGGAATTTCAGAAAAACTCTTCTATAACAAAGATACTAATATATAACTGTGAATTTCTGTTCTTGTCTGGACAAAGTTTGTCCTATTTCAGTTGCAGGGATCCTTTTGCCCCCTCATTTCTCTTCTCCGCAAACTTGTCCTTAACTGTGGGAAGAGGGAATTGATTCTTCTACCTGAGACTTTAGACTTCACTGGCTTTTCACCTGCTTCTCAGAAAAGAATTAACAAGCAAATTATTATTTCATGGATGTAGACAGATTGGAAAAATAATTAGTGCCAAAATAAAAACACACAGAAGTTTTTTATACCTCTTTAAGCTGTATTTTAATTTCACTTTGTAGAATAAGGGTTTAATTAAAATTATGATTAAAATTATATGGAGATTTTTATTTTGTTCTTAAATTTATTCTTTTAAAATTACCTATGGAAAATTCTTAAAGAAATCCTTCCAACTGATTTTTTTTTTTAAATGGAAAAAAAAATATTATTCTAGTATTTGCTACAAGTTACCATGGTAGCAAAACAGCAATCAATGCTACTGTAAGACTAGACTAATATCATTCTGTATGATTAGATCTATTTCAAAGCAACTAGACAGTATCCATCCTAATGCTCTTAAGTTATTAAGCATTTTAATTTCGTTTAAAAATAACATACAGATTTTTAATTTCAGGAGATAATCAGTGCCTGCTGGAGCAATGACAGTGTCTTAATTTATATTATAGATGAGGTAAACATATGATCAAGTGAGTCAGATGAACTAAGAAAAGAAATCAAAGGCACAGTGACACAGGAAAATGTCTCCAGACAATTTCAGCAATGGCAGCTTGTTTAATTAATTTGAGAGAACACAGGTCACAGTTTGAAACTGGGCCAGGCAGGTTTGCTCCTCAGACAAGGGTGTTTAGGGACCACAACCCATTTACAGACCCCAAAACATTCCCTCCACCTTCCCACAAAGTCCTTCATGAAGAGGGAGCACCACCACTCCTGATGGGAGATAAGAGCTGCTCCTTTACCACCACCTCCTATTGCAGAGCTCTGGGCAGAAGTCACTGCCTTGCAGGGCACCAATGGCACCAGAAGTCACAGAATCACAGGGTGGTTTTGGTTGGAAGGGACCTTAATGATCAGCTAGTCCCAACCCCCCTGCTATGGGCAGGGACACTTTCCATTAGGCCAGATTGTTCAAAGCCCCATCCAACCTGGCCTTGAACACTTCCAGGGATGGGACATTTACAACTTCTTTGGGAAACTTGTTTCAGTGCCTCACCACCCTCACAGTAAAGTCTAGCAGTGTACTTGGCAGAAAATTCTGCTGTTGAGCTTCAGGATTGGTGGGAAAAGCCCCAGGGCAATGCTCTCTGAACCCTCTCCCTCCAAGATCTGAACTCTCTGCTTGAACTGGTGAAATTCCATATTTCCCTTGTGTCACCTGTATCCCCTACGTCAGGTTCCATATATGGTTATGCCCTGGAAAACTCTCCCCTCCACTGGTCATTTTGAACCATGTGGCTTCCCATTGGGTGCCCCCTGGTCCCACCTCCCCAGAAAAGGGTCCCTGCAGGTTCCCACTTCCTCTCTTTCTCCTGGAATCCTACACCTATCAGGGTGTGTCCTCCCTCGCTTCCCCTGGACCCTCAGAACACAACACTGGATTCACAATAAAATGGCTGTAATTCCATAGAAGAGTCCTCTTTAGCCTTTTGTTCTTGCTGACACTAAAACATCAAGCTTGGAGTAACTCCTTGCCAGAGAAGCCAGCAGAAACAGGTCATCTGCCTTAGCCAGGACTCTGTGCTTTGGGAGAGCTGCAGACTTCTGCGACTCACACCAGCAAGGGACTAAGCTCACTTTTTGGATGCTGTGCGGACTCAAGAAACTCCAGCAAAGTGTCAGTAAAGAATTTCTTCCTATTATCTAGCTTAAACATACTCTCTGTCAGTGCCCATATAAAAAGTCTTTCTCCCTCTTTTTTTCTAAGCCCCCTGAAGTCACTCCCTCTTCCTGTCATGGGATATGTTGTGACTGCCTGTATTACAAGCCCAAATTCCCTTATCCTCCATCTCAGTCATGCCGGGGGAATAACTTCAGTCAGGAAATGAGCCTGGGGTGCCCATCACTGCTGAGCCCCAGTGAGTGCTGTCCCTATAGAGTCATAGAATAGATTGTATTGAAAGTGACCTTGAAAGGTCACATAGGCCACTACTTGTCTGTTTAAGCCTAGATATTGTAAGAAAGTAGTTTATGAAACTCATTTACAAATCTAGGTGAAAGCATACCAAAATCAAGAAAGTTCTCCATGGTGGAATATCTTAATGCAGTAACCTCGGTGCAGCACATCAAGTCATTGATTTGTTGTTTCTGGGTTTGTTTTAAGGCAGATGTTTTTTACTGTGCATAATGCCCCCAACAGTATACACTCAGAAAAATATCTTTAGAATGACAAGAAATAAGTAATGGAGATAAAAACACACAATTGTTTTAAAGTTGCTTGTTTGATCTGCCTTGAAAAGGCCAGCTTTACTCTTGTTCTAAGTAATCACATCTGGGTCCTATAAATTGGCTGAACGACATTCTGTTTTAGCTGTATTTTGGGAACCAAGACAGTGATGTGGGGCACAGGTTTCTGATGTGGGGCACAGGTTTCTGATGTGGGGCACAGGTTTCTGATGTGGGGCATGGCTTTCTGAAACTCCAGTGCTCAGCATAGCAGAGCAACCCCCAGTCAGTCAGAAAACATTGCTCACTGGCCACGACTTCACATTGATGGTCATGTTGGTGCTGGGAAGGAGGCAGAAGTGTGGAGGAACGGGAGAATAGTAATGAGTTAAAACCAGATTTATTTGGCCTTACTTTGGTTTCAACTGCAGTTGTTGTCATGCTTTAATGCACTTACTTCAGGTACGATCGTTTTCAGGTCATCTCAGGTTGTTTTTTCTGCTGTTTCACTTCCTGGCTGAGCACATTCACACATCAGCATTCACTTCTCAAACTTATCAGTACTTTACCCGTTATTGCAAGCATTGCCAAAATTCCTTCTTAAGCTCTAAAACTCAGAAGTATTTTGCTTGAAGATTCCTGCTTCCATTCCAGACTTACAGGAGACTTGTGTGTCCATAAAATTGTCTGTTTTCTTTCCAATTATATTGCTTGGTCTATAAAAGATATCAATTACAAGCCTTGTCCTGCTTTAAAAAAATCTGTCTGTTTCCATGTAAGGTAATATTAGAAGGAGTGTTTTTTCCTGTGGCAATACACAAGATAATTGAAATTAATAGTCCTTGATGCTCCTGCATTAGTTAAAAAACATCAAAAACAAACAGGAATGTTTGTGTAATTATAGTATGTATGATATATTTGTAGATATTATAAAATCCTTTTGTTAACCCATCTGAACCATTTCTCTCTGAACCTAGGCATTCCAAGCCACAAGAGCTGTTCAGAGAGTGGAGGTGGGACAAGCTACAGGTTGACAGAATTCACTGCAGTGTTGCAAAAAGGTGTTGCCTACAGAATGTGTGGGCAAAAATATGTTAAAGCAAGGAGAGAAAAATTAATTTTGAAAAGTGAATGACATAAAAATGTTTGTCTGCCCCATTCACATGTGCCTGTGCAGATCTGGAAGAGAGGAGGAGCTTGTCGGGCATTGTCTGGGGAATATGCATGGCCCGGTTAAGGTTTTTTCTACCTAGGGGGCCCCAAAATCTCCAGTGTCTATCTTGGTGTATCAGGCTACAAGCTGGTCTATTTTCTGCTTTTCTGGCATTAGCAAGAAGTACTCCCCTGAGGAAACGTTTTGGATATCCTTATATTTTGCATAACCCTCCTCTCAGAAGCGACCTGACCCTCAGGTTTATATGTCTCTACTAACATAAAAAAATTACTCTACTTAAAGGAAATTTCAAAATGATTGCTAGTATGATTGGTATTGATGAAGCAGTAATACTCTTTCTGCTTCACAAAATGCATGCATTAATTCATCTCTGGCTCCAAGAACTGTGCTGCTAAAAAATTTAGCTGAAGTTTTATTGAGAGGTTTTTACGACTGACAAAACATGTATTTCATACAGTCAGGATGCTTCTGTCACAAATCCTGAATATTTTACTGCCAATATTCAATCTTTCAGAAAAATTAGCTCCATAAAAACAGCCATAAAACAACAGTAAAAGGAATTTGTCTTTACATGAAAATATATATCTTGAAACAAATAGTTTTAAGCAAGCTTTTGTAAAAAGCATTGCTTTACTCAGCATACCATTTCTTCTTTTTAATTATAATTGTCAGACTCCATCTGAGAACATGAGAATTCAATTTGCTTAAATATGAATTTTATAAGTATGAAAAAAGGATTAAGAAAAAATGAGGGCATTTCATCCTGTCTAATATGAGATATTTCCTTGACTGATAATCTTGGTGATTAATGAACTGAAAAACGGCATTTTGTTTCTAGAGTTTTGGGTTTTTTTACATACTGAAAACTGTTAGTTGTCACTTTGAGGCACTGCAAAATTACATATGGCAGCTGTTCATTAAGGAGATGATTAAAAAACACTTGCAGCACTTTTTGTTTTAAATGTACCCCCATTTAAAATATTATTTTGTGATTCATTGTCAAAGAGATAGCTATAGGCATTATAAGCATTTAAAACTATTGTGCTTCTCAGAAACTGATGGGTGAAACAATATGATGTTTGTATGTAGTAATTCCAGGGGAAGCAAAACTCCCACAGTTTTTCATATAACACCAACCTATTACATATTAACATTCTATAATGTCCTATATTTCTAACATAAGTAAGATATATAAAACTTTTTAAATATATTTGCCTTGGTTAAGTCACAGAACTGCAGACTTACAGAATGGCTTGGGGTGGAAGGGACTTTAAAAATCATCTCATGGACAGGAACACCTTCTACTAGTTCAGGTTGCTCAAAGCCTCATTAAACCTGGTCTTGAAAATTTCATGTGTTTAAGCATTTTATAAATCCATATTATAGAAGTTATGTTTTGACAAAGAAAAATTAATTGCATTCAAGTAAAATGGGTAAAAATCCTCTCTCTGTCAGAGAAGGATTCAAATACTCATGCACCCCCTATAGGTACTAAGTGAGGTTTGTTGCATGTATGTGGCCATCCAGCTGATAAATTGACAGCTATTTTGCCAAATTTTACCATCTCTACCAAAACGAATCTGCAGTCTGCACTATGCCAGTTTCAAATTATATCCAATGATCTGCATTATGACCAGTGTCATCAAAAGACATATCTAAATGTTCTTGAATCAGCAGTTGTTTGTGATACTTGTTCTGGTGGTACAGATTGGTTTCCCCGTAAAGTTGAACCCAACATAATCAGTAGCTAGAGTCAAGTAATCATGCTTTCTAAATAGATACACTTTTTCTGCTGCTTCATGTACAAGGAATAGTCCCTAAAACATGGAGCTGAAATAAAGAAAAATAACAAAACAAACCCAGCAAAATAATAAAAAAAAAGGATTGTCTCAAAAAATATTTTATCCTTTGACATTCCACATTCTGAAGACAACTAACTGAAAAATACATTTTCCTTTTCTCCTGTTCACAATTATTTTCAACATTGCTTGCAAAATTTCATCTCAAATTCTGCTTCCATGAAAGAATAATGACCCTTTTTGTACGCTAGGTTTCCAGTCCTGTGAACTTTAAATTCTCTCTTCACAGTGGTAGAACAGCAATGAGTTGATTCTGGGCCACAGCTATTGGTTTGAATTCCTTCAGTGAAAGGTGAGGTGTGAATGTAAGAAAGCTCAGGGCTTTCACACCCTGAGTGAAAAGTCATTCCTGTTCTAGACTTTGGTGCACAAAAGAATGATAAAATTTGAAGTTTTGAAAAAAACAGTACCATCTGTTTGTAAGGTAGCACTGAATCTGATTCCTGTTTCTCTATTTGCTATTTGCTCAGGAAGTGGAGCCAGCCCTGCAGTGATTTCTAACGTGATATCTGTGTCCTGGTGGATTCTCTGCTGAGTGGGAGCAGACAGTACTGGAAACCATCAATTGCAAATAGATGTCATGAGTAAGAACTTGGGAGGAAGTTTTGTTATGAAAACAAGATTATTTTCTTTTTCTTGTACAGGTGAGTGGAAATAGCTCTTTAAGATGGTTGACAATTGAATAGGAAAACCTGCCAAGTCCTTGTGAAAAAAAAAGTCTTTCTAGGCACCTTTTAAAAGGTAGTGTAGTGGCAGCAACCACAAATACAGAGCAGACTGATACAATTTCTGCATGTGCCACATACTCACTGCACCCTGTGTGACCTCTGAGGATCAACTGGAAAAAGGAGAGCAACTTCCCTTCTCCATTACAGGAAATCCTCTTGTAACACCATAGCAGAAATGTAGCAATTCTCACTGCTCAACGTTGTTTGAAAGAGGAAACTCATTTCACTCTTAGACATCCTAATGCCCCTTTGTAAGATTAATAAACAGTGTGTTTGGAGGTATTTGCCTTCCTGTCTCTCCTGACCCTGCAATCTGGCCATCATTTCTGAACACAGACGTGCACAAGCACCTACACACCCCATTAAGGTTTTTTCTCAAAGTATTGAGTGGGGCTCAAGAGGCCTTGAAGGACTTTGGAGTTTGAACTCACAGAGAGAGGAGGACCTAGAAAATGAGAGCTGACATGCATATCAGACGAATATTTTTTCTTAATAATATTTCATATAAGTGCAACTACCATCAAGCTTTGCAGCAAAAGTAATGAAGTCTTACATTAATTTTTTTAAGAGAAAAAAGGCAGTCTTCTCTCAGATGAAAACTGTGATGATATGGTTGTGCTTCTTGTTTCCTTCTGGCTGTGTTTAGATGATTTTCCCTACATTCAGCACCTGTATGTGTAACTCCTTTCATTCTTTTTTAAGGAACCTAGGACCTAACTCTTAAACCTAGTTTGGTGATCTCACAACTAGCGCTAAGATATTGCCATCCATAGCCCAGAGCTACTTCAGAAGGAAATAAAGACCCCTCTGACTCTGGTGTCTAAAATGCTTAACACCAATTAATTTCTTCGGCAGTTTGGCACTTCAATGCCTTTAAACTCTGCTTTCTTTTTACTAGGTTAAAACAGTCTGGCTGAATTTTGTTTTGTCTGTATAGTCTTTCGTTATAGCATGTTAGTTTTACATCCAATGTCTGTTTTATATCACTAGTGAAACTTTTAAGACTTTTTAAATTGTGGGTTATACATGCAGCCAGCAGACTACAGTACTTGAAGCCTTATAGATGGTAACTTTTGTAACCTCTCAGGTTACACAGACTGTACTGTCTCCACTTGCATGCCACCAAGTTAAGATAATGTGCATGTGTTAAATTAATCACTTTAATTGTAAGCACACTTAAAATAGTGTCAAGCTTAATGTATACAAGCAAGAGTATTTATTTAAGGCATCAACCAAAGTTTTGCAGTTGTTTTTTAAACAGCTTCAAAAATTGAAGGAAACATTTAAAAAAGAAGGTGATAATGTTTCCTTATTCTTGCTTCAGGCACATAAATGTTATTTCCTGTGCAATGTCATATATTGACCATCTGAATCTTGATAAATCAGAAGATAGATTGCAGAGGAGCTCTATGTATTTAAGTATCAAGCTGATCCATAACTTTCACAGCAACCAAAAGCCATTTCTTGTCAGTTCTGTCCAGAATATATCCTGACAGTTCAGTGGGAGTTTCAGTGCCATTTATTTTCAAATCAATACTCAATTACAAAGAGGAAGATTCACTCCCTTGCCTATTTTCAAGATGAAATTATGGACTAGGGCAATAACACTTAGTCAAGGCAAGCCACTGTCCATTAACTCATGATGCTACCAAAAAGCCATCCAGACACTTTATTAAAGCTCAGTCTTTTTTCAGCTTTTAATTAATCATTGTGAAAAAGGCCTTTCACATTGTGACTGATGACCAGAGAAAACAATTTTCTCCTAACTGCCTTTTAATTTCAACTCTGGGAGTGCTCATTGACTGAATCTCACAACAACCCATCAATGCTAGTTTTTAATGTGTTTTCTCCTTTGTTATTGAGAAGAATGGAGTGGCAATGAGGCTTTGTGCTCCTCTTCATAACTCAAGTAATTGATTCAGTAAATGCCTCACATTTGCTAGTGGATAAAAAGTGCTGTCAATGTAGATAGTAGGTACTATATAAATTACTCCATTAACAGGAAATAAAGCTATTTACAATTTTTTAAAGTGTAAAGTGTAAGAGGCTTTAAAAAAAAAAATAAAGGGGTACTGCTACTTACATGTCTGTACAGGTTGGTTTGTTGGTTTTTTGTCTGTAAATACTAGTAATAGGATATAAAGGCTCAGGAAAAGATTAGCAGACTAAGGCTGCCATCCTGCAACAGTGTGCCTATGTGAGTAGCCTATTGCAAACTATTCTTGTTGAAGAAGCTCAACACTGAAAAGTAACTCTTGTGGAAAAACTGAAAGTACTCCTCAACAGTGGTCATATAGCATAAATCTTACTTTATTCTTCAGTTATTTTGGACACTGAAGGATAAGAGATGAAAGATACTTCACTGAGAAAAGAAAAAAAATTAATTATAAGAAAAGAGATGCATTGTGTATTTCTTTTATATATTCTAATCAATATGGTAACTTGAGTACATTCTGCACCGCACATGCTTCTCAGTTGTGAGTGCAATTTGTTATGGCAACAATTGTAAAGGAATATGATAAGAGCATTTTGTCCACTGAAATTAAAAAAAAATAGATAAAAGCAACCTGGGATAATACAACTGAATTTGAAAGAGAATTAACTTCATTTATGACCCCACCAACAGCAAAGCCACAATTTTTGTTTTGGGTCAAGATTAAATCACAACTGTGGCTGTAGATCTGGAAGATAGTGTTTGAGTCACAGGCTGATGTAAAGACTTAAAGAATGCAGTTGCCTGTCTCAAATACCATCAAGACCACAGAAAGGACTTGCTATAAGATAAATCACCTCAGTGGGAACTTGAGATAAGAACGGAAGCGAGGAATTTGCAACAGGAAGGTGTTAATTGCAGGTCCAGTGGAGGTGAGATCTGGTTAGCACATACTGGCTAATGCATCCAGACAAAAATTCCCACTGTGGCAAACTGTAGGAAGGGAAGCAACTGCTTATACACATGCCACCCACGTTATGGAAACATCTGCAATCACCCTGTGGATACCCAGAACTTAGACTGTATGAAGATGTTACCCCCAGAAGAATGAGTCCAGGACCCTCACCATGGAGAAGCGCAGGGTGAAGGAAGGACCCAGCAGATCCACAGGCTGATGACTATCTTCTGCTTGATCTCTCTATATAAATATGTATATATCTCCCCCACCTCTTTTCTGCTTTCTATCTCTGTGTCTCACATTTACTGTTAAATAAAACCCATACTATTGACTTTGGCATATGGTATCGTTTGCACCTTAATTTGGGCAGAGGCATCTCTTAATAATCTGATCATTGCACTAGTAAACTTGCCAGACTGAATTCTTGTATAATATCAGAGGTTTTATTTTGCAGGTTAACTCTATTATTGACACTTCAGTTTGTCATTTTCCTTGCAGTTTATATCAAAGACTAATTATACTCAGTAACTTACCCTAGTTTTAATTTTTCTGACTACACTGAACTCTTTGATGGTTCCTTTTTAAACATCCACTATCACCATCACCCTTTTTGCTCACAGATACACTGTTTGTTCACCGTAATCCCTACATTTTCACCTGAATTATTCTTCTGAAAAATCAGATTTACCGGGTATGGCCTGTCTATTTTAAAAAGAATGTGAAATAATTTTCTTAATTTTATCCTTGCACATTTTAGAACCTTGCCAACCATGGATTATCTTGTGATTTTTTTTTTAGTTATTTAAAAATCAATTTTATATTATCTCATAACTTTTACTTTGTACTAATTTTTAATAACTTTCTGCTTTGATTCATCCTGTTATACCTCTAATTTAGTTTTCAATTTTACCATTGAAACAAATAAGCTTTTAAACAAAATTATGTTCTTTCTGCATTATGAAATCTTTTCTTAGACATTCATAACTGTCAATTTTAATTTATTTATTTTTTATTAGCTGTTTCTTACATTGTCATTCATAGTTACCAATTCGCCTAGGTTTGAGAAAATTAACTCACAATGTTAATATATATTGCTTTACCAACAGCTTGTTTGTCAATACTGAATATGTAATCCCTGGTTTTAATTAATCAGCAATTCCAGATTACTGTACCTCTTTTGTAAAGATGAATAAAATTACCTATTAGCCAAGCAGTGATTTTTTGCTTGAAAAATGCATACGTTTAGTAGAAATTCTTCATGGCAGAACAGGTTGGCCAGGGAAATTGTTCCACATTGCTGGCAGTGTGCAAGGCCAGGATGTCTGGAGCTTTTAGTAATCTGATATAGCTGAACATGTCCCTGCCCACACCAGGGAGATTGGGACAAGATAATCTTTAAGGTCTCTTCCAACTCAAACCATTCCATGATTCTGTGGTTCTCTGTTTTATTACCAGAAGCTCTAAATTCCAACATTATTCCTCCCAATTGTTTGTTTGTCAAAATAGAATGGATTTTATTTTAAAATACACTTTTTTGTAGTTTAATTGTACTGTACATAAGAGATCTTCATCTGAGTATAGTTTCTCAGACCTACCCAGGCTAAAAGTATTAAATAAATGGACCTTTTGTCCCCTCCCTGTAAGAAAGTCACAGAACAGACTTGTCTGACTATCTTTACAGTGCCATTCTTTAGACGTTGAATATAATCTTCTGGTTGTGTAATTATCTTATTTATCAAAGAAAGTAAAAACATTCTCATGCACTTATGTTATATGTGGAAGTATTCAATATAATGTGTGTAGTCACATTTAATATTCATTCTCCCATTGTGGCATAAGAGAACTGCATGAGATTTTTCCATAAATAGTTATTTTATGAAGCCACATAATGCAGATCTAGAATGAGCCTATCAATAAGGAAGGGTCAGCTTTTGTAACAGATGACACTGGTGTTCTCACAGAGTTCATGCATTCAAGCAGTGATGGATTCTGCATTTGGTGAGATCACTAGTACCCATCATGCATCAACACCCTTAGAAACATCTCTGAGGAATCCATCTAAAGTTGTATTCACGCAATTATTCCTGGGTTACCATGGCAATCCTCTACAGAATCTCTGAAAAGGATAACATTGCTGAAGTGAACTTGGACACCTTATCCTGAATTCTGATGTTTAGAGGTCAGAAGTTCACCACCAGGCATCATATTTAAAAAGCTTTCTCTGAACAGGCGAATCAACATTGTGCTCAGTACCAAGGAATGTTAGAGACTAAAATAATTTGTCTGTCTTTGTTAACAAGAATCTTCACTGTTCAATTTTCTGCCCTGCTTTACAATTATATACTTTAAAGAAAGTACTCCGAAAGTTCTATTTTAAAGTCAAATTCATTGAATAAGGTAGACAAAACAGAACCCCCACATTATATGACTGTTGGCGTATCACCCAAAACTTTTAGCTGTCAAAGAGATTATTACATGTTTCTTTTCACTTCACAACACTTCTTTAAGTATCACTCAATCAGTGCTTTGTGTCATTTCACAGAATCACAGAATAGTTGAGGTTGGAGGGCATTTCTAGAGGTCATCCAGCCCAAGCCTCTGCTCAGAGCAGGATCAACTAAACCAGTTTTCTTACAGTCATGTTCTTGCTGGGTTTTGAATGTCTCCAAGGCTTGAGACTTCATAACCTCTCTGGGTAACTCGTTCCAGGGTTTGATCACACTTACAGCAAGAAGTTTTTTCTTATGTTTTTATTGTCCAACAGGAATGCTGAATTATTTCCTAAAGCTGCTTTCCAACCAGTCAGCCCACAGCCCATCCTGCTGCATGGGGTTGTTCTTCCTAAGGTGAAGGACTTTTGTATTTTCCTAGCTGAACTTAATGAGATTCCTGTCAGCCCATTTCTACAGCTTGTCAGTATCCCTCTGGATGTCAGTACAACAATCTGGTGTATCAGCCATTCTACTCACTTGGGTACAACCTGCAAACTTGTTGAGGGTGTACTCAACTTCATCATCCAAATAATTAATGATGTAAAACAGTGTTGACCCCCAGTACTGACCTTGGAGGATTCCACTAGTGCCTGTCATCCAGGTGGGCTTCATGCCTCTGATCAACCCTCTAGACCCAGCAGTGCAGGCATTTTTCAATCCACTCCACTGTTTACTTATCAGCTCTGCACTTTATTAGTTTGTCAGTAAAGACATTATTGGAGGCAGTGTCGAAAATCCTTCTACAATCAAGGTAAACAACATCCACTGCTCTTCCCTTACCCACCAAGCCAGTCTTTTTATTGAAGAAGATTTTAAGGTTTGCCAGAGAATCACAGAATTTTTTAAGTTGAGAAAGACCTCTCAGGTCATCAAGTCCAAACGATGGTCAAGTGTGATTTCCCCTGAGTGAAACTATTCTGACTACTCCAAACCATCACTTCTCCTTAATACATTTTGGAATTGCAACCAGAATTAATCATTCCACAACATTCCCTGGTAACATAGCAGGCTGACGATAGTTTCCCTATCTTCCGTCTTGTCCCTCTTGAATGCAGGTGGGACACTGGTTTTATTTCAGTCTTTGGAAACCCTCCCCAGTTGCTGTGACCTTTCAAAGACACTAAAAAATGGTTTTCAGTGACACTGGCCTACAGCTTCATTTCTTGCTATAGACAGTTTAGACTGATGTTGATGAAGACTGTGAGCCCTTTCTCCCTTGCAAAATGGAGATGGCTTATTACTGATACTGTCTAGTCTTCACTATGCATGAATGTATTTTAAATTATCCCATACTTTCCACTATGTTAATCTTAAAATATCAATGTGGAAAAAGCTGTTCTATGAAAACTACAGAAGAGTTTGATACAACACATATTTAACAGTTAGACTGAATCAAAGTATGTAACAATCACTTGGACTTGGAGAATTTTAAATTTTTTTTCACATCAAATTTCACACTTCAATTCAGGTAAATATTTTTGCAGGTCAGATGTAAGACCTCACTTATGGCTTTTCAAGAATACAGGAATTAAATGTGTTTGAGTTTGTTTTCAGAAACTTCTGAACATTGCTCAGAGTTCACTTGAGTGTCACATTGCCTTGGAAATATCTAACAAAGTTCCACAGACCAGGTTACATCCCCTTCTTTTTTTGGCATTTGGCCCAGTGACAAGGCAAAGTTTATTAGAGAAGTTGCAGATTATTTAGATCTTCACTACCTGAGCTCCTACCAGTGCAGTGTGTGTTCCCATATCATGCACTCCCACCAGCCAGTCAACTCTGTTTCCAGCTCTCTGCTGTTGGTCAGGGACAAGAGACTTAAGATAGAATGTGTATCCATCAGCACAGTCACTAGTTTACACAGTTTCTAAATGAAAAAAACTAGTTTTTATCCCACTGGAACTGAGAATGATTAAATTATTTTAGAAATTATTTTCAATTAGAGAATAAAAAGCTACCCATGTCACCCTTATGTATCAATTCCAAAGCATGTTTTTAAACAACCTTTGTATACAAATTTACCATAAGAGACAGCTGCATTTGGAGTATTGCACACTCGATAGTCATCTTTAAAGCTTTATCCTTTTTCAAAGCTTGTTTAAACAATGTTTTTGAGACACAGCTAAAACAGTACCACAGTTGATTGATTACTGATGACTGTGTACTGTAGACAATTAACTTTCAGAGAGCTACATTTGAGAGCCATGTGGGGTGGCAGGGTGCTCTAACCAAAGAAGAAGAGATCTCAGAACATACATCTCAGATGTGGAGGTAGAAGAAACTGATTTCAGGTCACCAGGGGCAGGTAAATAAGTAAAAAGAGGAGATAAAATTATTGTCAGACATTCATTTCTATTTGAACCAGTATTTAGGCCAACCAGCCCATGTCTTTTGGAGGAATCATCTCACCTAAATCTGCTCTGAAGGCTAGATTAACTTATATCTGTCATTCCTGACTATATGTTTGTCTCACCTTTTCCTTAAACTCTTCTCCAAGGAAGAAGAGTCCTTAAACTTCTTGTGCAATCTATTCCAGTCATTAACTATCGATTTTGTCAGGCAGTGTTTCTCCTTGTCTAAATCTGAATTTGGCTTGCTGCAGTGTAAGTACCAGGAATACTTCTTGCCTTCTCCAGTGCAGATATAGAAAACAAACTGATTTCAGCATTTTCCATTTGCATCTTTGAAAAGTATTATTGGAGATGGGATTCAGCAGAGTTACCTGTAGCCATCTACATGTGGATTCCCATGTGTCAGCTCCCACTATAGTTATTTATAAAATAAAGGATGATTCCTTAGAAAACACAGAAAGTCCATGTGAGAATGCCAGATATAAGAGGTTCTGACATGCCCTCTTGGAACATCATCTGGAGGCCAGGCAAACACGTGGGAGCTTTTAGAAAAGTCCTGAGATCCTGACTGACTGACTTAGGCCCCTAACCAATACAACGAACATTACAGTAAACAGAGTTGCACTGGTAAAGAGAAATGTTATTAAACCTATAAATAAACAAGAAGTTCAGTGTATTGTTCTTTTAACATTTTAAAACCATCTAAACAGCAGATGTTATTTCTGTGGCTCACACAGAGAATATTAGGATGAGCAAAACAGGACAGTTAATTCTCTAAGCTTAGCAAAGAAATCTTGCTGAGTTGTGAGGCAATCTTTCACTGTCTATCATCTCTGCATAAGAAAGATGTTCCATATTGTGCAATTTACTGAATTAACAGAATAAAAGTAACTCATGAGCTTGAATCACCACAGTAAGATTGGGAAAACTAATCACATTAGTAATTCTAGCACCATGCAGCAGGAAATGCACTGGTGTTGCTAATGTAGAACCCTGAATACTATAAACAAACAAAGAAATAAAAACTACCTTGAAGTCTAAAAAAAAAATAGATAAATGACTCTTCTATAATGAATTTTATAATTAATTTAAGGGGAAAAAATTAATTTGTCTCTTAAGTGATGTACAAACTTAGAGAAACTAGAAATGCTTCAAAATTGTTGGTTTAATAAATTGCCTTACTCAGTTATTTGATAGTTTTGAGTATCTGTGTCAAAATTTGACTACATATGTATCTTTGAAACATGATATTGAAATAAATTAGCATTTGGTGCAATTAGACTACCTTTCTAAATTCTTAGCAATGTTTGGTATATGATATACTGGGTTTTAATAATATTTTATTTTTGAGTTTCTGCAGTGTCACATTGACATAAAAAAACACAACATAATTTATAATAGAGGAGAATAAAAGTTTGCATTTATAGCAGGTTGTAGAAGAGAACATTTTAAATTCATGGAAATGACTTGTGGCCTTTTGAAAATTCTCCCTTTCCATTGAGCTTTCCCATGAATGTCAAATATCATATATGTTGATCTACATTGCTGTCATTGTGCATTTACCATCTTTATTTCTAAGAGTTTGTCTTCTTTCAAAGTTCAATTATCCAATAAAATCTGACTATTTAGTAGCATATGGCAGGTGCTCTTGCTAAGGAGCATATGCAAAGAACAGTGAGAACAGGTTGATTAAATTGTTAAGCAGGAATCTTTTTTACAGAAGTAATAAGACATTCATGAGCAAGATACTCATACTTTACACAGACTTTTTTAGACTCTTACAGTAGATTAACAATAAAGTGAGAAGGGCTCTGTCTTGAATAAATAACAAAGACCACTTCCCATGATGATTGCTTCATCCAGCCTGTGCCCAGCATGCACAGCACAAGATGTTTATTTATCTGAAACAGCTTCCTCTAGAGCCTCCAGAATTGTGTTTAGGTGCTAATTTTAAAGACTGGAATGTAAAGACAAGCTAACAAGAAGGACTTGGGTTGTGGTTGTTCAGCTGGCAAGAATACAGAACAGCACAGGTCACTGGTAATCAGCTGAACTCTGCTGCTGAAAGGACAGAAATAAAATAAACCGTGCTGATGCTACTGACTTACCTCATTGGAAATAATGGTGTAGTTGGTGTCGAGACATTATTTTAAATATCAAACAGACTGCAATCTCTGTGAGGCATAAAGGTCAGGAAAAGCAAAAAATATATTCCATGTTCTACCTATATTAGCATAAGTTCTTGTAAAAATAATTCTACAGAAAAACACCTTAAGCAGAACAAAAAAGGAAGCTAGATCTGCATGGTGACATCTTTTCCAAAAGTAAGCTACCTTTTTTTTTCTATTTTTAAGATTATTTACAAAGAATTTACTAATTTAGGAAATATTGCCAGTGCTGAAAATGTAAAATACATAATTCTTAAGTCTTATAAATTTCCAAGTAAAATGAAACACAAGTGGTTTCCTTATACCTCTTAACTTTCAGTTTACTCAATTTGCATTAAAATATTGCCACTTAAAATCATGTATACAGGTAAGGATTTGATTTTGGTGGAATTAAGACTTAAAATTAGGGGAATCAGTAAACTTCTGACTGTCACTGCAGGTAAACAGCAAGAGTTTTGAATAAGGAGCTCTGTAGCAGAAGACATGACTTTAACTTTTCATACAGGGAGAATAAGAGAAATGGAGCTCGTTTCTTGCTTTATCAGTTTCCAGAGAAAGGAGGAATTGCAGAGACACTTTAACCTTCAAGAACATTATTTCAGCTTCTGGTTGTCCCTTTAACACTGGAGACAACATTTATTCAGAAATTAATGCTCGTGTGGGGCAGATTACCAGCTCTCAAGTTAACCCATAGTAAATGGAAGAGTTTGAATTAGTTACTGTATGCTAGAAATTGAATCAATGTCACCAGAGATGCAATGAGGATAGATTTTAATCCAAGAATTCTGGTCATTAAAAAGAAGTTAAAGCAGAGAGATAAAAATAGAACAATGGTATGATTTCAGAATCACAAGCAAAATATTTTAAAAACAATCTTATTTCTTAGACAGACAATCCCTCAAAAGTGTATGTCCAATGAACTTTTTATGACCATTATGTCAGTATGCAGAAATAATCAAGCTTTCATCATCACCGAAATTAATCTTAAATTATTCAAAATCTATGCTTGTGAGAATTTTACTTCATTAACAACATCAAAGTAAACAACATCAAATATTGCAAATCTTATTTTTAAAATGGATGCTTTCTGTTAATCTGTATTAAAAGAGAGATGGATAGAAAGCAAGAGAGAGAGGGAAGAAGAGAACAAAAAAATACCACAGTAAAGCAAAGCACAGTCTGTCCACAGTCTCAAACTATATGAAAGCACTTTCAAAATACATAGCAATGCCTGTTGGGCCTTTCCAGAAGTTGCATAACAGTACTGGAAAGAGTAGCCTGCACTTATTTCATCATCTTCACAGAATTATTAGCATCCCTTTCCACCTCAGCAAGAGCCTACCAAAGGGGCTAATTCCTGTTGAGTTGAATGGGAGTGGACAAATTCACTCAGAACAGCTCAAAACTTGGTTTCAGCTGTTTTATTTAATAATTGGGTGTTTTGTTTCTCCTGCATTTTGCACTAGAGGGTGAAGTGCCTGTTATCACTGGTGCTGTTTCACCTGTGCCGATGTCATCATGTTGCAGTGATTGACCCAGGGTCTGCTGTGCTGTCACACGACTAAGAAACTAAAACTTGGTGCATGTTCTAGAAAGCTGACTGAGAAGAGTCTAGGCTTAGTTTGGACCAGCACTACTTTTGAGGTGGCAGTAGAAAAGCAAGGGAAGTAAGATGGTTAAAAAGACATGAGAGTTCCAAGGGACAATATCTGTCTAGGACCTATGTGGTACCTCTCTTTGCAGGGATAAGGGTGTGGAAGTGGTAGTGAGATGTCTGAAAAGACTTTTCACTTTTCAGGTGATCTTTACAATGAGTTACAGCTCGGACATTTTTTCCAAAATTTCTGTTTTGACTGAAGTTTTGAAACACAGTATTTTGTGTTTCCAAGAATGAATAGTCAAAAATTAATGCAGAACCTTTCTTTTTATTCACACAGTTTGTACAATAGGTTCTCATGCTTCACTTTTGCTGACAGGGAATACTGAAATATATAAGCATTTGAATAAGTTTAAAAAAAATAAACCTTCACTTGAATAATTTTAAATGCTTTTGGAAATTTTTAAAAGAAATATTTTCAGCTTCATTTAAAAAAATACTTATTTCTTTAACTTTAAATAAAAATTAACTATTTTGAGTTTAAGAAAGAGAAAATTATTACAGAAAGATAATATTTAAAACTGGCTGCCTGATCATTTTGCTGGGCATAACAGAAAACAGAGGGATTGAAGCTCTGGTTTTAGCCACAAGAACTGCTGAAGCTCAGGTAACTAAGACTACCAAGACAAGTTAACTGATACTTAAGACATAAGGAAATTTAAATACAGGAAAAACAATGTATACATTAATAGAACAGTTTATAAGAAAGGTTTTTTTTTAAGAAGAATGCATGGTAACAGATCACCTTATGTTTTTATATTTGGAAAACAATGTATCACCAACAATCCAATAGATGCCTTGGTTTTCACTGTATGGCTGAGGATAAGGGTGACACAAGGTTCGTAAGGTTTTCTGCTCAAATGATTGTTTTTTCCCATCTTTATAAACAGGTCTAATAAAAGGCTACTTTCTTACAAATCCTGTATCCGAGGGAAAAACTGTTGGTAGATACCAAAGGCAATGAAGTCAGAAAACATCAAATCATTATAAACAGAAAACAAAAAGAAAAATATTTTTAAGTGTTCCAAGAAAAGAAGAAAATCTTTGTTGAGCCTGGCCCCATTTTCAGGCAACATATGAGAAAACATGTTTAGTTCTGCTGTTGAAGGTAAGAGATTCTAGAGAAAAAACTTAAGTACAGTGATCTAGAAGCCATATATACAGGTATTCATGTATGTGTGTATAGATAATATATATAGAGATTGTTTTCTAAGGAGAAAATACTAAGGTTTTTCTAAGAAAAACCCTAACAAAATAGAAATGCAGGTTTCTGAGTGTAGATTACAGGAAGGAATTAAAAGAGTTGTAGGGCTGGGATTTCTTTGGGTATGCTAAAATTTAGCCTTGCCCAGCTTTTGTAAGATCAGGTTGATAGTATAAATTATCTAGCTTTTCTTTTTTTTCAGTATTTTTATATTATTCTTGAGTGCACTTGGAGACTTTATGTCTTTTTTTTTTCTCACAGAGATATATTTGTCTGCATAGTCAAATAAATCAATTTTTTCACATGATGAATTTCCTATACAATGTGAAGCTCATCTAAGTCTTTCCATTGATACCTTCACACAGTTGCATATATACATGTATCTTTGCTTATAAGGGCAGAATCCACTAATTAATACATCAGGTCTTTGAAATAATTGCACTAATTATGTCTGGATTCATACCAAATACATTTTAGAATTATTTATGCTTTCAGAAAATATATGGATATAAAGAGATAAAAATGCTTTCTAAATAATAAATACTGATAAAACTGGCATAAATTAAAAACTGATCTTTTGTCTTACTAAAACAAGTCATTGCACACACTGACATGATTAAACCACCTCCAAATTGCTCAAGTTGTTGCTTTCTACTGAAAACCCTCCCCAAAGAGAGAGGAGAGGTGCAAATGTGGCAGTGTTTAATGAAGCATTTTGGACCAGTGGACTGCTGACAATCCTCCAGATCTCCAGGGGACCATACTGCACACCTCATCAGCCTGGCTTCAAGCTGACTGCCAGGAGAGCATCCCAGACCCACTATTTTGAAAGACTTGCCCAGAAGGACACAGCTCCAATTCCCCTGCAGCACAAGGCAGCTCAAACACATTCCTGAGGTAGAGCCTTCATTACTGGATTACAGATTCAAGCTGGTTTTCTGTTTTTTAAAGAACAATGAATATGTCACTTTTTTTCCCTAAGGGACTGAAGGCAATTAGAGGTGTACAGGTACTTTCCCAGCTTCCTGGGGAAACATGGGCTTAGAGACATATAAACTGTCACAGAAAGCAAAGCTGAATCTCTCCCTCTGTATTTATTGAATTAGATCACTGCAAAAATAGAGAATAATTTCACCAGGTTCTTTATGGAAAAGCAGTCCTGGTCTCGGCCTCTGGTATCAATAAATGGAGGAGCTTTAAACACAAATAGGTGAAGACAACTCCACCTTATCCTTCATACAGAGGCCTAGTAGGAACAGGAGACCATGTATGCCAATATGCTTCGTATTTCCTGCTCTAGGCAGGTCATTTTGAATTTGGGTGAGTCTTGGATTAGCAGATGAAAGACCACATCTTTCTATACATTACAAAAAGAACCAAAACTTGGTCCTGCATACTTCTTTGAAGGTTAACAATCTAAATCAAAATGCTATAACACAGTACTTAACTTATCTGACACAATGCAAAGTCAAAGAGAAAAACACATGATTAGGGACAATTTTAAACTAAATTTTTGGTAATTATATGCTTATTTTCCTCCTTCTTTTATGTAAAAATCTTTCATTCAGAAACATAATACTATCAAGATAAAAAAAAAAGCAGTTAAATTTAAAATTAAGTTAATGATTTTGTGTTTGACTTTCTATTAATAACTTACAGCTCACGAAATGGTAAAGTAAAATAAACATTCAGATTGAAAATCCACAAATCATAATGTACAAGCTGGAGTACAAGGAGACATGTTTATTCCAAGTAAAGAAGTTATTACATGAGACTGATATGCAATTAAATAAAAAACATAACATGAAGTTTGAAATTGTGCTTCTTAATACTTACCACCCCCTGCATAGTGTATTTTTTAAATATGTTAGGACAGAATAATCCATAAAATATTTATTAATAAATTCAGTCACGGCAAATTATTTCTCCCTCATTCAATGTATAATAGTACAGCAATCAAGCTTCTTTTGTTTCACAATAATCACTGCATCAACAATCTGTAATTATATATAAAGCTTCTGAAAAATTAGAGGAGCAAAGAAAGAGACATCTCCTTTAGTAACTAGTTCCCCTTCATTTCTTCTGAACAATTAAAACACCCATATACATTAACAAGATAGAACATTCTGAGACACAGGTCTCCAGTAGCAAGCATTTGAAACTGTATTATATTTGCTTGTTTTACTTTGTGGGTGGAAGTAGATTTATTATTTTTTTCTTTATGAATAAACTGTCAACACGCTAAGATAGTTTTTAATGTTGTTTATTCTTCCTCAAAAGTGAAATTGACTACATGGTTCACAAAGAACTTGAGATATCTTTACATTTTGACACCGACAGAATATTTTCTAAGATTTTGCTTAACTTCAGAAAGCCACATATTCATTTGGAAGACCAATTTGCTTGAAAGCAGCACAGAGTTTTAGCTCACAGAGGGCTAAATATCTGAAAGCAACAGAAGTCAGTATTTACCATCCCATTACTGAGCTGGATCAGCTTCTCATCCTGAGCCAGCAAAAAGCCACATATACTTTGAGCACTAGGGGTTTCAGGTACTGCTTGGATGCTAACACAGGGGTAAGCTTGCAGGTGGCTATAAGATAAATAATATTAATAATAAAGATAAAAATAATAACAATAACATCAAAAATGACAACAATAACATCAAAAATATAAATTCGGGCTCAGCAAAAAACAACAACAATATAATTAGTACTCCATGGACAGGTAGAATTCATGAGAAAATTTTTGCCATATAATGTACATTATCCTTTCCTTAGTAAAAAAGTCTGTGAAAAGAACCCTCTTAAAAAATGTTAGTTGAGGTTAAGCAAATTGTAAAATGCAACACATATCCCTTGTAAGGTGATTTACTTGCTTCCCTGCTACTTGCTTTTCAATTTCTTCCTTGATTTACTTTTTCCATTTATATCTGGTCAAAACCCATATTTCAAGTTTCTGAACATAAGGAGTGTCTTTTAGCATCTACCGCTCAGGGGTCTGGATTGGTATTAATAGGTGTAATAGTAATTCAAAGAAATAATCTTTTTCTTCAGGATTTAATCTCTGGAGTTTCTCATCATAACCTTGTTCCATCACAGAAGCGGAAGCACAGAGGATGGGAAAGTTAGTATTCAAGGACAGGATTGTGAAACCTTTAAAACATCTCCATTGTTTTGGACTTATACATGAAAGGCACATGAAAAAGCAAAATATTGCAAGGTTGTTATTTTTTTTCAACAGTATAAGAAAAATGAGACCCGTTGAAATTACCTCAGTTTTTGCAGTTAATCTTTCTTTGGCCATGTAATTTGTTCAGCTCACTTTTCATGATGCTATTACTTCATGCAAAGCAACTTTAAGAATCTTGATAGAATAGCAATGAGAAAACTCTGTCAGAAAACGAAAGAAATCTCTGGAATGTCACAGCCAGCATGAGGCAGTTTCAAATATTTTAATGTAATTGTAGCATAATATGTCAATGTTTCTGGAAGCTACAGAAAAACTCTGTAAACAGAATGTGTTCACCTCCTTTATTATGGTAACTAAATCAATGTCAGGTACTCAACAAGGAGCTAAGCATATGTTTGCACAGGCTATGAGAAGTAAAAGATACTCAAGGAAATAAACTCGATTGATTTTATCTTAAAAGAAATGTAGAATAAAAAGAAATGTAGATCATTGAAAGATAATTTTCTGCTTTCAAATGAGGAATCCTCAACTCTGTCTTTGGATTAAGATTTGGAGTGATGTTCCAAACCTCTATTCAGTTCCACTTTAGGTTTTTAAATTGACAATTGTGCCCTGAAAGTACCACCGTCTGCTTAATCTGAACTGTAACAGCAGAACAAGATGTCTTCAGTACTGAGAAAGTTGTTCTGTGGGCAGAAGCACTCTGAACCACCTTTGAGGGTTTTTTCTTTGACAAAACCAGCTTGTGAGTATACATATGCATGTATTTATTTATTTATTAAGATTTTTTTGTTAACCTTTCAGAGAGAAATAATAAAAAGTTTGAAATAGTGACAATATTTTTCATTAGGTATCAATTTTTGGTGAGGGAAGGATATGGAAAAATAGATTAATGCTATGAGGGAGTGAAACAAAGTCTAGGCCCTGCCCTTCTATAAAAAATTAGAAAATATTCAGAGAGTTGGGTGAACACCACATTATTATTTTATTGTTTCCTAGATTAGAAGACATGGAACAATCATAGACAGGAGCAGTTTAGGCATCTTTACTATACAGATATAATCATTTTTCCGGATATTGCAAATAAAAGTTCTTCAATTAAGTTCTTTATTACCATTTTTACCAGTATGGATGTAGATCCAAGGACAAGGACATGGGGGTGGGATGATATACTGGATCTTGAGAGAAAGCAGGAGGCACAAAAAGAAATCTGACATAAAAATATATTTCCTGTGTCTTCAAAACACAACTGAATAAGGTCAAGATTGCAGTTTGTCAGAAAACAACTTGTTTCACATTCAAGCTTTCTTGTTCTGATTTTACTAGTCAATAGTCTGGTTTTACCACTTGAAATAATGGAGGACATCTTTTGCAGCACCACTGTCTATAAACCTTTAAAACAAGAATGAATTTTTTTAAACAAACAGGTGAAAGAACAAAGAAGAACTTACATTGGCATGAATTAAGCAAATGAAAGGAAGCCACTCTGCTGGGAGGGCTCAGTCAAGATAGTAGGCTGGACATGAGCACTTCCAACTTACCTCAGTACCTGGGAATCTTCCCAGTCATGCTTCTACTCTACTAGCATACTTCTAACATAGTTATTTTTTTAAATCTCTTCAGCTCAGCTCTCAATTACATGACTTAAGATGCCAGCAAATACCCACTTCCAGTCACATCTATGTATTCCCATTCCAATCAGCTGTCTTGGGCAATGGTGACTTCAAGTATTTGTTTCTTGTTTTCCCCATTGATCAAAGAATTAATAATCTATAAACATTTGAGAGTATATGAATTCAAGCCATAAGCTACCGTGGACAGCCCTGTGAATGTCCTGTGGATGTCTAAAAGGTCTCAAGGAAAACTCCTACATCCCATCTTAAAAATTAGTAGTTATTATTGCAAATTGTGTTCATAACAAATAATCAAGACATTGTTTTCAATCAGTGTCCACTTCAAATCTCTCTAATAATTTTCTATTTTAAAAACTAACTAGAGGGTTTATGGTTTTTTTTAAATAATTTTTAAGTATGGTTTTAGAACTAAGATAAAGAATAACAGCAAAACAGAATTTTACTTGGAACTGAAAAAGCCTTCTATGAGTGATTAAGTGCCTTTATTCAGTTCAAGGGTGGAAGTAAAAGACATTAAAACTCTGGGAGGTCAACACTGCAGTTTTGTTCACACAGAATCATTGAGCCTGAGGCAACACACTTTGTTTTAGACATTTTCAACCCTGCTCAGTTTGTGCTGTGTTTAGTTAATTTAACAGATGTGCATAGCTTGTAATCATGATTTTGTGTCTATTATACTTTTTAATAGTCTGGAGAGAAAATAAATGATGGTGGGTCACACCATCATTAGGCAAGTTAGATAAAAATTTGGCTATGTGAAAAAATGGAATTTCTTCTACTAGCAAACACAAAATTACAAATGTTCCTTCTTGACATTCTTCTTCTGCCCCTTTTAAAACTGTGTAAAATCCAGGAAAAGACTTTTTTAAAACCATATATCAGATTTTAAAACATTCTCACATTTTTGCAAGAAAGGAAAATCAAAAATCCATTTTTTACTGAGCCGTTCTCCACACAAGCAGGGGATGTTCAATCTTATTAGTGTTCAAATACTGTTAAACCACAGAGAAGGGTTTCCTGCAGAAATGAATCACTACATGTTTTTCCTTCAGACAAGGCCAAGTCTTGTCAGTATTTGTTAGTTGTCCTCATTGGGATACTGTGTATTTTTAGTTTTGGTCTAGTAAAAACCAGTACATATCTCCAAGACATATTTTTGTCAGGATATTCTGATTATTGAGACCTGACTATTCCAGTGGTCTTCTAACGTCTGGCCACAAAATATCTACTTGTCTCTTTTAAAACCAGCAGGACCACTATCCCCTATCTGAAAACCTTTGACACTTGAAATAAATTTGAAGCTTCAAAGCATCAAAGTAG
Organism: Climacteris rufus; assembly: GCA_013398175.1. Taxonomy (NCBI): domain Eukaryota; kingdom Metazoa; phylum Chordata; class Aves; order Passeriformes; family Climacteridae; genus Climacteris; species Climacteris rufus. The sequence continues at coordinate 808,560 of VZRZ01007409.1, read as the reverse complement.
ATGCAAAGTGAATATAAAAAAGGCATCTCATAAAATTTCTTTTTTGACATGTACCAGGGACATCAAATATTCAAAATACAAGAAAGCAAAATAAATCAACATCATGATATAAAATGATGGCTTATGTAATTTAATAGAAACATAGGAGCAATGCAGTGTCTCTATCCATAAAGCATACCCAGGAGAGCCTCTTTACTAAATCAGTAACCACTAACTAATCAGTAAAACAAATCAAAATTGTGGAAATAGAGGCACAAAACCCAAATTGCATAAATGCCATAGTTTGTCCTTCCTCCCCAGCCTATCACCTAAATATTTATTTAATTGACCAGGAATTTGAGGTGGGAGGAGAGTTGCTGTTGAGGCCAGCCTGGCTGGACATGAGAGCACCCATCCATCCTGACAGAAAGCTGCTGGGTTCTGACCACATTCTACATCCAGCAGCTCTGCCTCACTGTGCTCCCCATGACTATACTCTGTGTCTCCCATTTTCCATCTTCTCATGAGTTCCAGTTTCCTTCATGTGGAGGTTGCTCACCAGTTTATAAATTCTTGCTCTTGCATTACTATCCAAGGTCTCTTCTCCTCCTCTCTCATACTGTTTTTAGGGCTTAGAGAAAAGTCATTTGATTACCAATATAACAACTACTGAAAAGAGGGGCCCAATGAGATAAAACCTCTCCTGGCCCTCCTACAGAACACAGACAACTCCACTACAGTGCAGCCTTGGGTGAGACTTTTGTGAAGCAAGTGTGTGAAACAGGGCTGTGAGAAACCTCATATGGAATCTCCCAATCTTGGCTACATTGGAATACCAGAGAGACACTGGTTTTGTCACTGAACCACAGATGACTGGAGATGAATGAAGTTTTCATGGTGCTAAACAGGAAAGTTTTACATTAATGGCAGTTCCTTCTGCAGTTTTTGTGATCACACCAAAAACAACTGATAACTACTAGTCATTGGCATTGCAAATATAGGATAAATGTCAAGAGATTATCTGATTTAACATTCCATATTAAGGCTCACATGTTGTCAGACTATCACTGACAGAAGATAATCTAGCATATTTTTGGAAATCTGCTATTGATGTTCCATAACACTCCTTAATAATCTGTTCCAGTGCTTTAGTGTTTTTATAATTAAAATTAATATTTGACAGAATTTTACCCAAAAATGTCTTAAGTACATGCTATGTTCATTAGTTCTAGATTTATTGTACAATACCACAGTAGATACATAGCACATCAGTATCCTCTGAAAAGAGCTTTTTGTGTACTGGAACTAAGAAAGCATCCCCACTTTTTTGTTAAAAGACTTCAAAAATTCCTTTAACCTTTTTCATAAAGTGTGTTTAACAGCCTCAGCATTGTGAGCTACTCATATTTTGTGAGCTACTGCTGATTTTGCTTTAATCTTCTTAAAATAACATTTATAAAACCAGACAGAATGCTCAACAAGAAGCCTCAGAAGTCCCAGCTAGAATGGAACCATTAGTTAATTTTGCCACATCTAGCTTTTCTGTCTTGCAAACAAAACAGCCCTGAACAAAACTAGATTTCATTTTTTGAAAGGACAGATATCTTTACCATAAACCAAAACCTTACCTTTGGTTGACGAGGTGGTTTTTTTTAACAAGCCAATTTTCAGAAGTTCACTTCAGATTCTTTACAAGCAATTTTCTGCTCTCACCTTCTCTGAGTTTTGATTTTTATTTTTTTTTTCTGATTATAGATAGTTTTACCAATTTACACAGATTGTGTTTTCTTCCAAACTTTCCATGTTTTCTTTCCATTTTCAACAATAATTCTTATGTAACTGTGGAATGAAAGAATGCTTTATGTTGGAAAGCATTTCTGCTCCCATCCCTTTATCCAGAAAGAGTATGTTCAAAGTTATATGAGATTTATCAGGGTCAAGTCAAGTTGTGAATAGCTCCAACAAAGGAGTTTACATAACCTGCTGAGCAACCTGTTCATTTTTGGGCATGTTTATTGTAAAAAAAAATCCCTTATATTAAAACAGAATTATCTTTGTTGCACCATGTGTCCTTGTCATATTTTAACCACAGTCAGCAACCAAGCACCAAGACAGTCTCTCATTCACTCTCCTACCAGCAGGATCAGGGAAAGAATCAGAAGAGTAAAAGTGAGAAAACCCCTGAGTGGAGGTAAAGATAGTTTAACAGGGAAAGCAAAAGCTGCCCATGCAACCAAACCAAATCAAGGAATTAATTTTGCTTGTCAAGAGCAGGTAGGTGTTCAGCCATCCCCAGGAGAGCAGGGCCCCATCACATGTAACAATGACTGGGGAAGAAAAAAGCCATTACTCTGAACAGCCCCTTTTCTCCCCACTCCCCTACTTTATACGTGTGTGATGCCATACGATCTGAAATACCCCTTTGGTCAGTTGGGGTCACATGCTCTGGCTGTGTCTCCTCCCAACCCTCCATGCACCCCCAGCCTCCTCACCAGAGTGGCCGTATGAAGAGCAGAAAAGTCCTTGGCTCTGTGCAGGCCCTGCTCAGTAATAACAAAAACATCTCTATGTTATCAATCCTGTGTTCAGAACAAATCCAAAACATTTCCCCACACCAGCTACTGTGAAGAAAATTAACTCTATCTAAGACAAAACAATCACAGTCCTTTAACTGTCCATCTCTTAGAACAATCTGACTGTAACTAAATACAATCTTTACTGTATTAGCTAAGTCATTAATGAAAATAATGAATAGTACATGATTCATCCCAGGTCCATCTAACATCCCTTGAAATATTTTTCTAGTCTGATGTTTCATTGCTACTAAACACTTGGTTAGGTTTTTGAATCAGTTGTACAGTTGTACATAAATGTAATATATTTGCAGGTTGATCTTAAGGATACAATATAGGATAGTATCAAATAATTTGTTGATATACCTCATCTCTTCTTACACTTAACTAGCAAATCAGTTCAAGTTTGACTGCAGCTAACCTTACAAACCCATGTTCTGGTATTCCTGAAAGTTTAAAAAGGTAAATTGGTTTATCATATGCTAGAAAGTTCTGGAAAATTTATGCTGGAAAGTTCTGAAAGCCCTCTTTTATTTTATTTCTCATTCTGAAGGTCACTTGTACATCTCTCATTCTTTATATGTTCTCAAGGATAATAGCTCAGTGGCTATTTAATGGTTTAGGTTTGTTAATGCCTTCTGGGACTGACAGTGAGTACAATCAAACTACACTTAATGGTTCTTTCCTCTCATATTTTCTTTCTTTCTGAGAAATATGCTAAGTTTCAGGCCCTAATGTCATTAATTTGCTTGTTTATAGAAATTAAAAAAAGTTATGAGTATTTCTGCCTTCTCCATGAAATGTCACATTTGCTTTGCATCCCAGTCACATGATAGAATATTCTTTTTTTTTTTTCCATTTTTATGGAAGCTTTCATTTTTGCTGCTTCTATTTTTGTTATCTACTATCCCTTTTTCATATTGTTTCATATTATTTCATTTTCATTTTAGTCCTGCCTGATGGGTTTGTCTTGGGGTTTGTCTGTTTGTCTGTTTGTTTGTTTTTTTTTGTTTTCCCTTGTTTGTTTTCCCTTATTTATTTTGATTGTGAACCTTTTGTTCTAGTTTTTGTAAAAATTCTTTTCTTTCTTTCTCTTTCTTTCTTTCTTTCTTTCTTTCTTTCTTTCTTTTCTTTCTTTCTTTCTTTCTTTCTTTCTTTCTTTCTTTCTTTCTTAAAACTTTGGTAAAACCATTAGCTTTCCTTTCTCTTTTATTACTCTAAATATCTTAGAATATGTGTATTGGTCTTCTGCCTTTAGGACCACATATTAGAGATGCAAATTCACCTTTTGTTCCTCAGACTGTCTTCCCCAAAGATCCTTTCAACTAATCCCTGTATATGCTGGATTCTGTACTTTCCTTTTTCTGCTTTCATTCTTTACTAAGTCAGGAATCCTGTAACTTCATGGTCACTTTCCTGTTCTTAGACATTCTCTGAGGTTTTGGTAGTAATTACATTTAATGTTGAGAAGTCAACATGTTACAAGTAGATAGAGAAATGTCATCAGTTTGAGAGTGTGTCCTTGTAGATTTGGTGGAACATTAGTTTCCATTAATGGATCAGTTAAAATGTCCCAGCAGTACTGCTAGAAGTGTAACTCTTTCTTCTCCTCCAGCTGAAAAATGGATTGCTAAGTTTGTTTCAAAACTGTCAGTGATGCTTCTTTAAACAGGATTTTGCACAGGAATTGAAGCTGATATTCTGCATGAAACCTTCACCCAGAAAATTACACAGTTAGCAGCACATCTCTAAATAGTTCAGAGAGAAGGAAAGACATGTCAGGAAGAATAGGAGAAAAATGTTTCCCCCTCCAAATTTAGTTTCTCAATTTCCTGATTGGGGAAATGCTTCAGTACAAAATCTGACATTAATCAAGCCAGCGTTCCTGTCTGTGCATTGCTTATATAATCATTACCATGGTATATTGCATCAGCTGCTTGGAGGTTTGAAACAGATGCAAATGCATAAACATATATGCACATTCATTTGCCTCTCTTAAGCTATACACTTGAGCTAAATTTAGTAAGGTGCACAATACTTAATTATTGCTGACATCAGGTACAAGTCTAAATAATGACTTAGACTGTATGAGCCTCTTCTCTACCACTTTTGACTTTATCTTTACTAATAATAATTTAAGGGACAATTGGTCGTCATACATTGAAGTAGTGGCTACTTTGCTCTGAGTTAAATTGTTCTGAGTATGAGTGACAGAGTGAATAGTTGGCAGTGTGAGGTCAGCTGCCTAATGGGTGTATTCCATGGGCATTACTTCTATTTCCCAGCTCATGGTTTCATGACTAAACTGAGTGTGTAAAATAAAATGCACTTTGGACATCATTACAAAGCTAGCCATTGTAAATGGTACATTTCACTTGGATTTTACCCTGATTCCAGGCACTTGATATACCCTACACTCTCGCTGGGTATTTTGTGTTTCTGGCCCCAGGGAAACAAAGCTCAAGCCTTTTTTCTTGTTAAGCAGGTCTTAGCAAGTGGACTTCAGTAAGTCTGAAGTGAGTGTTTTTATTAAGGCTGTTTAAGTCTTTAATAAACAATAAATAAATCACATTCATGAGAACTATTGTATTCTTACTTTAGACATGTCACATTGTCTGTTTCACTTCCCATTTTCCTCTGTACTTCAGACACAATATCCAAGTAACTGTAACTGTACTCTAAAAGCAAGATTACAGTTGAAATCTATCTTTTCATAGCAAGCAGCTTCTCACCTTTGAAAACCACAGACACTTTCATGAACCTGCATTTCATACTCATGTCTATGCAAATATGTTGGTAAGTTTATGCCTTAAAACAAAGATAATCCATCCTTCCTAATTATCAGGCTGAGAAACTTCAAATGCAGAGGTCATATGCCCCACCCAAGACAGACTTTTCTGATTTAAAACAACTGGCAGAAATTTAGCTTGATGACTGATAATATATTTTCAAGATAAGATTTTATCAAAGCATGACAGCAGCTGTGAAATCTCAGAATTTCTCCTCTCTCCTCTATGACACCTTGATAAGGCAATTATAGCATAATTACCTTAACAAGTGGCATTACAGGAAATTATTGTCATTCTCCTGTTAAAATAACACATAATGATCAGCAAGTGTATTCTAGAATCCTCAATCAGCATCTGATTAACTGGAGCTAACTCAGAAGAGAATGTAATAGGTGGGCAATAATTGACAAGTTACAAGAAAGGGGTAAAATATAAGTCTGTGTGTGTGTGCATGTGTATATATATATATATATATATATATATATGTATATTTAGACTTCATTGAGGTTTAAGGTGGCTGTTACCTGATCACTTCCTAAACAGGTTTCAAAGTTTTTATTATTATTATTTTGCATGCTGGAACTAAAGCCTAAAGACTGTTTAAAAATACTCTGGTAAACAGCCAGCTTAATTTAGGAATGCGTGCTTTATTCATATTTGAATGGCCATACCTGTCAAGCTGCTTAAATTTCTCTGTATTTCATCCAGCTTTCTGCTATCATGTTGATTCCTTCAAGGTCAATAGCACCTTGCAATTTTATCATTATGGTCTATGGCTCCACTTCCAGTTTCATGTTACCTTCATAAAACTGGATTATAGAACCTACTTTTATCTTTGATCATCAGTTTTTTTTCTTGGGTACAACTCTACTGTAGTAGTGGGCTGCACTCTGAAATTCCATTACTCTTCAAAATGCAGAAAACATTTTCTTCTACATTACATACTTCTGTGTTTCAGACAGAAAAATCTTCATCCAAATCCCAAAAGCAAACCTCACACCATGTTGATCATTGTAATGTTATAAACGTTTGTTCTCTGGAAGCAAGCTAATGGTCTCGGGCTCTGAACCTATGCAATCCAGACTTGATTTCCATACCTTAGCTATAATCAAAAAGAGAAAAATTGGAAGACATAGCACATATAATAGCAGCATGAATTTATTTAAACAGCTACCTGTCTCTCATATTTCAGCATGCATCTGTTATACACACTCACACATATGGACAAATGAGGTGGACATCTGCCTTTTTAGATACCCAAAGGCTTTGTTAAGAATCCCCTCAGTCCAGGACTGTGTACCTCACTGCTAGGCTTAGTGCGCTCATGACATTAGAACTACTCCACCTGCAGTACTCCCTGCAAAATCAAGCCTACAGGCTTGGATCTTGCACAAAAGATCTGCCAGAAGAAGTACTTTTTTCACTCAGTTGTAGAGCATTCATTTGGAATAAAGCAATAGTAATCATAGCTAAAACACCAGAAAACTGGGAAGACTATCAGGAATAGTGCAGCCAACAGAACCAGACCAGTGATAGTCCAGCTGTACTCAGCACTGGTGAGGCCTCACTGTGAATCCAGTGTTCAGTTTTGGGCCCCTCACTACAACAAGGACATTGAGGTTCTGTAACGTGTCCAGAGAAGGGCAACAGAGCTTCAATGAAGGGTCTGGAATATAAAGAGTGGCTGAGGGAATGGCGTTTGTTTATTCTGGAGAAGAGGTGGCTCAGGGGAGACCTTTTCCCTTTCTACAACTACTTGGTAGGAGGTTATAAGAGGTGGGTGTCAGTCTCTTCTCCCAGGAAACTAGAATAAGAATAGAACAAGGGGAAATAACCTCAACTTGTGCCAAGGGACGTCAAGGCTGGATATTAGGAAAAGTTTCTTCACTGAAAGAGTGATTAAGCACTGGAACAGGCTTTCCAGGGTAGTAGTAGAATCACCATCCCTGGAAGTGTGTTATGAATATGAGAGAGTTTAGATGGGTTTTAATTCTCTTGGAGTGGCCTGCACTCCAAAACCATGTGTTCTCTCTCTGGTTCTTTAGTTATGATCGATCAGGATTATTACAACATGGATAGATTCATTGTAATAGTCACAAGAAAACACATATGAGACCAGAATTTAAGCAAAACTTCTTACTACACAGGATAAACAAAAAGATACAACCAGTAGACTAAATAGTGCACAAAAATTAAGGTACCTATAGCAAAGGAATAGTAAGGTTAGAACTCAATGTAACTTACCAAATCTTTTTCACTCAGCTTCTAGAAGAGAAGTATGGAATATGGCATACTGATGTCTTAAAAGTATGTTGGAGAAAACAGTTTATGGACTTCGAGAAGTAACAAAACTGTAGTCTGAGTTTTTGAGTTTTACAGTGCTCTTTTATATCCGTAAAATCCTTGTGTCTGTTAGTCACTTTATCTTGGATATTCCGCCTTCCCAGCAAAGAGCTCACAGCTGGCGCCAAGAAGTTAGGGGAAGAGAGTCCTCTAATCTTAGCATCAGCAGATAAGATTGGGCAGCAGAGAGGGGGGGTTACATGGTCCTGCCACAAAGTGTTCAAAAAACAAGTAGTCATGACACTTCATTATGTGGTTTAGTGGGCAGGGTGTTATTTGGTCAAAGGTTGGAGATTATGATCTTGGATATCTTTTCCAACCTTTGTGATGACTCTTAAACTGTGTTTCTGAAATCTGTATATTTTGAATTTAGATATCTAAGTACTCAACAGAATGAAGCTGTGCAATTCTACCAGCATCCCTGGGTTACCATTATGTGTTACAGGCTCCACTTTGACAGACCAAGGGTTTTCCTACCTCATAGACTGATTTTCCCATGACTGTGCTTGTATGTACATATCTTTTTCTACATCACTTACTGTTTTGCACAAGTTTAAATAATATGAGAGGGAAGTCTATTTCACCATGGGGGCTCTACAAGGACAGGCACTGCAGGGTTTTAGAGTTAGAGATTGGGATTTGTCTCACATCTGCCTGTCAGTGAAATGACATCTAAGTCAAGTCACTCATTTAGCTTTGGTGAGAGGTCAATGGAGACAGATAGGCACCTGAGACATCTGCCTTGGGATGAGATGAACTATTAAATGGCTAAACTTAAGGAAGGACAGATGCATCCTATAATAAGTCACTTC